>JAJHZJ010000266.1:11697871-12242871 GCA_023548195.1 Bettongia penicillata ogilbyi | reverse complement strand
TGAGAGATATGGTCCATCTTTGAACTGATCAGAGTTCTTAAACCTTTCCAAGTTGCTTTTCTTTACAATGTTGTTGTTGCGCAAATTGTTCTCCTGCTTCTGGTCATTTCAGTGTATATAATTTCATACGATCCAGAATTTTCTGAAATTATCAGCTAGTGACAATAGATGGGAAGATCTGAGTTCAAATATGGCCTTAGTTACTATGTGGCCCTGGGCAAGTCATTTAACCTATGTCTGCTTCAGTTTCCTCAACTGTCATATGGGCAGAATAATAGTCCTTTGCCTCATAAGGTTGCTGTGAGGACCAAAGGAAACAATATTTATAAAGCAATTAGCACAGTGCTTGCCATATAGTAGGTGCCGACCTCAATTCAACTCAATTCCTGCCTTCTGCAAGAGATCTTTCAAAGTTCCCACCACTGCTAGTGCCTTCCTCCTGAGATTACCTTCCATCTATTCTGTATATATTTTGTATGTTCAAATTATTTGCAGATTGCCTTCTCCATCAAAATATGAGATCCTTGAGGACAGGGATAGTTTTTGCCTTTCTTTGTATACTTGGCACTCAACGCAGTACCTGGCACACAGTAAGCCCTTAATAAGTGCATACTGAATTGATTTGGCTATGGATTGTGAGGTCCTCTGGATGCTCTTGATTGCAGGTAAAATTGTATTTCTTGCATTAAGCTCTAAATCATCTATAATATTTATGGAAGATACTTGTAATTGTTCAAAAAAGTTCAACCCAACCATCCACACAGGAAAAACTAAGTGTATGTGGAATAGCCAATACCCAGCTCACAGAAAACATTTTTAAGAAAAACCCACAAAGCTCATTCTTCGATATTCTTCTGGAAAACGAAGTAGAAACAGATAACACACTGGACCCAAAACAGGAAGAAGAGGGCAAGCCAAATTGCCTTCAGGAAATTGCCAACCTCCTTTACTAACCACAGACTTCTCATAAAAGACCACTGGTACTGCTTCTAGCCCCATCCCTGAAACCACTCTTTGCTGGAAGGCAATCCCTGTGGGGACTGGGCCAGTCATCTCAGTCAACTGATGACCACCTGCCACCTGTGAGTCTCTCAAGGTAGCTTAGCTGAAGGCACCCTGAGAAACAAGGGATAACATGTGCCAGCTGAGTCACTAGGATTAGCAATCTCCCTTTCCTACATCATTGACCTTTCTTTCTTGTCCTGGCTGTCCACAGCCATCAGTTGGGGAAATAATCATGGTGGAGATACAACTTGTCAACCATTTCTACATCTATCACATCCTTCATTTCCTCAGTAGCCACAGCTATTGGGAAAGAAAATTCTCACCACTAAAGTCCATGGCATTGTCAAGTGGTTCAACATCAGCAATTGCCATGGTTCTATCAATGGATAGAATCCTCATGAAATACATTATCAACTGTTTTTCACTATGCTCTAAGGAACCTTGAGTTTTTCCATCCAACTTGTAGCTGAAACCTTTTAAAGGTATACTTAAAGGCAGACAGGTGGAACATTAGATAGAGTGCTAGGCCTGGAGTCAGGAAGACTTGAGAACAAATACAGCTTCAAGAAACTTACTACCTGTATGACTTTAGGTAAATTACTTAATCTTCGTCTACCTCAGTTTTCTCAGGTATAAAACAGATATCACAATAGCTACTATCTTCTAGGATTGCTATGAGAACCAGATGAGGTAATACTGGTGAAGTGCCTGGCACAAAGTAGCTGCTCAATAAATTTGCATTTGAATATAAGCACTTTGAGAACAATGGCTGTCTTGCCTTTTTATTCATGATTCATTCTTTTCAATGTAGTAATAATAAATAATTTTTAATTCATTCTTTCATTCATCCATCTTTTAATACAAATGTTATATTGATGTTGTCATATGGGAGTGAGACATTGGAATAGAATAGTCCACAAAGAACTAAAAATGAATGTCAAACAGCAGGATGTGGGGAGGCACATGCTTTGACTTGAATAGACTCCAACATGAACCACTGAAGAACTTCAAAAAAGAACAGGAAAGAAAAAAGATGTCATTGGTGAATGATAGGAAGATAAGATGAACTGGTCACATGGCAACAATGTAGTGGACAACCAGAGTGCTCCACTGCAGACCTTGAAATGTCAGGAGAAGGGAAGGGAGGCCCACAGAACATTGGATTGACCCCTAGAGAGGGAAGAGTCCCTGGCATGTGCAGAAAGTGGTTCACATTTTTGGAGGGAACATTCAAATGAATGAAATCATAGAAACTTGAATATCTGAAGAGGAGAATGAAAGATAAGATCCAGTTATGTTCAGGGGCAATGGGAAGGATCCCATCAGAAGGCCTTTATTAAAAAATAGCTCTCAGAGCTGATATCACAGGACTTATGTTTCTGTCCCTGAAAGAGATGTAAGAACTATATATGAAGGAAGAAGCAGAGGGGGGTAGAGGCCTTTCCATGCCTCATGGAAAGAGATACTAGTGAAATAGCAACCCTCTCTGAATGTATTTGTTCACTCACTTATTTGGCAACCTACCAAGCACTTTGGACTCTACCAACTAGGAAATCAATTCAAATCAGTTCAATAAATGCTCATTAAGCACCTACTATGTATAGCCACACAGCGTGTGGGAACACCAACCTATCCTTGTCTGCCATATCCATTTTTCATATTGCTTAAGCTTTAAAGAAAGGTTGTTTGAAGCACTTATATGGTACTTACCTCATTCTGCTTTGTAGTGTAAATTACATGTTTACGTGCTGTCTCTCATGTTAGATTGTATGCTGCACCTCTCTCTGAGTCAAAATGCTTAATAGTGCTTGTGTGTAGTTATAGCTACATTACACCTACATATGATAGGCATTAAATAAATATTTACTAGATAAATTAATTAACAGTCATATGCTAGATGCCATTTGATAAAGTGAAATAAGGGCTGACCTTGAAGTCAGAGGAGCTGGGCTCAGTACATACCCTGATACTTGTAAAATATGTGCCTTGCCCTGTTGTTGTATTCATTCCTAACTTCTATGAGCCTCAGTTTCCTCGGCAAAGAAATGGGGTACTAATAATTGCACTACTTACTAAACAATGTCACTGTGAGGAAAAATTCTTTTTAAACCATGAGTTGCTCTGAAAATTGGAGCTATTACTTTATTATGCTATACATACACCCACACAAAAGAGATCTAAAGATCTCAGGGACAAAATCAAAAGGAAGAAACAGGACCAGGGTAAAGCAACTGTTCTTTACTTTGCAGCTAATATTCAACAAATACACTTTAACACCATATTATTTTCATGGGTATTTGTAAATAAAAATGAGAGATTTGTGCATGGATAAAATTGGGTTTTATTTTTGAAAAATGTATTTGCTGTACTTGTTGACAATTTTTTAAACCCAGCATTGGAAGTCTTCTTGAATCTAGTGTAATGCATTTTTCCCCTGTGTGTCTATTCTTTCCTTACTATATGCTTGGAGTATATGAATAAAACATGACATGCTCTTCAAAAATCAGAGGAGCCATTGCTAAAGGGATGACCAAACATGTATGGCTTGGCAACATCTACTCATTTGAGAATTAAAGTCCTTTTCTACCCAGTTCTCATCATACATCTGAGATAACTGAGAAACAGATGGTATTAAGTGACTTATGTGAAGTCACCCTGAAAATATTCAGTAAAGTCAAATATAGAATTTAGTCTGTGTGTGTACACTGGGGATACCAGACCCTAGGATAGCTAAGATATTCATTCTAGCCATTAGCATACTCAATAATGATCAATTCACAGTAACTGAATTGATTGTATGCAATGATTCATTTATATCATTAGATGACTCTGTAGAGGTCCATACATTTTACAAAAATTGGCAGATTTAAATCTCTAATACAATAGTCAAAGATCAATTTAATGACAAAAGGATGGCAATCAGTTTGAACAGATGCCAAGTCATCATGTCCAAAGGGGTATTTTCTCCATAGATAGAAAAAAGATTTGGAAAATTCCAAATTTCATTTCAATACTGGCAGAGGTATATGAAAGAAATTTCAGTCCTACTTTCCTACACCATGAGAAAATAAAATTCCAAGTCTTTATGTGGAATACTGGGAGTACCTCCTTACTTTAGGTACTCCTATACTGCTGAGAACCCACTCGACCCTAATTGTAGGAATGTAGCATCAACCCTGCTCTTTCCATCCATTTCTCCTTCCAGTCAAGTACTGACATTTTCTAAACTCCTTTACCTTAACTTTGACAGTTCTCTGTAAATCTCCCCAAATCTGTCATGTTCAATTTGCCTGTCTATTTCCTCTCCTAGATCATCAGTTATATAAAGGGGAAGGTCAGTGTCACAATCCTCTTTTTTATTCATATTCCCAGAGCTTAGCACATTATACTCAGTATCCACTATAATATTTTCATATAGTTAGTATTTACATATTCGATGAACAAATGAATTATCAGCCCAAGTCCTACTATCTTGATAGATGCTCTCCATCAAATAGCTAGTACAATGAATTCACATCAAAAGTTGAAAAAGTTTTCTCCCTGTTGAATATAAAATACAACTTCTAGTTGTATTTGTGTGCATGTTTTAGTCAAAGGTCTGTGCATATTCATTTTTTCTTTCATCTCAATTGGAATTTTGGAATTTTTTATCAAATTGATATTTAGCATCACTTATAGCAAGTCTGTTGATAAAATCTATGTCAGGAGGAAAATTAACCAAAAGCAGGGACATTTATTATTTAGTTTAGTTACTGTCATCATATTCAAATTAATTAGTGAAAAATTGTACAAAGAACTTGGTTATTTTAAAAAGGTAAAAAAAAACTAGGTTAGGTAGTCCAAAATGCAAAACAAGTCAGCCAAAAATTTCTTTGGGAGCATTAAAAATCGAGGACTTAGAAGTAGAGCTTCTTACAAACAGATCCTTACTGCGAAGAACTTGTCAGCTTTGACACAAGGTTTGACTCTCTAAGCTTGGCACAAGGCAGTGAGGCATCAAGTAGAACTTGTTCTCCATCAGAGAAATTCTCATTGGATGACTGGAAAGAGGAAGATATGGCTTACTTCAATGCTTGGAAGCCAAGACTTTTTTCTAATTGACTTTTCAGGATCAGCTAAGTGTTTTTGCATATGACTGCACTGTGGTTTTCCATTAGGTTTTTATTTTTATCTTTACCAAAGTACATCTGACTAAAATTAAAGTTCTCCCAAACTCTCTTGCTCTCACCAGAACTGAACCCAATACAATCAAGAAGGAAAGGAAGAGGGACATCAAAAGAATTTCATCAATGTTTTTATTTTTTTAAATTTTCTCCTAATACTGGTTTTCTAGGTTCTGATGAGGGGTTAAAAATACTTAAATTTTGAGGGGATTGAAAAAACAGAATTCCCAGGATGACAGCAAGAACTATAACTCTTGAAAGATATGAATTAATCTAATTCAGAAAGTTCAAGATCACTACTCTCATTAGCTGGGATATAGCACAAGCAAACAAGGTACTTTCAAATTTACCTCATTGTTACTTTTTATCCTTAAAATTCTCTTTGGAGGAGAGACTCAAAATGAAGGCAATAATGGTATGGCTCAATTTCAGGTTAAAGAAAATTTTGATTTCCTGGATTTTTTCCTGATTTAATTTTTTTTCATTTTTGGTTATTGTGATTCAGATATAGATAAAATTTGGATTCAGCAAGTTTATGCATTCTGTTCTGATTTGTGGTTTTAAATTTTGGTTCTTGTCAAATTCTTGGCTCTAGAGAGCCCCACCAAGTTCTACTAGGCCAAGACTAACAACATTTCAGAGGTGAAACATGAATTCTTAATTTATTCACTCTCTCAAAAGCAGGATAAAAAAACAAGCGTAACTTCTTTGAGGGAATATAGAAGGTGGCAAGAACACTCTGCATTCATCCTTTGAAAAGCTAATATAGTGTAAGATAGTCAAGTTGAGTAAAGTGGCAGAGACATCAAAAACACTTAGTGTAAACATTGTCCTTTCAGTCTTTTCTCCTTCCCCTACCTCAGTCTCCAGAAAGCAACAAGGACATTTGAATGAAGGAAATGATTTGGGAGAGGTATGTTGCCACCCACAATATTCCTCTCTTTATGCCGCCATCTACCTTTGTACATGGCTAGTTATAGAGGTTGGTGACCGCCATACTAGATTATCAATCCATGTACACCAAGGGGAATTGAAGATATAAATTTCCCTGAGAAGCAGCAATGCTTTCAGACCTTATCAGTCAATAACATGATTAGTTAATTATTTGAAACATCATTGAGGCTTGATGGTCCGTGACTAATGATTGAACTATTTCTATGGAAGAATGTGTATTATTCTAAAAGAACAGATTAGATAAATGTCATAGCGACGTCCTAATTTTGTGTATTAAAAAGATAAAAATCATGATAGAAATCAATGAATCAGTGATGAGAGAGTGAGGACTCATAGGATTCAATGAGAGAGAAACAGAGGTGTTATTTGGTATCGAGCATACAATAGACTAATGAACCAAAAGGGGAAAATAGGTGATGAATATGAGATACGGATCACAAACCTGGCACTTATATGCTTTGGGCAAGTCATTTAATATCTTTGGGCACAAGTTTCCTTATTACTTCATGTCTGGACTATTACAATGGCATGATGGTGGGTCTGTCCACTATAATCCTTTCCTTACTTCAGCTGCCAAAATGACTTTTCTAAAGCACAGATTCTGAGTCACTCCCTTATTCAATAAACTCTAGTTGATCTCTAGCATCTCCAGGATCAACAACAAAATCCTCTAGTATTCAAAGGAATTCATAATTTGGAACACACACACACTCACACACACACACACACACACACACACACACACACACACACACCTTTTCAGTCTTCTCGCACCTAACACCACCATGTGATTTTTCAGTCCAGTAATACTTTTGTCCCTGCTGTTCTGTGAACAAAACATTTCGTCTTGGCTGCAGGCATCTGTTCTGGCTGTCCCTCATGCCTGGAATGCTCTCCTTCCTGATCTCCACTTTCTGGCTTCCTCATCCTTTTTCAAGTTCCAACTAAAATAATACCTTCTATAGGAAACATTTCGCAATCCCTCTTAATTATAGTGCCTTCTCTCATTTAATTATTTCCTATTTATCTTATATACAGCTTGTTTGTACATATTTTTTTTTGTATTCCCCATTAGAGTGTGAGCTCCTTGAAGATAAGGATTTTATGCCTCTCTTTGTACCTCCAGTATTTAGCACAATGTTTGACACATAGCAGGTACTAAATAATTTCTTATTTTTTAACTGTCATATGAGGAAGTTTAGATGAAATTACCTCTAAGATCCTTTTTAGCACTAATGGTCTATTTGTTGGATACTTTGGTTGTATAGACATCCGCTAGAACTCTCCCTCTCTATGTCTCATAAGGTGGAAACAGTGATAAGCAGAGCTCTATTCTGTATCTGACCAATGGGGAAAAACTGATTACCGAAGAAAATGGATAGAAGTAATTGGAATTGTATAGACTCTGAACTGTTTATTAACTAGAGATGAAGAGTAGTAATTACTGGGTGAATGTCAACTTGAAGGCAAGTCTCTGGTTCAGTGTCCTGTGGATTTGTAACGCTGTTTTCATCTACTTGGTTGCTAATGTATAACTGCTTTGTCCAGACTTTTGAACAAATATGATTAGCTCAAAAGAATGAAATGAGGTTCCTTTCCAAATATGGCCAAAATTTTTGGGTGATCTTGGATCAAATCCAATAAGAATAAATATAACTTGTATAAGTATAAAGTCTTATACTTAAATTTAAATAATAATAATAGGATAATAGATTGAGGGTTAGGTGATTATGGTTGATTTGAAAAAAAATCTAGGAATTTTAACATACTACAAGCTCGATATGAGCTGAGACTATGACAGAAAAGGGGGGAAAGCTAATGTGTTCTTAGACTACATTAAGAAGAATAGTTTTCAGAAATGTGCAGTTGATACTTTAATTGAACACTGACTTTGTAAAATCATGCTTGGGAAATTGTGTTCAATTCTAGCTGCTATGTTTTAGGAAGGCTAGCCCATGGTGGGGCTAGAGGAAGGTGACCAAGATGTTGACAGAATTAAACACTAAGCATAAAGGATTCATTAAAGGAAACGTTTGGAGACAAAAAGAAAGAGCATATGGCAGCTGTCTTCAAATGTTTGAAATGCCG
This sequence comes from Bettongia penicillata ogilbyi, assembly GCA_023548195.1. Lineage (NCBI taxonomy): Eukaryota > Metazoa > Chordata > Mammalia > Diprotodontia > Potoroidae > Bettongia > Bettongia penicillata. The sequence goes on along the minus strand of JAJHZJ010000266.1, from coordinate 12,234,661 downwards.
TCAGGTAGAAGAGGGAATAAACTTTTTTTCTTTTTTGGTCCTCAGAAAACTCAACTAGGAACAATAGGTGAAAACTATGCAGGCAGTTTTTGATTTGTTCAAAGGAAAGTCTTCTTAAGAATTAGAACTGAACTAGTCAAAAACAGAAAGATCTTCTGGAAGATGTCTTTTGCACCTCCAGAAACAATACTGTGGAAAGCTAGATTTATTCCTCTGTTCAACATTTATTAAGCTCTTACTCAGGGCAAAGCACTATGTTAGACACTGAGGATTTATTTACAAATGAGACACAATTCTTGCCCTCATGAAACTCCCAGTCTAGCAAAGCAATAAGATACACACAGAAAACGAGTCATGGGCATACCTCATTTTATTGTGCTTCATTATTGCTCTTTGTAGATAATGTGTTTTTTTACAGATTGAAGGTTTGTGGCAACCCTGCATCCAGAAAGTCTGTTTTGACCATTTCTCCAACAGCATAACTTCACATCGTGTTTCTGTGTCACACTTTGGTAATTCTCAAAATATTTCACACCTTTTCATTATTATTATAGCTGTCATAGAAATCTGTAATCAGTGATCATTGATGTTACTAATTGTAATTGTTTTGGGGCACCATAATACAGTGAACATATTTGATAAATGCTGTGTGTATTCTGACTGATTCACCAACCAGCCATTCCTCTCTGTCCTCTCTCTCTGTCTCTGTCTCTCTCTCTGTCTCTCTCTCTATCTCTGTCTCTGTCTCTCTCTCTATCTCTGTCTCTTTCTGTCTCTCTGTCTCTGTCTCTGTCTGTCTCTGTCTCTCTGTCTCTCTCTCTATCTCTGTCTCTGTCTCTATCTTTGTCTCTGTCTCTCTCTCTCTCTCTCTCTCTCTCTCTTTGTCTCTCTCTTTCTCTCCCCCCCCCTTGGGCTTCCCTATTCCCTGAGACACAATAATATTGAAATTAGAAATTAGGCCAGTTAATAATCTTACAATGGCCTCTAAGTGTTCAAGTGAAAGGAGAAGTCAATCCACAAGGCAAACTTCATTGTTCCCTTAATTTAGGAAATTGCCACAGTCATCCCAAACTTCAGCAACCACCACCCTGATCAATAAGCAGCCATCAATATTGAGGCAAGACCCTCCACTAGCAAAAAAAAGATTATGGTTCTTTGAAGTCTCAGATGATGATTAGCACATTTAATAATAAACTATTTTTAATTAAGGTATATACGTTTTTAAGGATGCACACTTAATAGACTACAATGTAGTGTGAACATACACTTTTATATGTGCTAGAAAACAAAAAATTCATGTGACTCACTTTATTGTGATACCCACTTTATCGTGGTGATCTAGAACTGAACCTACAATATCTTCAAGGTATAACTGTATGTGTACATTGTTAACATAACATAACTTTATAAATAATTCAAAAGAATTATCAAATAAAGTGCTATAATAGGTCTGAGGAGAAAAAGTCATTATAACTGGGAGAATAAGGAGAGGCTTTATGGGGAAGATAAAGGTTAAGTACGAGGATATTCCAGGCATTGGTAACAGCCTTGAGCAAAAGTATAGGGGTGGGAAGACACGTGACATATTCAGAGGTCAAATACACAAGAATAGGAGAAATCTTGAAATATAGTGTGGTGCTAAGTTGTGATGGTTTTGTAACACTAGGTTAAAAAATATATTTTAGCTTTCCCTAAGGGGAAATAGGATCTACTATCTACTAACTAGTTTTGAGCAGAGTGGCACTACTATATATATATATATATATATATATATACATTATATATATATATATATATGTATATATATATATATATATATATATATATATATATAGAGAGAGAGAGAGAGAGAGAGAGAGAGAGAGAGCAAGTCTTCTTCTCATTTCTTGATGGGAAGATGGGAGATCTTTTATGATACTATTGCAAAAGTTTAGATGGGTAATAATAAGATCCTCTACTAGATAATAGCAGGACTTGTAAAGAACAAGGGACAGATACTAAGAGATGCTGTAGAGTTGGAGATGATGACCGGACATAATATATGGTTGAATGTATGTGGTATAAAAAAAACAGGCAAGAGTCACAAAGATGAAAGAATAGGTGTCCTCTCACTGCCAAGGGCAGAGCTCCATTCATCCTTAATTCTTCCCTCTCACTCACCCCGAGTATCCAGTCTCTCACCAGGTCTTTTCTTCATTACATTTCTCATAAACACCCCCTTCACTCCACACACACTGCTATAGTGACCTGACGTAGGACCGCATCACCTCACACCTGGGTTATTTAAATAGGCTATTAGTTGAGTCTCCCCACCTACATTCTCTTTCCACTCCAATTAGATACCAAAGTGATGTCTCTAAAGAACAGCTCTGACTATGGCAGTCTCCCACTCTAAACCCATCAGTGATTCTATATTATCTCAAGAATAAAATATGAAATTCTCTGCTTGGTGTCTAAACCCTTTCACATCATGGCCTCTTCCTGTCTTTCGGGTCTCTTATACTTTCCATCCCTCTCTGTACTCCATTCAAGACCCTGACCATCATATCGTTCCTCCAACCCTCCATGTCTCTACTCAATACCTTTTCACTGGCTGGCTCCATACCAAGAACATGGTCCCTCCTCATCTCTACCTCTTAGTTATCCTGTTTTCTTTAAGTGCCAGCTCAAATTCCACCTTGCATCAAGAACCCTTTCCCAGTCCTCTCCATATCCTCAGTCCCTTGCCATCTCATCTCACACACACACACAATCCAACACTAACATGTCTTCTCTCTGAATTTACTCTCATTTACCCTGTCTATAGCTTGTATATACATAGCGGTTTGTATGTTGTCTCCCCCAATAGAATGTGAGCTCCTTGAGGTCATGTACATATATGTCTGTGTCTATGTCTGTATACATATAAGTATAGGTGATAGATAAAAACATCCATACAAAAAGTACACATTTTTTGTATATGTACATATACATATATAGACATACCTTTTGCATACCTAGCCATAGGTAAGCACTGGGGATACAAAAAAAGGGTGCTTTTATGTATGTGTGTTTACACATTCATACACACACTTTTTATTTTGTGCATTCCCAATGCTTAGTACAGTGCCTGGCGCATACTAAGTACTTTAAAATGTTTCTTGGTGATGTTAATGCATGATGGTATCAAAGACAGAAAAGCAAGAAGGATAAGCCAAGTTTTGTTTTTGCTTTTTTGTGGGGAGAGAGATATTTGCTTTGGGATATGTTGATTTTTAAGTACCTGGACCAAGCAGGTGGTAAAGTTCTGAAGGCAGCTACACGGATATTGGTCTAGGCTCCTTCTTAGCAAATATTATAGAGAGGATTCAGATAAAATTTATATTTTGTGACCTATGGAAAGTAGTCATAATAATTGACTCTATTTAGATGGTTTTTGTTGAAGCAGATTTACACATGGCTCATTTTGGGAACAACACATCTTTGTTCTAGGGAAAATTACATGAACAAAGTTACCTTGTACAGATGAAGATATTGTGGGCAGACAAAGAAAGATCCAGAGGCCCTCTTATTTCTATCACTTAATCTAAATGCATTTCCCTATCCATCCTGAAAAGCGGGAAAGCATCAAGAATTCCTGTGAGCCAACTGGCATTATTCCTACTTTCATTTTGGGCTAATTTTTCTTCCATAAACTTCTAGTTATTTTTCAAATGAGACATTTTGTTTTTTTGAAAGGTGGGGGAGGGGAGTAGAAGGAATCATTGAAGAGGGAAGGAACGAATCTAAAGAAATCCCATCTCTTTAATACAGTACAGACTTTGAAGAAGAAAATCTACAAACACCAGAAAGGAAAAGGTTAATGAATGGCTGACTTTTCCATTTTGGCTCTGCTTTACTATCCTAGTCATCACTACACATACACACACACACGCACACACACACACACACACACACATAAGGACTCGTATACATACGCTGGGAGTGAAGAGAGGAAAAAAATTAAAAACACGAAAGTACACATTCACTTCATTAAGGGAGGAGGAAAGAATACTGCAAAAGAACTGGGGTTTTTGGCTTAAGAAAGCTTCTTTCAATATTTTCATTTGATTATTAATATTTTATCAAAAATACTGGGTTTGAAAAGCAGAAATTCCATGTTTCAAAGCCCTAACACTGAGGTTATCATAAAATGACTTTAGAACAGCTCGACATGTATACATTAAAATTGGAATCTTAGAAGTGACATAAACAGATCTTTCTCTATAAAGAGAAAAGGCTAAGCTTTAAGGAATTTTGCATTTATAGATAAATGTTTCCAAAATAATCAGTACCATAAAACTTGAGGGAGTCAGCAGTCCTTTGCATACAAAAGTGATGCTAAAATGAGGCAAAAGAATGAAATTAAACGAGGAATTTTTACCTGAAAGAGAAACTTTAGTGGAAAGTAAGAACAGATGCTATTATTTCAGTAACGGCTTTATTTTAAATATGTGCATGCATACACACACACACACACACACACATACACACACATACACACAACCACAACCACACAGGATGAAGTACCGACCTTTGGAGACAGCATGACTATGATGGAAAATAATTTAAAACAACAAACTCTTTATTACAGGCTCAAAAGATGAGCTTCAGGCATTGCATTTTGGATTTTGCTAGTGCTCTGAGGTCAGTATGGTTTGTGGAATCAGAGGAAGTTCAAGAGGAGGAAAACACAGAAAACAGAGAAGGAAGGGAAATTAAGAAGCTGAAAAATCCTCACTAATACTGTTTTAATGCTGGAGCCTGTGTTAAATGTGCAAGGGTACATGCTCATTTGACTGTATTTTCTTTTAATGATAAATTTGTGTTTTCTTCCTCAAATATGTCAGAAAGATGAAGGTCTGAGCAAGTTTCAGTAAATATACAAATGCTTCCATTGTGATCAACCCAGTAATGCCTGTCACTGTCAGCACCTCGTTCCAAAGGGGCTGCCTCTGTTTCTCTTGGCCAGCAACAATCCAACACTCATAAGAGATTACTTTCATAAGGTAGAGTATGTGCATTCAATCTCCGTTTACCTAAATTTTTATGATATCTTTGGAGACACATATCCAGTTGTTCAACTGCTGAAAAGCCACCAAAGTCTGGGACTTTGGTGGCAAAAAAAGCAACCTCTTATAAATAATGAAACTATTTTGGACAGAAAGATGTTTGTATTAACACCTCCAGAAAAGGAGGGGCTAGGGTAAGGAAAGGGTGTAGTACTTCAAAAAGGTTGCCCATGGCAGGCCTATGTCCCTCTAATGTGATGGTGTGTGCTCAAAGAACTTGGCAAGCTTTGGTGGAACAATGGTTCCATTGGCTTCCCTCAGCTCCACGGAACTCATGGGGCAGAAGTATTTGTAGTTTCCTGTTGTTCTCATGTGTTTCCATGGAGCACTTTAAGTGCATGATAAATAGAAAGAGAAAAAAAAATTAGCACATACAATTCTGTCCAAGGTGTCTATTTGCTGTAAGGTGGTCTGTTATACAAGGTTATTTGATCTATCATCAAGACTCTGTTTTCTTATTCCACAAAAGTTATTTTGGTAATAAATAACTTTTTTTTATTAACTTACTCCCCATGTTATGAATTGCAAGAATCTTTCTTTCTAAAACTTGAATTTTCCATAGCTGCATGATGTCCCAAAAGTCTTAGTGCAGTTTTAAGCTTTAATAGAGTAAGTAACTTAAAATGCACTAATATTTTTGGAATACCCTGCTTTTTGTTCAATTACATAAGTTTATAAATTTGGTGCTAATTTTCTTTTAAAAATATGCTAATCATATTAGAAGGATGGAAAACATCCCTTGTGATCGTCAGACAACCTCAAGATCGTGTTTTAATGCAAAGAGTTTTACAATCAGTTATAGAATTCTCATTACATAACAGTTTCACCTGAAGGAGGCCTGTCTCCAAATCAGGCCAGTGGAAGGAAGCCTTTCAGGTTTCTATCATCCTTTTATTTCTTTCTTACTGTATTGGTCCTTCCCTTAGGTTTCATCTTATCCCTTATGTTCTCAATTCTTAATGTTTAGTAAAAGTATGGGCCTTAGGTTGTTTAAGCTCTGTTGAGTAGTTAGGGGATACACAGTAGCTTTGAAGTCAGAAGACCTGCATTCAAATTATAGCTCAGTGCTGTATTCTACCTTTGTGACCTTGGGCAAGTCACTTAACTGTAACACCCCCCACCCCAGCATAGTCCTCATCCCCTCTCAGCTGAGCTATTGAAATAGGCTTCTAATTGGTATTCTTACCTCAAATCCTCCAGTCTATGCTCCACTCAGCTGCCGAGTGATTTTCCTGTAATATAGTTCGGTCCACATGTCACTCTCCATAGTCAGTAAGCTAGTGTTTCCATATTCCTTCTAGGAGCAAAGAGAAATTCCTTTGCTCAACATTTAAATCTCTTCACAAACTGGGCCTTTTTTTATCTTTCCAATATTCTTATACATTGCTTCCTATGCATGATTCCTATACATTATGCCATGTATTGGACAGTCAAGCCATATTGATCTACTTGCTGTTATTCAAACATAATACTTCCCTTTCTTCTCTTTATGGACAATACTTCTCTCTTCTCTGCTTTTACAATGGCTATCCCCTATTCCTGGAAAAAATTTAGAGGAAGGCAAGCTAGCAGTATCTGATTTTAAATTATATTACAAAGTGATAATCATGAAAACAATATGGTACTAGCTAAGAAATAGAGTGGTGGATCAGTACACAAAACACATTAGTAAATGACCTTCTAATCTAGGGTTTATGAACATAAAGATCCAAGATTTAGGGATATGAACTCACTATTTAACAAAAATTCCTGGAAATACTGGAAAGCAATTTGGGAGAAACTAGTATAGACCAACATCTCACACTATGTGTCAAGATAAGATTAAAATGCGTACATGATTTCATCATCAACTGTAATAACATATATAAGTTAGGGGAGCATGGAAAATTTGACTTGTCAGATCAATGTACAAACAAAGAATTTATGACCAAACAAGAAATACAGAGGATCACATGAAGCAAAATGGATAATTTTGACTGCATTAAATTAAAAAGGTTTTGCACAAAGAAAACCAGTGGAACCAAGATTAGAAGAAAAACAGTAAAGTGGGGAAATTTTTCTAGAAATTTTCTCTGATAATGGTTTCATTTCTCAAATATACAGGAAACTGAGTGAAATTTATAAAAGTACAAGTCATTTCCCAATTGGTAAATGATCAAAGGATATAAACAGGCAGTTCTCAGAAGAAACAAAAGCTATCTATAGGCATATGAAAAAAAATGTTCTAAATCACTATTGATTGGGGAAAAGCAAATTAAAACAACTGAGGTACCACTTGACACCAATTAGACTGACTAATATGACAGAAAAGGAAAAAGACAGATGCCGGAGGGAATGTAGAAAAGACTGGGACACTGATGCCCTCTTGGTGGAGCTGTGAACTGGTTCATCCTTTCTGGAGAACAGTTTGGGACTATGCCGAAAGGGCTATGAAGTGCTTACCCTTTGACTCAGTAATGTATCCCTTCTAGGTCTGAACCTCAAAGAGATCAAAGTAAAAGAAAAAAATAAACCATTTTATTTATAGCAGATGTTTTTGTGGTGACAAAGAATTAGAAACTGAGGCACTGCCCATCCATTGACTGAGTTGTGTTATAGGATCATGAGGGAGTTCTATTTCGCTATAAGAAATGACAAACAGGATGGATTTAGAAAATCCTGGGAAGATTTATATGAACTCATGCAAGATAAAGTAAGCAGAACCAGGAGAACATCGTACACAGTAACAGCAGCATTGCATAATGACATTAGCTATTCTGATCAGTACAATAATTTAATTTCAAAGGATCCATGATGAAAGATGCTCTCTACCTACAGAGAGAGAACTGATGAAGTCTGAGTTCAGATTCAAACTTAATTTTTCACCTTTCTTTTCTTGTGCTGTCTTTTAAAAATTTTTATTGCAACATGGCTAATGTTTTACATGATTTCACATGTGTAAATTATATCACATTTCTTGCCTTCTCAAAGGATGGGGAGGTATAGGTAGGTGGGAGAAAATTTATAACTCATTTTTTTAAAATGAATGTTAAAAATAAATAAATAGGCTGAACATGCCCAGAGAATCTTTTATGGTTTTTTGTTTCTAAAATGAAACCTACTGATCCTGGAATCATTTGAAGTTAGTTTGTAGAGTGCAACCCCTGTGCCTCTGACAATCAATATTGGTTGAGACAAGATTTCTCTCCCTTCTCCTTCCCTCAACTGACCACAGAATCTTGCAGCAGAGTTACTCATGAAATAGGAGACACCACATCTTTCAGATATTGTTATGGTACGGAAAGAGAAACAGACAAGAGAGTTAGACACAAAAAGCAACTTCAAGGAACAAAACAAAGAGAACAAGAGAAAACTAACATGGACAGTTAAGAATAGTACTGTGGAAAGGTATACACCAAAGGCGTTTAGCTGCATGACCTATCCAGGATGTCACAAGAAGAAAAATTGCACCGACTGGCTGAGAGTAAAAAGTTCGCTTTTCTGACATGAGTTTCTGTACTACAGTTTCATAAGAGCAGACCCACAGGGCCCCCCTGCAACCTATGAGCAATCAATCCCTGGAGACCCAACTTGTGAAAGCCAACATGTAGGAGTGTCCCAAAGCAGGTACTACATTTATATCCCTAGAACACAGTATAGGGCAATGTATCCCTGGATATGGATAAACTCTCTGGAATGGCTTACTTTATGTGTAACAAGAGAAAATTGAATTAAATTGTCTCTAAAGTCCTTTCTATTTTTGTATCCTACAAAGGAGTGTTTCTTTTCTCTAATCATTCAATCTCACACACACACACTTTTTGCTTTTTTTTTACTTTTCTGAAGTTCATTATTTACTTATACGTTTTATTATAATTACAAGTTTGGTGAGCATCAGGAAACAAAAATATTTCCCTACACAATGAAAAGGAGAGGTACATATAGAGTATTTTTGACCTGAACAGTTTTTTTTTAACATTTCGGATTTAACAATGTAGGTTATATACTAACTTACTTCTCTGTGTTGAGTCAACAAGCATTTATTAAGTGACTGGCACTGTACAAAGTACTGGGAATACAAGTATAAGCAGAAATAAAATGTCCTCTGCCCTCAAGTGTCTTACATTCTAATGAGGAAAGAGAACCCATAAAAGAAAGCTAGAAAAGATTTGGGGGTTGAAGGTACCAGGTCAGGGGTTTGTCAAAGAAATCCAGAAGAGTCATATCCTGGAGACAAATCAAGATATGGGTGGTCTGGATGTCCTCCTTAAAATGGAAGCCTTGGGTGGAATCAGCCATTCAGAGTAAGGGGTTTCAAGGATGGAGGGATTTCCAGCGTGTGGAATCCAGGCCTGGACTGAGCTTTCTAGGTAGAAAGGTTATTTTGGTATTGAAGAAAAAATCAGAAGAGTCAGGAGTGCAATCTGGATAGAAATGAAGACATCCCCTTCTGAACTTCCTTCTGCTCTCTTCTGTATATTTTTAAATGTTTCATTGATATTCTTTTATTCCTTTCCTATTTTTTAGAATCATTATTACTCTTCCTTATCCTCATTAGGAAAAAAAGAAACAATTCTGCCCCAACCCCGAGATGGGTAGCAAAGTAGAGAGAGCACTGGGCTTGGAATCAAGAAGACTTAAGTTCCAGTGCACAGTCTGTGTGACCCTGGGCAATCACCTAACCTCTGTTTGCCTCAGTTTCCCCAGCTGTAAACTAAGAATAATAACAGCACCTACCTTACAGGGTTCTTGTGAGGATCAAATGAGGTAATATTTGCAAAGGGTTTAGCACAGTGCATGGCATGTAATCGATCAATCGATAGATAGATACAGATATATTTCTTTCTTTCTTCTTCCCATTCCCATCATAATAAATAAGTATAGTCCAGTAAAACAAATTCATCCACTGACTATGTATGAAAGTATATGTCTAATTTGTCTATCACCTTTCTTCGAAGCAGTGGGAAATGCAATTCACCATCTCGCTTTTGGAGTCATGCTTGGTCTTTGTGTTGATCACAGTTCTTAAGTCTTTCAAAGTTGTTTTCTTTTATGCTATTATAATCATTACATAAATTTATTCTCCTTATTCTTTTAATTTTGATTTGCATAAGTTCATACCTTCCCTCCAAGCTTTCTCCAAATCTATGCCTTCCCTCAACTCTTAAAAGGTTTTTAAAATTTTTACTGTCAGTTCCAAATTCTTTCCCCTTCACTCCTGTCCCACCTATTGAGAGGGCAAGAAATAACATAGCCACAGATAAATAACTGTATCTCAGAAAAAGAAATCGAGCAAGTCATCAATGAACTCCCTAGGACAAAATCTCCAAGGTCAGATGGATTTACAAGTGAATTCTATCAAACATTTAAAGAACAGTTAATTCCAATACCATATCGACTATTTGGGAAAATTGGGGAAGGAGTCCTCCCAAATTCTTTTTATGATACAAATACGATTCTGATACCTAAATCAGGAAGAGTCAAAAAATAGAGACAGTAAATTATAGACCAATTTCTCTAATGAATATAGATGCCAAAATTTTAAATAAGATTTTAGCAAAATGCATACAGCAACTTATCATAAGAATAATACAATATGATCAGGTCAGATTTATACCAGGAATGCAGGGCTGGTTCAATATTAGGAAAACTATTAGTATTATTGATCATATCAACAACAATACTAAGAGAAACCACATGATTATCTCAATAGATTCAGAAAAAGCTTTTTACACAAAATACAACACTCATTCCTATTGAAAACACTGGAGAGTATAGGAATAAATGGAACTTTCCATAAAATAATAAGCAGTATCTACCTAAAACTTTCAGCGAGCAATATATGCAATGGGGATAATCTAGATGCATTTCCAATATGATCAGGGGTGAAACAAGGATGTCCATTCTAACCAATATTATTCAATATGGTACTAGAAATGTTAGCTGTAGCAATAAGAGAAGAAAAAGTAATTGAAGGAATTAGACTAAACAAAGAAGAGACTAAGTTACCACTCTTTGCAGATGATATGATGTTATACTTAGAGAATCTCAGAGAGTCAACTAAGAAACTACTTGAAATAATAAACAACTTTAGTAAAGTTGCAGATTACAAAATAAACCCACACAAATCATCTACATTTCTATATATTACTAAAAAAGCCCAACAGCAAGAGGTAGAAAGAGAAATCCCATTTAAAGCTAATGTAGACACTATAAAATGTTTGGAAATCTACCTGCCAAAACAAACCCGGCAACTATATGAATATAATTACAAAAAATTTTTTGCACAAATAAAGTCAGATCTAAGTAAGTGGGAAAACATCAGCTGCTTGTGGGTAGGCCAAACTAATATAATAAAAATGACAATTCTACCTAAATTAATTTATTTATTCTATAATTATCAGATAATTATTTTCTAGAGTTGGAAAAAATAATATCAAAATTTATCTGGAAGAATAAAAGGTCCAGAATATCAAGGGAATGAATGAAAAGAAATCCCAGGAAAGGTGGCCTAGCCCTACCAGATACAAATTTTACTATAAAACAACAGTTATCAGAAACACTTGGTACTGGTTAAGAAACAGAAGGGTAGACCAGTGGAATATGTTAGGTACTCAAGACATAGTAATCAATGAATATAGCAGTCTACTGTTTGATAAATCCAACTACCTCAGCTTCTGGAATAAGAATTCACTGTTTGACAAAAATTGCTGGAAAAACTGGATAACAGTGTGGCAGAAACTGGGCATAGGCCAATGCCTGACACAGTACACAAGAATAAAGTCCAAATGGGTACATGATCTAGGTATAAAGATAGATAATATAAACAAATTAGTGGAGCAAGGAGTAGTGTATTTATCAGGTTTGTAGAGAATGGAGAAATTTTTGACTAAGCAAGAGATAGAAAACATTATGAAGTGCAAAATGGATACGTTTGATTACATTAAATTGAAAACATTTTGCACAAACAAACTCAATGCAACCAAGATTAGGAGGGAAGCAGAAAACTGGGAAAGAATTTTTATAACTAGTGTCTGTGATAAAGGCTTCATTTCTACAATATATAGAGAATTGAGTCAAATGTACTAGAATACAAGTTATTCCCCAATTGATAAATAGTCAAAGGATATGAAGAGGCAGTTTTCAGAAGAAGAAATTAAAGCTATCCATAGTTATATGAAAAAATTCTCTAAATCACTATTGATTAGAGAGATGCAAATCAAAACAACTCTGAGGTACCACATCACACCTATCAGATTAGCTAACATGACGAAACAGGAAGTTGATAAATGTTGCAGAAGATGTGGGAGAGTTGGAACACTAATTCATTGTTGGTAGAGCGGTGAGCTGATCCAACCATCTTGGAGAGCAATTTGGAACTATGCCCAAAGGGCTACAAAAATGTGCATACCCTTTGACCCAGCTATATCACTTCTAGGACTGTATCCCCAAGAAATCATAAAAATGGGAAAGGGTCCCACATGTACAAAAATATTTATAGCAGCTCTCTGTGATGGCCAAAAACTGGAAATCAAAGGGATGCCCATCAATTGAGGACTGGCTGAATAAACTGTGGTATATGAATGTAGTGGAATACTATTCTGCTATAGGAAATGGTGAACAGGAAGACTTCAGAGAGACCTGGAAAGACTTATATGAACTGATGTTGAGTGAAAGGAGCAGAACCAGGAGAACTTTGTGCACAGAAACAACCACAGTATGTGAGGAATTTTTCTGGTAGACTTAGTACTACAATGCAATGCAAGGACTTAAAAAATTCCCAATGGACTCTTGAGGCAAAATGCCTTCCACATCCAGAGAAAGGACTATGGAATTTGATTTCAGAATGAAGCAGAGCATTTTCTTTTGTGTTTTATTTTATGATTTCTCCCATTCATTTTAATTTTTCTATGCAACATGACTAAGGTGAAAATATATTTAATAAGAATGTACATGTAGAACCTGTATAAAATTGTATGCCTCTTCAGGGAGGGAGTAAGGAGGGAGGAGGCAGAAGAGGGAGGGAGGAGAAAAAATTTAAGATATATGGAAGTGATTTGTAGAACACGGAAAACAAATAAAATAATTTAATTTTAAAAAAGAAATAACAGCAACCTATCATACATATGAAATCACATTAGCAATCAAGAAAAAAAGAGAAAAGAAAAAGAAAGAAAAATTAATTTCAATTTGCACTTAGAGTTCATCAGTTCTCTTTCTGGAGATGGATAGCATTTTTCATCATGAGTCCTTTGGAATTTTCTTGAATCATCATATTGATTAAGGTAGCTAAGTGTTTCACAGTTGATTAGCATTACAATATAGATATTACTACAACATACACAGATCTCCTAGTTCTGCTCACTTCACTCTACATCAACTCATATGTTTCCCAAGTTTTTCTGAAATCATGCCCTTCATCATTTCTTATAGCACAATAATATTCCATCACAATCGCATACCCAGCTTGTTCAGCCATTCCCCAATGGATGGGCATCTACTCAGTTTCCAATTCTTTATCACCACAAAAAGAGTTGTTATAAAAGTTTTATATGTATAGATTCTTTCCCTTGATTTCTTTGTGGTTCAGACCTAGTAGTGGTTTTATTGGGTCAAAGGGTATATAGCCCTTATTATATTTATTATAGCCCTTTCAGCATAGTTGCAAATTGCTCTCCAGAATGCTTGAACCAGTTCACAACTTCACCAACAATGCCTTTTGTTCAGTTTTCTGTCATGTCTTACTCTTTGTGAACCCATGGACCATAGCATACCAATATTGTTCTGGGGTTTTCTTGGCAAAGGTACAGCAGTGATTGGCCATTTCCTTCTCCTTCTCTCTTAAGGTAAACAGAAGTTAAATGATTTGCACAGGGTGACATAGCTAATAAGTGCCTGAGGCTGAATTTGAGCTCAGGTCTTCCTCACTCCACACTCAGCATTCTATCCATTGATCTATCTTACTGCCTTAAATAATGCATTAAGGTACCTATTTTTCCATATCCCCTCCAGCATTTGTCATTTTCCTTTTCTGTCATGTTAGCCTATCTGATAGATGATATGAGATGATACCTCAGAGTTCTTTTAATGTGTTTCACTAATTAATAGAGATTTACGCATTGTTTTCTTGTGACTATTGACAGCTTTGTGAAAACTGTCTTTCTTCTGAAACTGCCTTTCATATCCTTTGGCCGTTTAACATTTGGAGAATTGTTCTTATGTATAACAAATTTCATTCAGTTTCCTCTATACTTGAGATTTTCCACCATCTCTTTAGGCAAAAAAATATTCTGTTTCATTCATACACCATAATTTATTCAGTCATTCTTCAGTTATTGGATAATGTCTTAGGTTCAATTTCTTTGCACAATAAGAATTCTACTAGAAGTATTTTTGTACATATAGGTCATTTCCTTTTTTCTTTATGCTCTTTGGGGTTCACTTTTGTTCTGGACCATTTTTCAGTTGTTTCTGACCTTGTGTGACCCTTGTGGGAGTTTTCTTGGCAAAGATAATAAAGTGATTTGTCATTTCCTTCTTCAATTCATTTGACAGATGAAGAAATCAAGGCAAACAGGTTTAAGTGACTTGCCCAAGGTCACACTGCTAGTAATTGTCTCAGGTCAGGTTTGAAAAAGATACCAAAAATTTAAAAGATGTTATTATTATTAGAAAAGAAAAGCAAGATATTTCACAAAATGAGCCAGACTAAATCTTTGGCCAAAAGAAACAATTTTTAAAAAGAAATTTACATTATGCTCTACATAATAGATTTGCAGTAGCTTGTACAATCATCTCTTTTTCTATTCTACTATGTTATGGAAATACTCATTTTATTTAAGTTTAGACTAAAATTTTTAAAAATTTAAATGCTTTTCTTATGCAGAAATTTTTTTTTGTGTCCCCCCTCCCATTTTTCTGTTTTCATCTATACTTTTTTCCCCCTCAAGTCAAGAAGACCCTATGGAAAAAATTTAAAAACAACTACTCTCCTCTCAATGCCTCCCCTACAGAAATATTCCTAGTGGCTATTAGGAAATCACATACAACTTACATAAAGTGCCTCTTTATAACAAATCAGGGGGCCTTTTGTGAATTTTGGAGGTGTTTTGAAAGCAATTATATTAATCTTTGTATCATAATGATTCATAGTTACATGCTGTCTACCTCAGAACAACCCTGTGAGGTTGTTAATACGAGGGTCCTAAGTTTCACATGGAGGAATCTGAGTTCCATAGAGATTGTCACTTGTCTAGTCTCATCGCTAATAAGTGGCAGGAAGGAGCTGGAATCCAGGTCTTCTGACTATAATACCAAAGTCTTCCTTTTTTCCCTATCAACCCTATCTCTATTGTACGAGGTAACATGTTATATGCCCCTTTATCCCCTCCTCAGGAGAAGGCAGAAATAGTCAAGCAGATAATCAGATCCCTTGGTTCTTGTTAAAGGAGGACCAAAGCCCACTTGAAAATGGGTGTTTGCAACTTTCCGAGATTAGATGGAGTTTTATAAATGAAATAATAGCTAAATTGCCAGGATACAGGGTGCATCCAAGGAGTAACCTGATATGATTTTAAAGATGACTACTACAAGCAATTGTTGCTCATCCTTTGCTCTCCAAGAGGACCATGACATGATCTGATAACAGAGATTGAGTGAGGATTGAGAAGGACCTCCTAGACTGACATAGGAAGGTGATGAGCCTTGCAGTTTCCACTGGGCCATTTTTTATTTTAGTAGCACTTGAAATACTCCTGACTGTTACATGGTAAGTTTTAACTTTAGTCTGTAAAAAGTGCACTGGAGCTTGAGAGTTTGTGGTAAGGGAGAAGACAAGAAGAGAGAAAGGGAGCTGCCAGAGGATGTGAAAATATGAGGTTCATAAGACAAGGCAGATAAGTCTACAGAGCAATAGGATCTTGGACCATGGTATAAGAATTATGTATTTAAAAAATACCTAAATATCTGAGACAAGTTGGGTCATTTTTTAAAAAAAAAATCTGTTTACTTTTCTTTGCTCCAGTAATTGTGAAAGTCAGAAAGCTCTGGTGTGTATATGTGTATGTGTGTGTGTGTGTGTGTGTGTGTGTGTGTGTGTGTCTTATTCTTCTCCCTCAACTTTTTTTGCATTTCAAATTTTTTTAAATTTTTTCTCAATTACATGTGAACAAAAATTTTTAACCATCTTTTTTTTAATTGTAAGTTCCATATACTTCCCTCTATACCCTCTCTCCCTCAACTTTTCAGAAAAAGTAGATCCATTAGCTTATGTCATTGAGATGTGCCCACATCTACTACAAATAATGTAACATGTCACAAATCTTGGAGACAAACCCAAGATTATCTGTTGTTATTTTTTCATCATTGAAGCCTGACCTGGAAGAACTCAGGTGAATAATATTACTTCAAATTTGGTGAAATCCCAGGAAATCTGCTTTCAGACCTGGGTTCATGAGCACATATAGTGTTTTTTTTTTCATGGCTGAAGCTCATGGATGAAGTGATATCTGTCTTCATTCCTCATTATATAAGAGAAACATCCTAAACTAATCAAAACCTAGAACTATAAGAAAAAATAAATTAATTTACTGAGTTTGGGACAAAATCTTAAATAAATGAAACCTATGTGTTTATTTGAAGCTATAGGATATGTTAACAGAATCAGTGGTGTGCTAGGAAAGTGCTCTGGGCTTGTAGTCAGAAGAGCTGCCATTACTACATTTACATAAGTGACCTTACGCAAATCACTTTATTTTTCCAGATCTTGAGCTTGTCATCTGGAAAACCAGGAGTCTGTACTAAGTGACTGCTGGGGTTCTCTCCAGGCCTACATCTATGAAAATGACTCACTACTCATTTTACTATTAATTCTAAACTAAGATTCAATTAGGAAAAAATGAGAGAGGATTTGACATGTTGTGAACAGAAGCAGTTATGCTATTTCGATGTTGCTAGAGTAATATCATAGGATGATACGTTTAAAGGTAGGAAGCTGGAGACCATTGAGTGTAACCACTCATTTTACAGATGAAGAAACTGAGGCATGGAGAGATTAAATGATTTTCTTAGAGCCACAAATCTGATGTGTAAACGGCAGCATTTGAGCCCAGATCCTCCTGGCTCCAAGTCCAACAATCTATGTTACTCCATGGTGATGATGATGATGATGATGGTGATGATTGATTGAGGACGAGGAGGAGGAGGAAGAGGACAATGTGGGTCACTTTTGTGGGAGACAATTGAGTTTGCTAAAATTGCCTCATAATTTCTAAAATACGATTCAGGCCAATTTCTTTATTGTGCACAATTTTGGGCCCAATTCATTAACCATCCCTAACACAGAGATAGTCAGATTGTCTTGACAATCTGTCAATCCAGCTGAATACAGCAATCTGGACAATACATATTTTTAAAATCTTTATTTTCTAGTATAGGTCACCAGATCACTTTTTTTCACATTGATGTGGATTCATCTGAAGAGGGTTTTCAGGGTTTAGGAGTTTGATTCAGTTGATTCAGTGTCAGGTACAAATAGGGCAGAGTGGTAAAGAACTGCTCTCAGAGCCATAAAGATCTGGGTTCAAGTCCTGTCTCTCATACTTACTAGTTATGTGACACTTGGCAAATTAATTAACTGCTTATATTTATTTCTTACATATTTATGCATATATGTATGTATATAAAATACCTTAACATCTAAAATATCATAAATAATGTACATGGATAAATATATGAAATAAGTACAAGAGGTTTTACATATATATTTATTTAGTATATATGGATGTATGTATACACATACACATGCACACACAAGGTGCTCAAAAGTCTTAGTGCCATCATAAGCTTTGAGAGCTTAAAACTGCACTAAGATTTTTGGGTTATCTTGTATGTGTGTATATGTATGTATTGCATATGTATAATGTCTAAATATATAAAAATAGCAAATGTATATAGATAATATATGAAAAAATACAAGAGATTTAACATATATATTTATTTAGTATATATGTATGTGTGTATGTGTATACATATATATATACTTGCATACACACACACAAACACACACACACACACACACAATGTCCCAAAAGTTGTACTGCAATCATAAGCTTTAATAGCTTAAAACTGCACTAAGAAATTTGGAATATCCTATTTGTGTGTGGGTATGCACATACATATATTGTGTGATAATATCTGTGTGAATGTGTAGATGTCTCCCATGATAAATGTAAGGTCATTGAGGGCAAAAACTTTTTCATTTTTATCTTTTTATTCCAGTGCTTGGCATATAGTAGGTGCTTAATAAGTGTTAGCTGATTGGATTTCTAGTAAGCACTCTTCACCTGTTTCATTTTTTCCTGTGTGGAGTTTTAAGTTTTTCTCTTTTATCATATTCTGCACTATTCTCAAGCTGGAAATAGTCAAACAAAAGTCATCTCTAGCATACTACCAGTGATAAATTACATGTAAATTACAGGGGTAGAAAAGATATCACCTAGATACCATCTAGTTGTCAAACTCAGAAAGAAACATGGATAATTAATCCTCAAGGAAGGATCTTTGTAGGCTCATATTGACTTAGTTTGAAAAATGTCATGTTTTTCATGTTCTATAGTATTTCTATTTATTTTGTTAAATATTTCCCAATTAGAGTTTAATCCAGTTCCTGTGGGTTGCATGTGGCCAGGAGACTGTGTATTTAAACACCTCTGCTTTAGGAAATGTTTAACTGGGAAAAAGGAGGGGGATTTTCCCCAAAGTGAGAACGAGGAATCACAAGAGAATATGCTTGTTGCTACACTAGTTCCCACGGAATGTTAACAGATTCAGAAGAAAGCCTACATTGTGATGAGAAGATCCTCCCTACCATGTCACATAGCCGCTCAAACCATACTTGTCTTCCTCTCTTTTGCAGTTCCCTTTCTAAGATCTACCCATTACAATGAAGGCCTTCTGTTACCCATCATCCTCACTTGCGGATGGGCCCATTTGGCTCTCATAGATTGAAGATGAATTGCTTGGCTTAGATTATAGTGGAATGGAGCAAAGACTCTGTTGTTAAATGTTCAGCAACAGGCTCTCCAAAAAAATGCACAACACACTTTTTTTACATTTGACTTATATTAACATTTTTCTGTACAACTTTTGACTTTCTGCAGTCTAGAAGAATAAATAAAAAAAAAAAAATCAAGCCCTGATTTATAATGTTTGCTGATTCCTGATGTGTAAATGCTCACTCTGAAAATTTAACAATCAGCTCTCCAGAGCAAGGTTAAACCAGTATCTGCAGTTCTATACTCCTTTTTCATGATGTGTATAAGGATATGGTTTTAACTCTTGGAATTTAACTCCAGTGCTATTTTTCCTCCCTCTGAAAAATGTAAATGAATTAAATATTACTTGCTATAGAATACATGCATGCAGGCACACATTTAATAAACTTCCTTCAGACAAATAGGTCTTATGCATGGTTTTCTTTTTTCAACTCCACTTGGGTTACAACACCTGGGTTGCTACATAATTATTCATCTGAAGAGACTTTCACAGCCAAACGAATTACCTGATCAAGTGTTTTTTCATTTTAAAAAATTCTCTGAACCTAGAGACCCCTTTTTAAAATTTCTACAGTAAGAGACCCTAATTAAAGTCCTTCCTTTCCAATTGCCCATGGATATCACTTCAGTATCTCAAATTCAATAAATCTAAAACACATATCATTATGTTCCCTTGCCGTCCCTTGACTTCCTAATTTTGTTTAACAGCAATACTTTTTACCCAGTAGCTACCTAATTCGAAACCTGTTAACCACTGTTGACTCCTCTCTCTCCCTACATCCTGTCACCAACCACTATTCAGTTTATTTCTACAATATATATCAAATCTATCCTTTACTTTCCATATTCATGTTGTAACAGTACTAGATAAGGCCTTCATTAACTACCTTTGAGTACTGTTGCCCCAGTAAATTATGAGAGGCAAATCCTCAGAAGGTTGGCCACCAAAGATGGTCCCACCCCATCCTTTTTTTTGTACACAGCAGGGCATAAAGACACTCTCTTAAGAAAAGCTAGCCAATAACAACAACTAGAATTTATAAAGCATTTTTCAGTTTGCCAAGTACTTTACATGTACTGTCATTTGATCCTTACAACAACCCTGGGAGGTAGGAAGGTAGAATGGTGCTATTATGACCCCATTGTACAGATGAGGAAAGTGAGGATAGCAGTAAAGCAAACTGTCTAATTTGAACTCAGGGTTTCCTGTCAGTCACTCTAGAAATCCACCAACTATGTCCTCCTAGCTGTCACATAGACTTAGAACGGTTATGATCTGTATTAGTGGAGGGAATACCCACTCTGGGGGGGGGGGGTCGTTTTTGTTTGAAGCTATCACAAAATCATAAAACTTTCAAAATATTGAAGAAATGCTATCTCTGTTTCAACTTTGAACTTATCATGCTTTAAATAAAAGTTAATAGACTTGACCCAGTGATCTAGCCTTCAAAGAGGTCAAAGACAGTGCAAAAGTCCCCACATGTATCAGAGCAGTCTTTATTGTAAGATAAAAAAATAGAAACACTCCAGGCACTCCATGATTGGTGAATGGTTGAACGAACTATATTATACTAAAGAAGTAGAATATTGAGGTGCAAATATAAAGAATTCAGAGAAACACTGAAAGATAGAAACTCATGCAGAGGGAAGTAAGCAAAACTGGTGATCAAAATACATAAAAACTCCTTATAATAAACAAAATGTGCACTTACTGAAAGGAAGTAGTATTGCCAGCAATTCTAATGACCAATCTTGTTCCTAGAAACAGATAATATAAGAGTGTCGGGGGTGTATCAGAGCCAGCAGCTCACTAAGAGCAATTGTTAAATTTCCATTGTGAATATTTATATCTCATAAATTGGCCAATGTTATAAATCAAAGCTTGATTTACAGTTTTGTTGATTTTTTTTAGAATTAAGAAAGTCATAAAGAAAATGTTACTACAGGTCAAATGTAAAAATGTGTCATGCATGCATTTTTTTAAACTGATAGAGAAAATGTTAATAATTCAAATGAAACTTAAAAGAAGTTATGCTTTTTGGAGAGATGTTGGTTAAATATTTTCCATCATACCCCTGCCTCCATCTTCTTAGCGAATAGAGGGGGGACATTGCATTTAGAATATTATACATACTGTTTGATAAAGAAACTTTGCCTGTTATTTTTTTCCCCTGAGGGATGGTCTGTGGCATATATAGAAATGACTTATGGATGAACAAATGAGGAAGCATCTATTAAGCACTGACCATATGTAAAAACTATATTACTGCTCTCAGAGCTGGGGATGCAAATAGAAAAAACAAGTCAGTCCCTGTTCTCAAGGAGCTCACATTCTAATAGGGAGAGAACATATGTAGGAGATTTCAGCTGTAAATTGATAGGAAGGCCCTATGGTCTTTAGGGTGTAGCAGCAAAACAGATGGTAATGAATCATTTTTAATGTCATTTCCATTAATAAAATGATATCAGTGTTTAATGTTGAACCATTTGACAGTGCCAAGGACTTTGGTGGTGAGAACAGAAGGCATTAATAAAAAATATTAGGATGGGGGAGGGTTAAGGGAAATAGTACATCTGTAAAAACATACAATCCTCTGCCTCTAAAACTGGAACATATTAAAAATTCTCACATAAAAAAGTCATAAGCTATACCCACTCTCACCAGTCATAATGTACATTGAACATAGTTGGTCAATAGATGTGTTAAATGAAAATATGCCTCGTAATAATTCAATCTTTCAATTCTTTTGTTTCCATTGACATTTTATTTAGTTATGTTTTAATTTTTTTCTAGACCTTGGGCTAGCGTTAAGGGTTATTGTGGTGGGTTTGTGGGCGGGGGGGAAGGTGGGGGGTTTTGATCCAGAAAGTTGTGCCTCTCACATACACTGACTGATGGTACTGGGCTGGTCACTCTTCCAGCACTCTGGGCAACTCTTAAGTTGCAAAGAAGGTGCTGACCTGAATTGCTAAAGGGAGCTTCCTTGCCAGGGAATTATATATGCCAGTGAAATCACAGGTCCAGCCCCTGCCAAATCAAATCCATGAGTATTTATTAAGTTCCTATCCTGTGTCAGACATTGTCCCCTGTAATCATGTAAATATGTTTAATTATTTTGTGATAAAAATTTGCCAGTATCTCCTCTTCCTGTAATATTCTTTACTTTAAAAAGTTGACATTTGTAATAAAAAAAATTCAAGAGATACTTGTTTTATCACTACATAAAATTGCCTCTTTCTAGGAAACCTTCCCTTGCTCAAAGGAAGGAAACAAACATTTATTAAGTACCTAATACGTGTCCAGGCACTGTGCTAAGCACTTTACAATCACAATCCACAGAACAACAGTGGGAAGGGAAACATGCTATTATTACCTGCATTTTACCTTTTAAAAAATTGACATGGATGTTAAGTGACTTGCCTAGAGTTCACACATCCAATAACCCATCTGAGGCTGTACTGAACAGAAGTCTTCCTAATCCAAACCCAGCATACTACTTAGCTGCCTCTGCCATAAAAGATACGCACAGTTCTCAGTCTCGTCTCCCATATTCTAAGCAAAACTCACAAAGAGTTAAGGATTGCATGGTTTATTTCATACTCTTCACTGTGTTGTCTTTTATTTCTATGCCCTTAAGACCACCACCCCATCATATTCTCTTCTAAACCCAAGGTTACAGATTCTAAATATAATGCCAGGAACAGCTAGCTAGACAATCTGGATTTCCTCCTTCCAGCTTGAATATTGACCAGCTATATTGACTTTGGTCAGGTCAAGTCAGTTTTTCAAAGATCCAAACTGGATCTTTACCCCTCATCTGTTTGTGTAATCCTTATTTCTCCAATATTCTTAGAAGGTTCTACAGAAGACCAAGCATTACTATTGATCCAATATTGCATTTTCAGGAGGACGCTACAAAAAATCACTGAACCTATTAGCCTTGCTTTGTCAGGCATTAACTGCTGGTGATTACCAGAAGAATTTGGTTTGAGCTAGTTATTCTTTGAGGTATATAATGACCTGCAAGTATGCCCAGAATAGTTGAGTGTTGCATCACAAAGGTAAATCATTCTCTTTGGTTAACTCAATCTTTGATGTAGACAAAGATTGCACTAGAATTTATAAATGGGAATTTAGTTTGTTCCTGTGAGCCAGATTAGGATTTTAAAAGAAGTCCTAACAATGCAAATCACTATTAGAACAACATTTGAAACTAGACTGAAATCTTATGGGGTGGTAAGCTTAAAAACTCCCACCTGTATGATTTCATGTTAGGGAAGTCCTTTGAGTTACTGCTATCTCTCCCTTTGTTTTTGATTAATTGCAAAGAGAAATAGTACATGCACTCAGCTTTATGGGCTGGAATCCAGTGTAAATCATTTCTGTCTCCTAGAGGCCTGATAGGCAGATTCAAAGCAAACATGAATTTTTAGGGATATATTATAATATATATTATGTGATTAAGTGGTGCTAGCTCACCTGCAATGGATTTGTGCTCTCTCTTTCTCATACAGTGCCATGCTTTTTTTTTCAATAATAATCTTCCCAAAAGGAGGTTCTATACATTGGGCTCTTTTAAAAAGGAATGCAAATCTCACTTACACAGCCATCAAATGCCAAAAACATGATTGCAAAAAGAACAAAGCAGAATAGAAATATTGTATTTTCATCCCTCATCAGCAGAAAGCTTATATGTAGCATACCAGTTTTAGTAGAGTTCGGTATGTATTCATTTGGTTGAAAAAAACATTGCTTTATTTTGTATAGAAAATTGCAGCAATAAAATGAAAGTAAGTCAGAATCTAAATTATAAATAGCAGGGCCTAACTTCCTTTTTGCTCCTACCATAATATTTTTACATTTTCTAAATAAGCTTTTGGGTAAGCTAATTAAAATACACTATTAGGCTTGTTCCTAACAGACTATACCTGGTTTCCAAGGCCCAGACTTTCTAAATAAGGAAAGGTTAATCACAAGCAGCTAGCTGGCAACTTGATGATGAATTACTTGGCCATGATAAACCAAGAGAATACAAAATGGCCCTCAGTCCTGCATGTTTTCCTTCTTCTGAAGTGATGTTGGCAGAGTAATAGAAAAGGGGACAGAGAAGGCTAAGAATAACATGGATTTTTGGTACTCTAAATGTGGACAACTAGGTGATATAGCCCCAGGCCTGGAGTCAGTAAGACTCATCTTCCTGATCAAATCCATCCTCAGACACTTACCAGCTCTATGACCTTGAACAAGTCACTTAACCCTATTTGTCTCAATTTCCTCATCCATAAAATGATTGGAGAAGAAAATGACAAACCACTCCAGTATCTTTGAAAAAAAGAAAACCAATTTGGGTTACAAAGAGTAGGATACAACTTAGAAATGATTCAACAACACTCTGAATTGGAATTCTTGTTCAATGACCAACAAGTAGTTGAACATGTTGCTAGAGGAGCTGAATCTTCTCAATTTTGACATTATTACTACAAACAAAAACCGAAGACAGAAGGCAGTCATAACGAAATAGAGTGATGATTCTCCTTGGAGAGGCAAATTAAAGAGTAGTCAGAGTTTATTTTATCACTCATCTAAGGGTAACAAAAAATATATCATCTCAGGGGATTTTACTCATCCATTGGTCCTAGGATGGAAACTCGAAGTTGTCTAGTCAAATCTTGTCATTTTCAGATAAGCAAATTTGAAACCCAGAATGACTTGCGCACAAGTCTATAAGTGACAGAGTGTAGCACCAATGTGATACCCATAGCAACCCCTGTGGATATACATATGTATTTACAGGGTAAGTACACAAAACATAAACTCTTTTCCTTCAAGGTGAAACCAAGATATTTATTCAGATACCAGAAAGTCAATTCCACCATGATAACAACAAATTTTGTACACATTATCAATGAAGGGAACACAGCCATCCCCAAGTCTTCCCTCCATCAAGCCTCCCCCCAAACAAGCTCCCTTAAGCAAAATTACTCTCTCTCACTCATGCTAGCTGTTCTGCTCTGCCTGTTCTCTTTCAGCTCACCTCACTCTCTCTTCCCACTGCACCCTTCTTTTTCCAACCATTCAGCAAGCTCCTCCCACCATCGGCTCCATGTCACTCAGGCTGTGAGCTGGGCCAGAGCTCAAAGCAGTTCACATGGGCCTATTAAGGAGCAGGGAAGATCTTCAAATTCCCTTACCATTACATTCCGCTCCAAGATCTTTCAGGTCCATTAATAGATCAATGGAAGTTTAGAGGTAACTGGTATCGACATAACCTCACAATAATATAATGGGGATAGCAGGAACAGCACAAAATAAATACATAAAACAACATATTACAGTGGGGGGTTGAGCAAAAGCACCCCATCATTCCCCCCTCAAATGAATGGAACCCAAAATCTATTGGGGCAAGGAGCAAAGATCTCATCATCTATAACTACTTCCTGCTGAGATTGGACATAGAGCTGTCCCTGCCTTGCAAGATCCTTTTCGAGGGGTCAGTTCTTTAGCCATTATATGGAGCTTGGTCATTGCCAGGTCCAGGGATGATGTAATATAGCCAATATCCAGAGTTTGGTCGATGCCAGGTGCAAGGGTTATGCATCACAGTGTTGGACATAGGGTGACATCCAGCTTAAGCTGTCAGTCTTCCACAAGTGGGGGGCATTAATCCTAAGGGAGACAAATTTAGCAAACAGGGAAACAAAGGCCAAGAAGAATAAGGAGACAATAATCAGAAGCAAAGTAGATACAGCATCAAACATGCTTCTGAATTCCATGAATCCCCTAGAGCTGCCTTAATTCTTATCTGCCTAACTGCAGGATTGCCATATGCAAGGGAGGCTGTGAACTGCACATGGTAAGATACCTTGCGTAATCACAGAATCTGGCTAGAGGCCCTCACCTTTGTTTCTCCTTGTCTTTGTGACCAAGCCCAATGTGGCAGAGGTGACTCAACTACATGTAAAATCCCCCAAAATTATCTTTGTGCATCTGGACTATCCTCTTGTCTAATATGAGTAGGTGTCCATCTTGTGACCATCTTATAACCACTTAGTCAATGGATATATTTCTTGCTTTGCCCAACTCATGGTCCTGTTGATGTATTGTTTTGCTTATTTTAGCCTATACATCTTATGTCAACCAGTTGAATTATTCTGGCTCTTGTACAGATGCTTCTGAATGTTTATATATCAGACCTTATAAAAATAGACCCCTGGAAGGAGGAAGCATCTCAGATCGTGAGGAGGAAGGTCTGAGGTCCACTTCATTAAAGGGAACCATGAATCCTTTAATAAAGTGCCATTGGCTCAGAACTCTGCCTCAGTTTCTCTTATTGTAGATTGGGTAATTTTTATCCCCACAATTATAATCAATGAACTTGTGTGCTTCATTGTTATCCATGTAATCATATAAAAAGATTGAGAAGAAACTTCTCATTATGTTAGGTAGATTTAGGAGAGGATATGGTCAAAAGTCTCACAGAATTAAATGGCATTGGTGCATTGTGACACGTTCCATTAGAAGGAATACACAAATAAATGAAATAATAGGTCTAGCAAAGTGATGATAAATCACAGCAGCACTTAGTTTTTGAAAGTATTTATGAAAAATCCTATCATATTTCTAGCAGAAGTTGAATAGGATTCTTTCCAATTTTGCCAACTACACCCAATTCCAAATTCAAATCTGTCCACTTACATGGTTATTGGAATTCAATGCCCTCTTGGTCAATAAAGACAAAAAAGGCAGCAACGTTTACTATGGTAGTAGTGTAAATGGAAAGAATAACAGCCAAAAAAAGAAATATTGCTGAACTACAAAGCATAGCCATGTCTCCATAGATGAGCTATAAGAAGATACTTCCTCTCACCCATTTACAGGTTGGAGGATCTACAAGTGTATAACACTGTATACATTTTCAGATATTTTTCTTTTTCTTTTAAAATGTATTTATTCTATGAAATAGCTCTCTTGGGTGAAGAGAAAGAGGAAAAGAAATATAAGGGAATATTTAAATGTGTGTTTTTTAATGTTGTCAATAAAATTTTGTTATTGTTCATTGCTGTTATTTTGAGACTAGATGGAAATGCAGGAAACAATCTTGGACCTAAAGTCATTACTAACTGAGAGCTTTCACTCGATCTGTTTCTGACTTGGGCCAGTTTGGCCCTCCGTAGGTAACCTGGTGGCTTCCCACTTTTGTGGTTCACCATATCAATGCTAATTCAGTTTGAATATCTTATCAGCATAGTCCAATCCAGCTCAGAACTTAAAAGTTCCACAAGCCTCATTCTCTCCAGTAGTTAGGGTTACAAGTATGCATAATAGTGTCCAAAAATAAAAAAATTTATAAAAAGGTCTAAAAAAACAATAAATCAGATCATATAAGACTCAAATCACAGCTCTATCTGGTTACTACATAGAATCCAAGTCATATTTTTGGTGGGGTATGACATATATAGGTATGCATATGTATAGGACATAAATCATATTATTATATAATGAAGAATGTATATTTACGTATAGCTATGCAATACATATTTACATTATCATACATGCAATTAGTAAACCCATTCTCTATACAAAATATGGGACACATATTTAAGAGGCTGTGTGGTGTCTTGTATAGATAAATATCCTCGGATTCAAGAAGATCTGGTTTCAAATGGAATTTCTAGCACATACTGAGTCTGTGACCCTGAATGAGTAACTTAACTTTTCAGTGCCCCAGGCTACTTCCCAAGCCTCTAAATAGTAGAATAGCTGCCAAGCATCATTGGTAGAATTTTCTTCCCTGGGGGTTCTCTGTAGTGATGAAATCACTGTTCTGGACAAAAACAAATGTATATATAAAATATGGATATGAGAGTATTTGCATTTATTTACTATATTCCCCTCCATAGCAGTTAGACATAAGTATGTAGAAACAATAGTGTTCTCACTTGCATACACACGTACACACACATATATATATTATGAGATTACCTTTACAAATATATAGATATACACACATGCATTATATACATGTGTATGCATATATGCATATACATACATATATGTGTGTATATATATACATATATATATACACACATATATGTGTGTATGTATGCCAATGCCGTCTTCCCCTTCTACTATCCTAGAAAGCTAGAGCAGATCTCTTCACTGGCCAACTATCGAGAAGAGTTCGCAGTACAAAGTTTATTTTCTCAGCTCGATGTCACAATTATTTAGTGTGCTGAGCACCATTTTCAATATGCCCTTTAATTTCCTATAATCCCTACCCCTTGCATGATGTGGAATTCCATTTATTCTATTTGTTCTATTTTAAAAGGGATGAAGTCATTCATGCTGGAAACTATGACCTGATTGAGAGTACTGAAATGCTGCAATGTCTCAGAGTCAGCGCTGGCACACGGAGAGGTATAAATTAAACTCTTCTGCAGACATTTGATCTCTTGCTATGAAAAGGGATATTGTGCTTCCTCTGTTTAACAGTATTCTCTGTCCACTGTGAAAAGAAGCCTGTTTGCTTAAATAAGTGTTGCATTTTTTCCACCGAGTGGCATTGCAAATGAAATCACAGCACACACTGCATATAGAACCAAGAGTCTATATTAAATGAATGTGTGTATAGATGTAGATATATATGTGTATTATATCTCAAGAGAAACTAGCACTAAAATCATATATGTTCACTTATGATATGAGGTGAATGATTTCATAATATAAATACTCTAATTATATCTACCTCTCTGGTTCGACAAGTTATTGGTTCTACTGAGACAGGTCATTAGCACAATTGGAAAAATGTGAGGTGTGCCCTCCTATCAATCATGGGGTGATCCACAAGCCACCTATGCACACAAATATAACATCACCTTTAGTGGCCATCTTTTTGCATAAGCACAATTTATGAATTGGGAGAAATCTTTTCTCTACTATGATTGTCCTACATCTGGAGTCCTTTATTAAGATCATGGCAATTTCCTGAAATCTTTCTTCTAGTAGAAGTGTGTAAATACTTTTAAAGGCACTCTCTAAATAATTGAGCCAACCAAGATTATCAATCCTAAAGGAAGAATTCTGAGGGATGATGTTTTTCTTATACCAGGGCTTCTTTTTTATAATGGGATGTGGAAGGTTTTGGGTCTCCTATGAAATGGAGAAGCCCACAAGGCAAGAAACACAGACCTTAAGAGATGGGATCAGTTTCTGCTAGTTGGCAAATATATGGTTTCTTTGACTTAAAAGAATATTTTAAAGGAAGAAAAAAGCTACTTTTATGGACCAAAAACAAAAAAAATATTTCTTTTCAATAAATTGCCACGTTGAACAACTTAGTCTATTCAGGTAATAGGACAAAAAGACATTTGTTGGGCAAGGCTATTTTTAGTACAAACAATACTACAAACATCAAACAAAAAGACTGGCTCGTGCCCCCTTTTAACATCGCCTTCATTTACTTTTTTAAAGGGGTCTGTGGAATTCCTGGGTATTTTGCCCCAACTCTTTTCCAACTGACCCCACCCTCAGAAAGGTTGCAGATTGCAGTCATCCATTTGTGGCTAATATGTTGAGAACATTGTGCCCTTCATTTTACTTAATCCTTGGTAAGAGAGAGGAGGTGTACCACCTGACTGAGGTGAAAACTCAGGCAATTCTCACCAGAAAATTTAGCCCTTCTACCTTGAATTAATGATCCAACCCTGGAACTTAAACTGGATCCTTGGGAAATGTGTGGAGTTGCAATGCCAAGCTAATAGGTTAGCCAAAGTGTTCATTTTGAAGTCAAGAAGTTAAACAATCCACTCTTGAATTACATACCAAATAGGTTGAGAAAATGTGCTTTTCCAGCATATCTAGATATTTCAACACTTGGTGCATCCAGATATTCCCTTAATTTGATTGATTTGTCCAGAATCAATATTGCCAGAATGGTGGATTTTTCATTCTGTTGAGACCAAGAGAAAGAAAGGCAAAGTTTTCATTGAATTTTAAAGTATGTTTGACATTGTTTCAAATGCTCAACACCTATCCTATTACTGACACCCTGTGTACTCCCCTACACACAACACATATGCCCTTTAGGGAGCCATAGTGGGAGACCCACCATTTCCTTTACTCAGCCACAAGTTTATCTTCTCTCAAATATTACAAAGGGAAAAAAAATCATGTATTTCAGTTTTTGAAAATCCTGTAGTAATGTGATTATGTCATAGCTCTGTCTGAGTGAGCATTCACACAATCAAGTTTGCTTTTCGGTCACTCTGCCAGCTCTGGTCAATTGAAGCAGCAAAGACAGCTAACCTGGGAAATTCAAGCTCATAAAGTACATGTTGCAAGTGAGAAGAGATTTACTTTGAAACCTGAAGTATATTACTGACAGATATACGTAGGGGCTTGAATTGTCCAGGTTGGCTGTCTACACTGGCTGAATTCTGCCACTTTAATAAATCCTGGAAATATTTATGAGCAGCTAAAATGATGAGGCCAGATGATTTCTGCCTATATTACTTTGTTGTCAGATGTTTTCCTGAACTGACCAAAATGATCTTTGAGCCATAGTGTTGAAAGGAAGCCAGCAGTACAAAGATCCTTATTCATTTATGATGGAATATATTTGTTTGGTAGGCAATAAGATTCCTTTTCTGCCTATTACATGTACATTGAAAAAAAATTAGTTGCACCTTTTTCTCTTAGAAGGACTTAGTAACTATGTTGTTCTGAGATACAAAGGGCCATAGAGCATTGCCCACTGCCTTGTGAATGGGGCCTTTGTTTTCAGTGCTGTTTTGGTAGGAAATAGTTGCTATTTAGGTCTCCAAGAGGGAATATAAAACTATGCTCACCTAATCAAACAGACCAGTAAATACAGCAGTTAATCTGACAATTTCAAATTCCTGAGTTGCATTCTGAAAAACAATGGAGCGCAAACAATCATTTAAAGTCTGCCGAGTTACTGATCTGGTTTTTGTTCTTGGGTTTTTGTTTGTTTTTTATTTTATTTTTAATTCTTGCAAACTCCCACTTCCAAGTCACATTTCACATAGGGTTTCTTGTTGAACAGGAAACCAAACCAAAAAGAAAAAAAAATACCACCCTGGGAGAAAAAAAGTAACATTATGGCTCAAAATACATAATGTCAAAGAACACAAAGAAGGGTGGGTGAATCTGGGAAAAAGAAAGATGACCCTATCATAGTTGTATTATATAAAAATGAATTGATCCTGTATAGTAGCATAGCCACGTGCAGTTGTACAGGGCCTAATGAGCTAGACAGCCCATTGTTCCCTTCTCTTCATGCTGTTACTTCAAGCTAATCTGCTCTGTGGCCATGGAGTAAAAAGCAGGGCCTGTTTGTTCAAGTTATTACCAGTTTGACAATGAATGCCTTCAGCAAGTTACCTTGAACGGGTTTAGTCACCACTCAAAGAACAAAGACAAGGGGGTTTGGGAGAGGGGGGGAGAAGGGAAATGCCCAGGAAAAAAACATCTCAACTAGTTCTTAAAGGCAATGTAGACTGATCCTTTGAGCCTAAATGCAGCAAAACAAAATTCAAAAACCCTTTCTTTGAGGTACAGGCTAGAAATTTCACTTTTGTGCCCTATCCATTTCCTACCAATTACAGTAGCCCCTTAAAATGGTGACCTTGCAATATATCAAGAGGACAAGGCCCGCAGTTTGGATTAAAGGTGCTAACCAAACCATTCCTTTCCTCCTGAAAAAAAATTCTAATGTTTCTGGCTTTTAAAAGCCCCATTGTCACTTCTAGCTGGATGTTTATTTTACTGTCTGCTGCATGGCAGAGGGCATTCCACCTACAGAGAGTGACTATATAGCACTGGGAAAATTTGAATGCTCTCATCAATGCTAGTTAGAGGGAGGATAAATAAACTTTTATGGACTAGGGCCCCTACCTTTCATGGAAATTATTATTAATTCATTGAATCAATAATTTTGAAACAATAAATTGTAATGTCCTTTGTTTTACTAAACCCTTCTTACAGTGTATTAAAAAGAAAGAGCTTTATAGATATTGCAACAAGTAGGGAGGAGGTGACTACCAAGACTTTTTGGTGCCCGTTATGCAAGAGATTAGATTGTAATAGTTAGAAAGGGGGAAAAAAATCAGGAACACGAGTAGACACTAAGAAAAATAATCCTTAAAAACTAGTTAGGCATAATAGTGGCTTTGTTTCTTTAATTCTGTCACTGTCAGATTTCTTTGGTTTTCCTCGTTTTACTTGCTTAAATGTTATTGCTTATTATGATTCTAAATGTTGCTGATATTAACAACGCAAAGGTTGTTGAGGCTAGAAACTGACTAGCCAGTATGACCTTGACAGGTTTTTTTTCTGAACCTTAGGAAACCACACACCTCCCAGGCACATGTTGAATTTGGGCAGCTGCTGCAATCTGGAATTTCCCTGGAAATTCATCTCAATACTCATATGCATTCTACAGAGTCAGGGACCTTTATTTTTCAAAGCTTAATTGTTTTTCTCACTTCATCCAATATATTTCATTGATATCAAAGCATCTTTGGGTGCCCATTCATCTTTTTATACAACTATGCCCAAATGCAAACTCTACAGCTTAAAAAAATAGAAGAGAGAAAGTACCCATTTGGGATAATATCTGCAGATGAAACATCACTGTAGAAGCAGTGTCCCAGAAGTGGCTAATATCCAAAGCTTTCTATATAGATTAAGCTTGTCTAATGGCTCTGCAGCTACTATATACAATTATCTACTCACTAACAGCTTCCCTTAAAACAGACATAAGGGATCTTTGGAGCCAAGCTCTGCATACCTTAATTATGGCACCAATTTGGGACACTTTTTGTTCCAATTTTTTTTAAAACCTCCTGTTTTATAAGAACACATCTAATTCTGTATTATTTTTCATGCTTTGTGAATACAGAGTTGAATATAGGTGGTTCAAATGACTCCTTGGTGCGCCAGTGTTGCTACCATATTTTGTTGAGAGTTTTACAGTTTTTGTTGCAAGACTGACCTAACCCTAGAACAATTACTCTCCAGAGCTAGGCTAATAACAGAAGTCCCCCTTTTATTCACCTCTGTATATGGGGCAATAACAATCTAACATCGACAAAGGGCTCCTGAAATTCACATTGGAGAAGCTGTAGTCTTCAGGAATGTTGTTTCTATTAACTAGCCCTACAAAGTAGTGAGAAATTCTTAGCCTACTGTGTCACACGCCAGGACTTCTTCCTAGGCTTCTGATTGGCCAAAATTAATCACATTTAAACCAAATTAGGTTCTCCCCAGGGCTTCCCTAGCCACAAGCATGTCATAAATTCACTGAAGACACCAAACATTTTCATTTTGACAGTCCTGGTTCCAGAATAATTTCTAAAAGAGGTTAGGAGTGATTTCAGTTCCACTGTATTCCATTACACCCAGGGGCAGCTAGGTGGTACAGTGGATAGAGCACCAGTGCAGGAGTCAGAAGAACCTGAGTTCAAATCTCACCTCAGACACTTGACAGTTGCTAGCTGTGAGACCTTGGGCAAGTCATTTAACCCCAATTGCCTCATCCCGGGTCATCTCCAGTGATCCTGATGAATATCTGGTCACTGGATTCAGATGACTCTGGAGGAGAAGTGAGGCTGTTGATCCACACAGCCTTCCCTTACTCAAAACAAAGTCAAGTGCAAGTCATGTCATGATTTCTCTGATGGCATGGTCTTCTTCGGCAAAGAAGGACGAACACACACACACCCATTCCAGTACACCCATACCCTAGTCCTAGACCACCTCTAGAGCTTAGAGGAGCCAGAAAGAAAGAAAGAAAAGAAAAATGGAAAACACTTTGTCCTTCCAAGGTCCTTAAAAAGCAAAAGTCTCTTTGCTTATCAGTATTGACATCAGACAAGCCCAGAAATTATTATCATTATATGCAGCTTTACAAAAAGAGATTATTACAGTGTTCCTAAAACATTCCATTTTGTCAATCTGCTGCATACCTTTAAGGACTTGACAACCTTTTTGAGGCTCTCTTATACTTGATTAAAAACACATCCAACCATTTCAGAAAAACCTGGAAAGACTTAACATGAATTGATGCTGAGTGAAGTAAACAGAACCAGAACATTGCACACAGTAACAGTAACACTGTGAGATAATCAACTCTGATTGATTTAGCTCTTCTCAGAAATGCAATGATCCTAGACAATTCCAAAAGCCTCATGATGGAAAATGCTATCCCTATCCAGAGAGAGGACTATGTAGTCTGAATGCAGATTGAAGTATATTGTTTTCACTTTGTTTTGTCGGCTTTTCCCTTTTGTTCTGTTTCTTCTTTCACAACACGACTAAAGTGGAAATATGTTTCCATGACTGTATGTCTATAATCTCTATCAGAATACCTGCTGTCTTGGGAAGAGGGGAGGAAAGGATGGAAAGGAGAAAAATTCGAAACTCAAAATCTTATGAAACTGAATGTTGATAACTATCTTTACATGTAATTAGAAAAAAATAAAATACTCTTTACAAAAAAAAAAATAATGAAGCCAACCCTTTCCCTTGTCCACAATCTACATTCCTTAATCCTCACATAAATACACATTTAATAGCTCCTCTAAGGATATAAGACCCATAGATTTAAGTGAATTAGCTCATAAATAGGAAGATGCATTATTGATTTAGGTCTGTTAGCTCTATTAATATTAAGGTTAATGATGTCAATTCTGTTCTTTAAGTATTGGCCCTTTAATCTTTGTTATTAACTAATTCTATATGATAGGGAAAAAATAGTTCCTCTCATGAACCAGAATCAGCTACAAATCAGCTGTACAATCAAGCATATACTCCTGTGGAAGAAAACAGGGATAAAAAGGGCTTGATAATTTAAATATCCAGTTAACTCTCCAAAATAATTTTATCTATTACTTTAAATCCTTTTCCATATCTTTGTACCTAACCTTTGAAAAGAAGAAATCAAGATATACTGAGCTGAATTTCACCTTTTTTGTTCAAACTCTGTTAGAAGTATTAATAGGCATTGAAAAGGGCAGACCAAGAGACAGGGAGAAAGAGAAGAAGTAGTGTCCAGAATAATCCTCAAACTTAATAAAGAGCTGCTGAGTAATTTGAAAATGGTCTATCTTTGGCATAGTTGCAGTTTTAATAAAATCAACCTTCACATGGTCCTTCTAAATTCATCATAATGATGAGATAAATGCATCAGAAATAAGGAAGCCAAGGATCAGAGTGGTTAAGTGACTTACCCAGGGTCACACAGTCAATGAGTGACTGAGAAGAGAACTGAACTTAGATCATCTTGACTTGAAGGCCAGTGTCTTCTACTATGCACACTTCCTCTCAAAGGATTTATAATATATGGCACAGTAGATAGAGCACTAGGCCTGGAGTCAGGAAGACCTGAGTTAAAATCCAGCCTTAGACACTTACTAGCTGTGTGACTCTGAACAAGTCATTTAACCCTGTTTGCCTCAGTCTCCTTGTCTGTCAAATGAACATGGAGGAGGAAATGGCAAACCACTCCAATATCTTTGCCAAGAAAACCCCAAATGGGGTCACAAAGAGTCAGACTTGACTGAGACAACAACACAAAAACCACATACATATAATAAATATGCAGTCTAACTGAATTAGAAGACCTACTTTGTTCAAGGTACTGGCTAAGGACTGGATTCTTTAATGAAGATTTATTCATAATACTATAGAGAATAAAACAATTTATAATTTGGTTCTGTCTTAGGTTATGGACGAGCAAGGTCAAATTGGGCTAGAATATTCAGTGAAGGTATGAAGAAAACCAAGAATTTCCATCCTGATGCTGCCTCATTTTCTCCATCTTGGGTCACCGGATAGCCAATGCACCTTACCTTGCCCAGGGAACTCCTTCTTGGGCTGCTGCTTCTGTAATCCAGTTAGTTTCAGGACTAGGACAATGCTTTACAAACCACTTAGGGCAGTGGTTTTATTTTATGTGTCACCTCCTCCGTTGGCATGAATTACTCAAAGAGAAAAGTGGAGCGCTTAGCATATATGGTGCCTGACACATAGAGGGGATCAACCAATACTTGTTCCATTTTCCCAGTGTTGTTTAGTCGTGCCAGGCATGTTCTGCACTTTATGACCCTTTTGGGGTATTTCCTTGGCAAAGATACTACTGTGGTTTGCCATTTTCTTCTCCAGTTCGTGTAACAGATGGGGAAACTGAAGCAAAAAAAGAGTTGAGTGACTTGCCAAGGGTCACCCAGTTAATTGTCTGAGACTAGATTGAACTCAGGACTTCCTGACTCCAGGCCTGGCACTCCTAGGCACCGCGCCTCTTTGCTAACCCTTATAAAAAATTAACTATCTGAAAGTAGCTCCCAACTTCTGAAATCTCTGTAGATTAAAGTGAAAACTTTGCTGTTGTTTGCACATTTAGTTATGGGAGCTATGAAGGCAAAACTGTTTCCAGTTCTAAGCAATAAGGGTTTGGCTAAGGCTATGCAATCACAAAAAAACTGAAAAGTTGATTCAATAATCTCTTAAATTATGACTGTACAGTACTCATCATCTTCAAATTATATTCATTAATCTTTTTGAACAACTATAGCATTTGATTTCCCAAAGCTTACCAAAGTTGTGTATAACCACCAATATATGGCCCTCTTGCCAGCATGGATTTCTAGTACTAAAAGCAATGATCATTTAGCAAATATTAAGATATTTAGTGAGAAGTAATACCAATTAAGATTCTTCCTAAAGGTGTAAAAGACTTGCTATACCTAATAGGTTTATTTGCCCTCTTGTTACTTGGATCACTTCTCTGGAAATGCTCTCTGACAAAACTTATTACCTCTGTTAGAAGGTTAAATAGAAGGAAGGTAAATAATGACAAAAAGTCAGGGTATAACTTTAATTTTTTAAATTGATGCCATTTTGACTGCTATGCAACAAAGCATTCCTAGAAAATTCATGTCCCATACATTAGCAAAATTGTACTTTTCCTTCCATTAAACACATAAATCCATGATTTAAGGGTTTCTGGAGGTTTGTGAAAAAGAAAAAATGTAGTCTTTAACATGAAGAAACTTGTATCTTTTATGCTGTTCAAGTCTCAGAGAAAAACTGTTTTATTTGTCCTGGACTTTTAGTCCCACTCTCAGTCCTTTGTTTTAGCAGGGAAACAAATAAACAAGATGTTTTATCAAAAGCAATGAGGAAGTCACAGTTTATAGAATATAATTTTGTAGAAACAACATTCTCATCTTTATCCCTTATTTGGTCAGCCCTGGGATTCATCCCTGCAATCCTCTGAAGAACGGGACTGACTTCTGGGAGAACCAGTGGTAAAAACAACATAGATTCACAGTTAGCTCTACCCTGATGCTGAATTCAGAAAACGAATCATTTCGAATAGGCCATTTCTCTAACAAAATTTGTAAATTTTGAGAATTTATGCAAAACTGACTCACTTTTGATTTGCATTTCTACTACCCCCACTATTCAGTTACCTTTTTAAGTCTTTCAATAAAAATTTAGAACCCAAATATGGCTATTTAACAATAGAAATAGGCTTTATGCCTCTATTCTGTAAAAACCTCATGCTCATCAGAAGCACCTAAAATTCGCAGAATTTTAAAGCTTGGAGAGATCAGTGGTCTTAATTTACAGATGCAAAAACTGAGATCATCAAAGGTAAAATAAAGTCCAAAATAAAGTTTCACCTTTGCTTTTAGCAAAGCAGGAACTGGAACTGAGGTCTCCTTATTCTCAGCCTTTTCCATTATACCTCACTGTCTTCATTATCCTAACCCCTGTTCAAAGTTGTGGTAAGCCTAAATGCTGGGAAATGGAACAGAGAAAAGCTATTGCCATAGAATAGCAGTCAGATGATCTATCATATGATTGGAAGGCAGGTGGACCCCTTTCTACTTGTGACTTTGCCTGGACTGGAAGAAATGCACAATTGTTCTTGGCTTTGCTTTTCTCTGAATATTATTGGGGAGGGGTGTAGAGGAAATGGGTGGTGAAAGGGAGGAGGTGGCAGAGTGTGACTTGGTATTCCTTTGAGGATGTGGTATTTATATGGGTGAAGTCCTACAAACAAAGGCACTGTTATTTTATTACCATGCAAAAAACTTTTCTTTGTCTTGGATTTTGCCGTCAATCAAATGAAAATGTCCAGAGATTTGAATTGGTCTGTTGGTTGTAACTACCTTTACGGGAGCTTCTGTTCTCCATGTTACATTTACCCATTTATAAGAGTACTGAGATGTGCCACTGGACTCCTTTGTGACAAGGTGTAGATTTGTACAGTAATCAGAATGAAATGTGTTCATTAGTCAGTCCACTAGAGTAATTGTCAAACTGCCGTTTATGTTGGCCTGATGCCTTGCAAAGCAAACTTAATTTCTCTCTGTTCAACTCCATTTGGCCTACCTTGAAGTCTTATGAGTAAATTTAGGAGACACCAAAAAGAAGTACCACCCTGTGCCACAATTTGAAGTTTCAATACAAGAAAAATAAAGGAGATAGATGCTTTGTTGGCATTATGGTCAGACCTAAGTTATCAACCAATCAATAATCACTTATTAAACACCTATTTGAGGGAACTGTCAAATCAATGAGATTATCAAACTATTTGAGTACCTGAAAGAAAAGAGTTAATCCCTCGTGTGCCAGGAAAGTGCTATGTTCTGGGTACACAAAGACAAAAATTAGACAGTTTTTCCTCCTCTGAGAGCTTATGTTTTGGCAATAGAATTCAGAAGCCATTGATTTAGAGCTGGAAAGAAACTTGGAGGCCATAGAGTCCAACTCCTTTACTTGACAGATAAGGAAGCAAAGGCAAAGGGAAAATCAACTTCCAAAAAGAAATGTTACAACAAGTCAAGTTTTTACACTGAAAAGTTATTCTAATTTTCACATGGGAAGTGCTAACAGAGCCCATGGGCTCTTTTGAAGGCTACATTATTTTGTATTATCTTCTTGTTAGTGTGTCAGCAGTAGGGAAAGATAGCATTTACACAAACAACAAAGAAATCAGAGAGATTAATGTACAATACTTAGAAAAACAGAATTTTTTTTCTTCTTTTACAAATCAATAGCCACATGTTAGTCTCAATTAATGGCATATAGAATATAGGAATATACAAAGGTAAGGGAAGTCCTTTACCTTCTTCCAAGAGATATTTCTTATATTATTGCATTTTCATCTAATAGCTATAGCGGTCAATTCTGAACATGTCTAAGAGTGTTGAGTCTTATGTCATAAGTCTGAGTTCAAGTCCTTCATCTGATATACTTTGGTGTATTTAACTTCTCTCAACCACAGTTTCCTCAATTGTAAAACCCATAGAATAGTGGGGAGAGCAGTATACATGGAGTCAGAAATACCAGATTGTAATTTTGGCTCTGTTTTATGACCAAGGCAAAACATTAACACTCAGTTACTTCTTCCATAAAATAAGAGGGTAGGACTAAATCATCTTTAAGATTTCTTCCAGCTGGTGACATCCTATGATTCCATGACTGTGGTGTTCATACTACCTACTTGCTAGGATTATTTCAGAGAATGTGGTGACATAGCTGTATAAGACATCATGACTATCCTTAACATCTTAAAAAGATCACTGTTGAGGAAAGACCCTTTTGTTGGAAGCTGTGATAAGCCTCATGTCTAGTGACTGGAATATCTAATTTTCCAATTCTGGAGAACAGATTTTTATGCAAAATGTCAAAAATAATTTAAAATTTCATTGATTTTTGGTGAGGATCAGGGAGGTTCAAAAATTGTAGGGTCAGAAACAGTCATTTCTCTGTATCTTGTGTTCAGACCAATATTTGTCCTACAAACATAGGCACTGTTATTTTATCTTCATTCCAAAAACTTTTCTTTATCTCTCATTTTGCTATTGATCAAAGCAAAAAATGTTCAGTTATTTGAATTGCTGTGTAGCTACCTTTGTGAGAGCTTGTGCTCTCCACTTTACATTTATCCATTTACAAGAGGACTGAGATGTGCCACTAGATTCCTTGTGACAGTGTATAGATTTTTATAATATTCAAAATAAAATGTGTTCATTAGTTAATCCACTGGAGGAATTGTGGATTTCCATGCTCATGACACTATTCAATTGCACTTCCTTGCTCTAAACAAGCATCAAAACCAAAAGCCATTGAAAAAGTGTTAGAAAAGAAAAACACTTACTTTTGTTACAATGAGGAACAGAGCTCTGGGGGGTTTTATCCTAGTATTTATTCGATGTTTATTAAAAGATGTAATTTGTTCCAACTCTCTTATGTTGGTCACAATGATTAGTACATCCAGTTTATGAATTTATGATGTTTAGCACATCAAATAAGAATTTTCTCTAAGGAAAGAAATCAAAGAATAGTAAAATTGCTAGGGAATTGTGCCAAAATGCTCAAGTTAAGTTACAGTCAGTTATTGTTGAGGAGAAGTGACTAGACAGTGTAGCAACATGTCAGCGTTTTTTAAAAATTCATTTTATTCTGTTTGTTATTTGCTAATAAAAAGTCTACTTGTTATGAAGAGATCACATATAATTTGAGCGTATTCCAATGAAAGCATTATAATGTTTTATATGTATATATGTGTGTGTATTCTTTTCCGTTTAACATCTGTCAAAATTTCTAGTTTACTGTGTCCTCATGCCCCATTTCACTTGTTTCTTTACTCATTCTCAGTGTCTTATGTACTTCTGGGCTCCTTTCAGAAGTTTCTTACCTCTTATTATTTCCGGGATTTGGGGGATCTTCAATCCCAGCTTTGTTTCTCTCGTTTACCCCAACCCCTCACAATCCTCATGTATTCTTTTCCCCTTTAGAAGAACTCTATCTCAAGAGGTTCCCAAGATCTACAAGTTATGACACCTGATCTCTATTCCTGGGATGCTTATTGACTTCCTAGGAAATATTATTTTCTAAGACTGTAGCATGTGAATTATCCCAGTTGTAAACTCCCTGAATACAAGAACCATGGCTTCCTCATATTTGTTTTCAAATCTTTCAGCTCCCAGTTGAAATGTCTTATGCAGAGTAGTAAACTTTTCATAAATATTTGTTGAAATCATTGAATTAGATAATAGCTATTAACATTTTTCAACATTGGGAATATTCTGGAGAAACTATACATTTGAGCTAAGTCTATAAAGCATGTAATGAAATAGCTATGATCCAATTTATCAAGTCAGTTTTTAAAAGTCAGACTGGATCATTTGGAGGGGAGGCTATTTGCTCGAAGGGTTGTCTGAAAGAGGTGGCATAGTCTGCTAGAGAACTAGTCTGCTAGAGTCAACAAGTCCTGAGTTCAAGACTCTGTGTGGCCCTAAGCAAACTACCACCTCTCCATGCCCCAGGAATGAACAGTTGGTGATGCTGCATTACTAGAGGTTGCTCCCAGTGAGATTCAATGAAATTATAGATACAGCCTGAAAAAGAAAACGGTCCTCTCTCTTAAATACATCCTAAGTGTACATCTTTCCTTTATGTTGTATAGACAGAGCTTTAATATTGTTGTGCCTTAACATCAATTTAATACAACATAAAGCAATAAAATAAATATTAAGCACCTGCTCCACAGAGTACACTATAATGTTGTCTGTGAGCGATACTAAGTTTAAATAAAAGGTTATTCCTAGCCTCTTAGAGCATACCATCAACTATAGTTGTTATCTCCATCAAGGCAAACCATGCCCAGTATCATGTGATCAATAACTTTGAGAATTAAAGAACAAAATGCCAGGTGAGATCTAAGGATAATCAGAAAAGATTTCATAGAGTTGGTGGCATATAAATCAGGATTTAAGGAACCAGTATGAAAGGAATTTAACGACTAAAATGAGGAAGGGGGAGAAAATCATCCCAAATGTAGGAAGTAACTTAAGCAAAGGAACACAGAGTAATATGATCTTAAAAATCACAAATCCAAGAAAAGACCTTCCCATTCATTTCAGTCCCCTCATATTACAGATGAGGAACCTGATTCCCAAAGAAGTGAAGTGATAATCCACTCAGCTGCCAAAAATATTTTTTTCTAACACATATATCTAACCATGTCACCACCCTACTCAGTGAATTCCAGTGGCTCCTTATCAACTCTAAAATCAAAAAAAAAAATCTAAACTCTTCTGTTCAGCATTTAAAACTCTTTATAACCTGCCCCCTTTGAAGTATAAGAAGACCTTTGTAGTCTCCTTATACTTTATTCCCCTCTACAGAGTCTATGATCCAGTAAGATTGGCATTCTTACGGTTCTATAAACACCACCCTCCAGCCCCCATTTCCAGAACTTTTCACTGGCTATCCCCCATGTCTGAAACGTTCTGTCCTTTCACCTCTGCTTCTCAAAATTTCTGGTTCCCTCCAAGTTAGAGTTCAAATCCCACCTTCTTCTGAAGGTTCCCAACCACCCCCACTGCTTAATGCCTTCCCCCATTTATCTCCTTCTGTCTTTTCTGTATGTACTTGTTTTACCTAGTTATTTATGTGTTATCTTCTTCATTAGATTGCAAGTTCTTTTAGAACAGGAATTGTTTTTGCCCTTCTTTGTGCCCCTAGTGCTTTTCATAGTATTTGATACATAGTAAGTGCCTAATAAATGCTTGTTAAGTAGCTGACATAGACCAAAGTGAATTAGGTAGAAAATAATCAGATAGTAATAGCCAGGATCCAAACTCAAGTCTCATGACTCCCAGTTTAGCTATCTGTTCATAGTACTCCCTGGGTCAACACATTTCATGTTTCAGGAAACAGAAAATAGCTGTTTTCTTAGAGATTTGAATGTGAAAGGGCATCTTTTGAACTAAAGATGGAAGGGTGGGGTGGTACAGGAATATGTAGGGACTTGAATGATGGGACAGAGGAAGCTGAGCTTTTTTTATCCTTGACCAGGATAGGTCATGCTTACAGGTCAACAGGTACATGTCACATGGACACACACACACACACAATTGGCTAAGCTGT
The DNA here is from genome assembly GCA_023548195.1 of Bettongia penicillata ogilbyi. NCBI lineage: Eukaryota > Metazoa > Chordata > Mammalia > Diprotodontia > Potoroidae > Bettongia > Bettongia penicillata. The sequence goes on along the minus strand of JAJHZJ010000266.1, from coordinate 12,191,567 downwards.
TTTTCATTTTCTTCATTTCTGAAAAAAAAAGTAGCAATAAAAAAAATCTCCTTATCTTCAAGTTCATGCTGCTTATTTTGCAGATGAAGATCCTGAGGTTCATGGACATAAAGCAATTTCTCAAGAATATACAAGAGTAAGGGGTAGGATCAGACAACTAAATGGAGTTGCTATAGGCAATAATAAGTTGAAGAACAGTTGGCAATCCTGCATTAGTAGAGGGAGTTATCTCAATGGGAGCTCCTTTTACCAATGTAATCATGGGTCCAGACCAAAAAAGAAGGAGGTAAGGGGAGGAAGCAAACATCCATATAGCTCTTCAGGACTTGCGAAACACTTTACAATATCACATTATTTTATTCGAAGAACCCTGGGACATAACTGCTATAATTACCCTCCCTCTCCCCCTCTTTTTTTAACAGATGATGAAACTAAGGCTCAGAAGAGTTAAGTGATTATTTGCCCATGGTTATATTCAAATTCAATTCTTTCTGCCTCCAGCTTGAATCTATTGCTTCTTGAATGGACATACATATACTTTCTTGATCAGAAAAAGTTGACTGCCTCATGATGGGATTATTTAGGTTTCTTGTTTGAATTTTCCCTGTTAGGAGTTATCTGTGATCACTTGGTGGTACAGTGGATAAAACACTCAGGAAGACCTGAGTTGAAATCTGGCCTCAGACACACTTAGCTGTGTGACCCCAGGCAAGTCACTTAACTTCCATCTGTCTGAATTTTCTCATCTGTAATATAAGATTAAAAATAGCACCTGCCTTATAAGGTTTTTACAGAGATAAAAATGAGATAATATTATAAAGTGCTTCATATATCTTAATGCACTATATAAAGATTGTTTTTATTATTATCATTTTCATTATGTTTTCTCTGCTCAAAATGACCATGGGTAATAGCAGGATTGCAAAATATTCAAAATTTCTGATTTTTTTGCTTTTCTTCAGGTGTAGTCCTCATAGGCAAACTATGTGTGTTTACACATAAATATGCATATGTAAATATATATTATTGTGGTCTGAACTAAATATAAAATTATAGGCTTGACATTTAGCCTGTCACTTGATCACTTGATCTTAATTTAAAAAAAAAATTATTGTTAACATACTTTTCAAGGACTTTGTAAATAATGTTTTGGGTTTTATAAAAAAATTAGGATTATTCATTTTAAATTTTGTTTACCAATATTGGAAGCTTCCCCACTTTTTGGTTTCTTTACCCCTTCTTGGGTTTGTCTTCCTTAATGCATACACTGAGTTTCTTTCAATATCATACAAAACTTTGCTGCTTAAAAAAACCCAACAAACCTAAAAGTTTTAAATATCACCATTTTTTATGCATGTACTATATACCCTGTTATAAAAGTTACAGAACATTGCTATTTTCCCCTAAAATCTCACCCCACAGAAATCCCTTTATTAAAAATGAGACCTAATGAGAAGAAAAGTAGAGCTACTGTTTATAAGACTGCAAAGATCACTGTGGAAATATTTCATGTTTACATTTTGCTGAACTATTTATAGTGTGGACACACACGACAGTAAAGGCCCTCTTTTCCCCATATAATAGAAATCCTTGTGTCTAAATTCTATATACTTAGTATGGTTTACATTTTTTATTCAGTTTTACCACATTTTATTCCGCACGTCTTGGTCCCCAAACAGAGTTATGTTATAGCAACACCTTCTGGCAAAAAGGAGTTATTGGCACAATGGTCATTTCAAATGGCATATGCTCATCAGTATTGTTTATTGTTAGAAGGGAAATCATACTGGACCCAACTGTTAAACAAACATTTAAAAGTGGTTAGGGGGTAGTTTTTTAACCTAGCCTATTACTGTATTTCAGTAATTTTCCAGTATTTTAAAATCTTTCTACTTTCATTATTTCTGAATTGTTGATGAATGTTCGGATCTTTTTCTTTCTTAATTTTGCTTTTGTACTTCTGGAAAATAGCATAGTGTCTTATATGTAAGGCTGTTAAGTCAGTGAGCATTTATTACATTCCTTCTATGTGCCAGGAATTATGCTTAGAACTGATGATACAAAGACAGGAAACAGTCCCTGCTCTCAAGAAGTGTAGTCTATTGGGGAGACAATGCAAACAGTTGAAGGACGAGAACTATGATCTCCTAGCTGAGATTTCATTTCCCAATGCAGATAGGTACCTTCTTAGAAACGTACAGTCTTAGAAATTTGTCTAAAGTCAGGGGTGGGGAACCTGAGGACTCGAGGCCCTATGTCGCCCACTAGGTCCTCAAGTGCCACCCTTAGACTGAATCCAAACTTCACAGACAAAAATCCCCTTAAAAGGATTTGTTCTGTAAAACTTGGACTTAGTCAAAAGGCTGCACCCAAGGACCTAGAGGGCCACATGTGACCTTGAGGCCACAGGTTCCCCACCCCTGGAGATCCTTGAGAGGTGATGACCTACTGGCTGAGGTCATACAGCTGCTAGGAATCAGAGGCAGCATTTGAACTCAGATCTTCAGGACCACAAGTTAGCTCTCTGTCTCCTACACTGAACTGCTTCTTGTACATAACTAGTATTTAATGCTTGTTTGATTGGATCAGAACACAGTCTTTTTAGTGGTCATTTAAGAGACTAATTACTCATACCTCTGTCCTCTTCCCCTACCCTCATCTTCCCTCATTTACAATGGTTAAAACCACTTGGTATTGCTTTCTGCACACCCATACTTTCTCAATTAGACTTCCCTACATTTAACTAATACGTGACTCCATGATGAGAAATTTAAATACAAACAAACACTTACTCAGGACTGCCATTCTGCATATTTCTTTGCTATTTTTTCATACTTGGGAGGCAATGTGGAGGAAAGTCTTTAAGGAGCAGTTTTTGAGTGATTGAGGAGGGTTGTCATTTCCAGGAAGGTTTGTAATTGTGCTCAGAGGAGGTTAAGAAGTTATTTACTTGAAAGAAAGTGACATATCTCCTTGACATTGTAAGTTGTCCCCTTGACATTTTTTCTGTTATCAATGTTCCCAGTGCTGACATTCTCTAAATCTCAGAATGTTCCAGTTTTTAGTTGCTTTATGAGAGTAAATGTGCTCTTATCAAACATCACCTGCTTTCTCTGTTCTCCAACCTGAAGGCTGTTTATCAGGCAGAATGAGCTACTTGTGTGTATGTTTTAGAAAATGAGTGCATTGAATTCCCTGATTATAGAAGGAAAGAAATGAGAATCCCAACAGAGATTAAGGTTGAGATTTTCAAACACTCCTGAATGTTTCCTCAAACATTTCTCTGTGAGACCTTAGGAGACACCTCATCCTCCTCTCTTAATAAATCCCTGCAGCTCTTGAGAGAGATCACACTGCAACATTATACTGCAATCTGTTAAGCAATGGATTGAAAAAGATCAACTCTCTTTATACTAAATTGAGCTGATTAGACTTGAATATAGAACTAGAAATGAAATCAGCTGCTGTACTATCACTGCGCAGCATCTGAAATCATCGATATCATTACATATCAAGAATCCACACGCCCTCAGGCCTATAAAACTAAATCAAATAGATGTGAACCACCTCTCTGAAGGCTAGTGACCCAGTATTTTGCTGAATGTTAGTTTGATATTAGAAAGTGCTCGTGCAACATTTGTGCAAGGAATTTTTGAAAGATTTCTCTAACTTCTTCAGATTTCCTTTAGGTTATAAAGGCTCATTCAATTCTGCCCACTGTGTGATTTCAGTGTGTATTTGGTGGCTTTAAGTGGGTTTGGGGGAGGCTAGAATTCTGGTATTTTCCAAGAATATAGCTATTGCAATCTAGCCAAGAGACAAATCTTCTTCCTTATTTGGCAGATTTTTAATAGACACTTACCTCTTAACTGAATTACAGCAACCAACCTGAACCCTTTAATGTCCTGCTTCTGGCAGCCATAGAAATAAAGTGGGAAAGAAACCATCTCTCTAATTCAACTGATGTAGGTTTTTCTGACTCTGCAGCTACATGATTTGTAGACTTTCATGAATAACTCTTTCAACTGCTGTCATATGGTTCCAATTATTTAAAATCAGGATGTCTAGCTGACAGCCCTGAAAACATGGGTGCTTAGCACCACCTATTGTTCAAGAACAAAACAACTGTATGACAAATAAGGGAAGAGAGCACTAGGGACTGAGGCTATTTTGGTGGGAGTCCCAGATAGGGAATATTCAGATCTGTCAGATCTATTTAAATCTTTCAAATTCTGTCCTGTCTCTTTCAAAGAGTCCATTGTGATAGAGGCACAACTTTTTCATTTGGTTACTTGCACTGAAAGAGAAAAGCTACATTCTAACGTGTCACCCATGCAACTTGGAGCAAGCTTTGTTAATTTATTGCTACAGTAAGACGACTGTTTTTGAGACTTTCTCAGGTGTGTTTATTTCATCCTTCCACAACTAGGTCTTAAATGTCTCTTTAAGGGAAGGGGCTGTTGCTTGATGCGTTCGAACTCCCCCACCGCCTGTGGTAAAGTGTTCTGTGATTACATTGGATGCAGAATAAATGTGGTTAACTGATTGATGATCAACATATTTTCTACTTCAGGACTTCTGCTTCAAATTCCACAGTTAGAAAAGAGAAAACAGAAAGTGAGCCACCTCTAACAGCAGGCACCCAGCCTCTGGGTTTTGCACTTACAATTCACACATGAGAATCTCTTGATAGTCTGTAATATTCATGTCTGTAATGGAAAGAGAAGCTAGGGGAGCAAAATGTTGTACTGGTAGTATAGGAAAGGCATGGGAGGCATGCCAATGCAGAATTGCACCACTCAGTCAAGGGATATTTATTAAGCACTTACAACTATAAGGAAAACACTGTACTAAGTGATAGGGATATAAAGAAAGGCAAATAGTCTCTGTCTTCAAGGAATTCACAAACTATTAGGGGAGATAAGATGTAAACTATATACAAACAAGCTATATACAGGATAAATAGGAAATTATCAAGAGAGCGAAGGCACTAGAATTCAGAAAGATCTGGAAAAGCTTCCTGTAGAAGGTAAGATTTTAGCTAGGACTTGAAGGAAAATAGGAGATAGAGATGAGGAGGAAGAGCACTTCAGGCATGAGGGACCTGCAGTGAAAATACTCAGGCTTGTTCATAGAACAGCCCAGGAGGCCAGTGCCCCTGGTGAATCATGGGTAAGGTCTTTTTATCCTGGGCCCATCTTTATATCAAATAGACAGGAACAGAAAGGGAGGAGGGTGGTATGGAAAAGTGGCAGAGGAAGAGTGAGGACTCAGCTGAAGTGAAATTACTTGTTGGTAACTTAGAGTCATAGAGTTCCAATGGCGTGCTCAAAGTCACATAGCTTGTAAACATTGATGATAGGACACAAATTCAAGTCTTTTGACTGCAAATTCAGTTCTCCTTCCATTGTACCTCACTGTCACATTGAAATGATAATGTTGATATATGCTTTGGGCTGCTTTTCTAGTTATAGAAACAATGGCTTCAGTATTGTCATAGCTACTGTGACAGGAGAGAAAAGCTAACCACCTGACAACAGCAACAGTAACAACAGCTAGTATTTACATGACACATTAAGGTTTGCGAAGCATTTACAAATATCATCTCATTTGATACTCAGAGAAACCACAGGAGGGAGGTGCTATTATTGTCCCTACTTTACAGTTGAGGAAACTGACAGAGGTAAAAGTGACTGGTCCAAGTTCATACAGCTTAGCTCAGAATATATATCTGAGGCTGGATTTTAACATAGATTTTTGTCTCTGTAATGCTAATTATGAGAGTTAAAGATTTTCCCCACCCATTAATGGGCTTGCCCATTGGGGAAATTTGATTAGGGGAGATTTGTTTTGTAGGAATGCCTACACCTTTTGCTAATTTCTAATGAGGCACTGGTTCTCAAAGGTTGTGATGTCCTCTGGCTCTGAAAAGTGTATGTATATTCTGAGATGAGGTTTTACTTTTTGACTTAGTTTTTGAAAGAGGGTTTGTGTGCCACTTGAGACTCTCAGCAGCCCCTAAGGAGACTCCCAGCTTTGAAAACCTAGATGTTGGTGCTTCGCTCTTTAGTAACTATGTGAGTATATAATGGTGAGAAAGTTGGATCTGTCTGTTGATCTGTGATGTATATATTGCTTATGGTCAGACAGTTGGAAGCCCTGTCTGTTCATTTTTATTTCTCTGTTTGTATTTTCTTAAAGTTCAGAGTGCTGACTTTTCCCCCTGAACTAAGTGAATGATATATGTGTTTGATTAAAATAGATTGTTGACCCTCAAAAGTTGCTTTCTTTTTAGAAAAGCAAATCTAAGAACTTGTACAGCAGGCTCTCCTGTGTATACTAGGAACCTTGCTGTTACAGTCTCCAGATTCAGTGCTCTATCCATTGTGCCACCTTGCTACCTGAAGGATTTTGTGGTTGTTTTGTTTTGCTTTTTTTTTTTTTCCACTTCATGGAAGAGATAGTTAAAGGTAGCACTTAGAGAGAATATGTTTCAGATTTGTCCAAAAAAGGAATGTGCCATTTAGGTCCTTTAGGTGCAGATTGCTATGGGTGTCATAAAAGCAGAGATTCTCAGTGTCTTCAAGTAATTTGTGACATTCTTGAAATGTAGGAAAACCAATCTGTATTTCCTTCACTGTTGCATAGCTGAGGTTTATGTTGCTGTTTGAGAATGAATGGAAACCATTGAGAATCACTAGGTTTATTATTTTGCTATCCTCTTTATTAGGGGAGTTAAAGTAATACCGAAGCTATTTATCTATTGGCTGTTTTTAAAGCTGAAATGGAAAAATCTTGTTTGGCCATAGACCAAATGACTGTTTACCTGCCCTCCTGAAGATGTAAGTATAAATGGTTGCTATGACAGCCCTTTCTCATTTCCCACTCTTAATTCAAATATTACAACTGCCACATAAATCTGATATTTTAAAAACTTGTAAAATGCCCGGATGGGAGATGGCTTGGGTCATGTCTGTAGTTGGGAAATGAACTATTGGCAATGTTACTAATCCTTTAATTCCAGTGTGAACCATCAGTACAGATTGCCTCATGCTTGATATGGTAGTAGTGATCAGTATTGGCTGCCTAAGCATATATATCAGCCAAGTCAAACTGCAAATCATTCACCACATATACACATAACCTCAGACCAGCCTCATAGAGAGGACTGACAATTTTTAAAGCTGTCAAAAATTTCACTAGCCCTTTTGATACTTCTAAATGTTATCCTTTCCCACTTTCTCTTATACTTCTCCCATTTCATTCATCTACTACATCCAGAGAACAGTTTGTTCTAATAGCCATAAAGGCAACTGAAGCAGGCACTATGGAGCACTTAGAGCTTGGTCAGGCGTAGAAGAAACCAAGGTCATCCACTGCATCCTGGGCTATTTCCAATTGTCTTGACTTTTGTCTTGCCAGTGGACTTTGATGACTCTGTAAGGGTAAGGCTGATAACTTTGTGTAGCCCTGCCTCACTTAAATGTGATTTACAAGCAAGTCAAGATATCATCTCTGGGGTATCATTGACCCCTCTTAAAAAATGAAGAATGAATATCTACTACAACACTGTCATCTGACTACCTCAAAAGAGTTTCAATTTACCTGCCACAAATAGCCAAAAAGGCAATAGAAGGACTAGAGATAGTTTGTTAAATTTCATCATGGTTCAGTGCCTCATTTTTATGAAGACCATCCTGACTTATTTTAGAGGGTACATAGATGCATGCTACTTTTCTTAGCTTACTGATGCTGTGCTATTTTATCACTTTCTGAAAAGAAGAAATTCATTGTGAGAAAATGCAATGCTGAGTGCCTTAGGCCACTTGAAATATTTAAAAGAGGATGATTCTGTTACTGTGTGTAATTGGTAGAAACTTGGTCCTCTCCAGATCACAAAACTACCAACAAAAGGCAGTCATCCCTATAAGTCTGAAGGACAGGATTCAATTAATAGAATTCTTTTCCCTAAAAATCCTTGAGTGATCTTAGATCCCTTTTCTACCCTTAGGAGGATATGTGGATATGTTGAAATGAAAAATGGGTGGCATTAAATGGAACCCAGTTTACCTCTGGAATGGAATGAAGGTATATGTAACAATAAGCACATTATATCAATATGAGATTACATTCAGAACCTGGACAAAACATCTGGTGGAAAACAAATTTTCTAATTAGGGAGTTAGAAAAGTGAGATTTGCAGAGAACTGTGGAGTTGTACCAAGCACTTCTTCAATATGGTCATAGTTATCATAGATAAGGATGTTAACCATTAAACTAGGCCATCTCAGTATTTCAAAGATTTTGGATATCATTATGATTCAATGTACAAAAGGTACTGACAAGAGAATTCCAGTGTGTATTTTTTTAAAACTCCATAAAGAATTAAAAAATGAGTAGCATGTATTGAGTCAGGTGCACCAAACACTTGAAAGAAAATAATTCACAATACCATGTGAGCCATTTCAAACCTATATATTTAATTTAAAAAAGAGTAAATCATTATTTTAAGATATCTTAAAATGCTGAATTATGAAAGTGAACAAAAGGGAATCACCTCTCTTGATAAGCAGGTGTTATAAAGAAGGTTTCAGTGGGCATAGTCCTTATTTGGGCACTGGACAGCATATATTAATTCCCTAATGGATTAACATTTTAAAAGGAAAAAAGCTGTAGCCTACCCTCAGTGAACTGACCTCTGAGCTAGCAGTACTACACTATTATATTTGCTATTATGTTGTTACCTACTTTCTCAGAACTGAATGACAATTGATACCTACTAAAGTTATTTAAAAATTTTGGTACCAAATGCCATTTTCCCTAAGAAAGTTATCCTGATTTGAGTCCCTTGACTATGCTCATTCTAAAGCTATTTAGGTGACACTACAACAGTTCTGTTCAGAAATACATTATTTCTATCAGTTAGGGTGATTCACAGGTTATTTGTATACTCCAAAATGATGGCTTATTAAGACTAAGTTGAATAGGTTCAAGTCTGATACAGAAGGCCTATTCATACATACATGAATTTAGGCAATGAATATTTACATTAAAAACTAACATTAATCTTTTATTCTTGATTATCAAACAATTTGTAGTTTCGATTAATCCTTAGTAGAAGAACTTACTGTCTCATTTTGCATGACAGTATACAGAGTAAATCTTGGGAATCAAGTGAATACCTACTCATAGTCCAAAGTAAATAAAAATAATACCTTCATAGACTCTCTGCCCTGCCTTCTTTTAACTAGCCTCTTATCACATATCTTCCTACATTTTATTTGTTCAATCCAAAAAATATTGTTTTACTTGGCTTTTAATTCCTTTTTCTCACTCTTGTGTACACATGTGGTACAGATGCAATGTGATACAACAGAAAGTGCATTAAACTTGAAATCAGAAGAAAAGGCTGCAGATTCATCTTCTGACACTTGCTAGCCATGTGACTTTAAACAGGTTCTTAATGTCTCAGAGTTTCAGTTTCCTCATCCGTAAAATGAGACTAATATTTACCCTGCCTATCCCACAGAGGTAAATGTTGCTAATATATATTCTTTCTTTGTCATAATGTTCTTGTCATAACACCCTCTATGTTGGACCTCAATTTGCCACTGAGAATTTCAGGAGGAACAAAAGCTGTTTGTTTTTCAGATATTTGGTCTCATCTTTGCCTGCATGTATTCTCATTCTAACAGAGAAGGAAAGTAAATTGTCCTGACATGATTTATTATTTACAAGATCATGTGTGAAGCATGAATCCTCTTAATGACTTTATATGTCTTTCTTCTCTTTAGCTTCCCAAGCAAAAGTGTAATTTCAAAAATATGAATGAATCACATTGGATACATACCATTTCCCCATAGTACATGTAAGTGTAAACACAAAAAGGGTCACTCACTCTCCCCATATTAGAGATAAGAAACTTAAGCAAATAAATGAGGATCAAAATTCTACCAAAAGCTGTAAAGGGAGTTAATCTCTGTACAGTCTTTTGATTTCTCCTATATCCCAATATGTTGAAAGAATAGGCAGGTGTGTTTTCTGAATCACTCTTGGCGGTATTTGAAAGACTGTCAAGAATGATAGAGGTGTGTGCTATAGACTAAAGAAGAATCCTGATTTAAAAGAGAAAGAATGGTATCTACACAATATAGGTCAGTGAACTTGACTTTGATTCCTGACAAAATTTAATAAAGATTTAATACATCTTAAATGTATTTTTGCATTTTGTATTTTTAAATGTAAAATTAAAGAAATCACAGTGTAGTTCTAGAAAAGACATCAGCAGTTACAGAAAAATAGAAGAGCTTCATAAAGTACAGGTTATGCCAGACTAAGCTCATTTCCTTTTTTTGAGTGGTACACAAATGGTAGATCAGGGAAATGCTATAAGTGATCTAGATATAAGCAAAGCATCTGACAAAGTGCCTCTTACGAGTCTTGTGGGGAAAATGGACTGATGGACACTAGACTTGGCAGTGCTTCATTTAGAATCTAAATGACACACTCAGAAGCAGGTGAATGGCCAGATTCCCAAAGTAATCATTCTTGGTTTCATACCAGCCCAGAAAAAGATATTGAGCTCCCTCAACATCCATCCTTTGCCCCATATGGCTTAGTATTTTTGTCAGTTGCTTAGATGAAGGCATCAGTGACATGCTTAACAAATTTTCTGTAAAACCTGGGAGAGATAGCTCAGAGACTATATGACAGAATAGGTATGCAGAGAGGTTGACAGCCCAGACTGGTGAGACAAATCTAATAACAAAATTTAAAAGGGATATCTTAAGTGTTAATACTGAGTTCAAAAAATCAGCTTCATAATTACAAAATAGGGAAGGTGTGACTAAACAGTAACTAATCTGGGAAAAAAGGGGTTTTGGTAGGCTATAATATCAATATGAGTTAACAGTGTGACATGACATCCTGAAAAGCTAATGCAATCTCAGGCTGCACTAGGAGAGCACAGTACCAAGTATTACTAAGGTGATAGCTCTGTTGTACTATGCTACCATCAGAAGGATGGAGCTCATGTCTGGGTGTAACAATTGAGGAAAGACATTGATGAATTGGAGAAGGTCCTTGGCAGAACAACCAGGATAGTGAAAGGACCTGAGGACCTGGCCATGTGAGGACCAGCTGAGTCAACTGCGGAAGCCTGGCAAAGATTAAAGGGGTACATGAAAGTTGTCAGGCATTTAAAGGGTTGTCATACAGAAGAGAGAGATGACATTTGTTTTTTGGCACCAGAGGTCATAATAAGAAAAATAGGTAGAAGAAAACTTCTCAGAAGGTAGTTTCATCTAAAAGGTACAATATGACATGTTGGGTAGATAGCTGGTCTAAGAGCCAAGAAGACTTGGGGTTAAGTTCCAGCTCATGCCTACAGGCACTGCATCTCTGAGCAAGCTGTCAACTTCTTGATTCCCTTGGCAACTTTGCAACTTTATAACTTGCTGAGAAGGTTGATGACATGCATTAGTAGAGGGAGTCCCCTCACCAGGATGCTACCTATATCACTGTAAACACTGGGCCAGTATCTATCCCTAGAATTACACTAGATGGTTTCAGATATTTGCAACTCAGGTTCTGTGACAATTTCAATTAAATTCCAACTGCTATTATATTTTATATAAGCATAGAATATTAAGGGAAGAAATTATCTAGTTGACTTCTCGTTTTATAGATGAGGAAACTGAGAACTGAGGAAGTAGAAGAAGCATAGTAATGGGAATAACATGAGATTAGGAAGATGGAGACCTGGGTTCGAGTCCTGGATCTGCCACTAATTAGCTGTATTACTTTTGTTAGCTTCTATAACGCCTCTGGGTCTCATTTGTAAAATGAAGGGAGTTAGACTGGATGAAGTTTAGCTTTAAAAGTGGTGACTTACCCTAGGTCACACGTAACAGTAGCAAAGCTGAGAACAAAACCCCCAAATTCCCTAATTTCTTTTCTACTACCTTTCCCAAAATGCTATATATTCTCTTTCCCACAAAAAAAATCAGATTAATTCCATCCACTCTATCATTCTCTCTCTACTTGTGCTATTCCTGTCTCCTCCTTTCCACTTTAATGAAGGCATCCCTTATTTATGATGTCTGATGTGCTCCCTCCCACAAAATGGCTCTAGCTTTGGGCTCACACAAGCTAGGCTCAAGCCTGGGGAAGCCTGATCCCAAGTGGGAATTTAAGGCTTTTTCCCCTTCCTACTTTTTGACTAGTTATATCTCTACCCCAGAGTTTCAGGGAGTTATGGGAAAAATTTCTACAACAATGCTTAGCTATGACTCATTTTTAGAGTCATTCCTAAAAGCAATTAACAGGGTCCCTTCTAGAAAAGATACTCAGTATATGAAGTAGATATCATATATAAAACAGCTTTTTCTTTTCTCCAACATGCACATACAATGTTTAAAATATAGGTACTTTAAAAATACCTAAAACATAAAACAATACCTTATTATACTCTCCTGGGAGGTAAAGTTTCTTTCATTTTATGAAAGAGAGAAAAGATATTTCACTTTCACTTCAAACCGGCTTCCCTGTCAAGTCTCAAGTTCCAGATCTTCTGGCCTTCCAGGACAAACATGGTTTGTGCTCTCTCAGTCCTTCCAGACATAGCATCTTATTAATGGTACCCATCTTCTCTCCTTCAAAGCAATGTATTAGTAGAATGCACCAAATTAGCAATCCAGGAATTCTCAAACCCCATAGGTAGCCACCCAGGTAGGAAAGGTTCATCTCTTGGGATTGCTATTTGACCACCTTGCATTTTACCTAGAAAACCAAGGTCCAGTGAGGGAAAGCAACCTGCTGAGTTTCAAAGAGGTCACAAATGGAAGAAGGCAAACTCCAGAGCTTTGACTCCAGACTCAACATCCTTTCTACTACACTATGCTGTCTCTTCCCTGTCTGGGAACATTGAGCAAGAGGATAAATTGGATTTTGGAAATGGACTTAAAGTAGGAACAAAGTCTTGGGTGGTTTCTCTGAGAATAAGATAGTCATTTTGTAGAACTTTAAAAAGAAAACCTACCAAAACTGTGATGTGAAAAATAACCTGGAGCAATCCTGGTGACCAAAATCAAAGCCAGCATCTCTGATCACTTGAGACAAGATGGATTTGGAATGTTAAGTGAAAGAAGTAAAAGTTAGGAAATACATTATACTAGGGAATGTATGTTCCAACTGCTCAAGTATTGAAGACTGTATTATTCTAGAAAAGCCAAAATAAGGACAAGATACAAAAATCAAAGTAATAGGGATGATGGGAAGACTACAGGGTTAGATACAGGAATGATTACAGTTAAGTTAGAAGTTACAGTGTGTACTTCAAAAAATGCTTATCTTTTTCATTCACATTGGAAATCTGAGCCTCTGTACTCATAGAAAATATGAAATCTTGTTTGTTAAGCTCAATTTAGAACTAGGATTGAGAAGCTCCTGGGCATTCTCTTTTCTATATAGGACACTTATGAACCGGTGCATAATAAAAGTAACTAAACAGTCCATGCGCACAAGGAACTCACTCTAACGCTTAAATGAATCTGTAATCACATCAATATGTACATTCCCTCCATGGATACAGATTTCAACCCATCAATGCCCACCCATTCTGGGACTCTCTTCTTGATGTCTTTATATAAATTCACCACATGCAGTCTAACCAAAGTGGTAGACACCTTCCTTGCTTTCTTGCTCACATCATGAAGATGGCATGGAGCATGTGTACTTTCCCCTAGCTATCTTTTGCTCTTACAACATAACCAGTCTACCTTTTTGATCACACATTGCTTTGATGATATATGCTTCACTCTGTTTCATATCCATAGTTTCTTACTGGTTATGGGCAGCCCGTTTGCACTCATCATGTTCCTAATCCATTGAGCAATATTCAATTTTAATTCTTCAGTGCATGTAGTGTTGCATATGATGGAGAATATAGGGAAGTATTGAGATACGATGGAAAGAACACTGCATCCAGAGTAAAAGAAGTTTAAATCCCATTTCTGTAACTTCATGTGTGACCTTGGGTGAGTTACAAACACCTCTGTACCTCAATTTTCTCATCCCTACAATGAGGGGGTTGGACTATATGACTGATGTCTTAGGTACCTTCCAGGTCTAAATATATGGTCATTAACAGTATTAGCTGAATGTTTTTTGAAATGGTGTCATTCAGAGAGTGTTACAGCATAGGCAAGATAACATATCTCTCCTTTGATTAAACCATGGGCTCAACCTGTCCATTTGTAGCGTCAGTCTCACACACACACACACACATACACACACACTATCCTTAGTCACTTTGGGAAGGGTTAATGAATTTGGTGTTAAACATTCAGGGATCAGCTCTGTATAGGGTGTCTAATGGCATGGCATGGTATAAAATGGATATCAGGCATTCTCTCTATATTTGGTTTTTCCTGTATATTTGGTTAGGCCAGACTCATCTGAGCAGCTATTGTTCTTGCCCAGGAAACACTCTACAGTGTTCTGGGGCTTAATGAAACTAGTATAATGATACCCACAAACCGGCAATCTATGGAATCTTGCAACCCAAACTATATCCCCCTTCAACTTGGATTCTGTATTGTATCATCTTGACAATGGCAAACATTTTTGCCAAACATTAATCCCATAGTTTTATGCTTCACCTTATTCTGCCCATCAGAGAATTTATCAGGAAGGCTGTTTCCATTGTTAAACCCACCAAGAAATCTTCCATAATATAGACATATGCTTGAGAGTCGCATTGTTGGAAAAGAGCCTTTAAAGATGTATTTTAAAGATGTGTAAAGAAGCAAAAGCTTTTTTAAATAGTCCACAAACAATAAGCACAGTAGGTTCGTGTTATCTATTATTTCACACAATTATGTGACAAGATGTGGTCTCCTGTGGAATATTATTTACAAAAGCCTCCTTATTCCCTACTAATCCACTCATTAAGGATAATCTAACTATATGTTTATCCTATTCTTTTAAATATTTTTGTAGATGGGAAAGCAGTCAGATGAATTGCTAATCGTTTTCTCAGCTGACTTTTTGAAATTAATAAATTTTGAGAATTTGATCATCCTTGGATATTTTCCCTTTTAACAACAACAGTAATAAAGAGATAGTATTTACATAGGATTTTAGGGTTTGTAAAGTATTTTACCTATATTATCTCATTTAATTCAAGTTGAATTTCCCTAGCATTTCATTTTCTTTAGCAGATGTTGATGGGTAAGGCTCCAATTTTCATGGTGGTCTTTTTGCAAATATAGCTAGTCTTAATTGGTGAGAATAATGAATCCCATGAAGTGATCCCATGTATTTAAATTCACACTGTTTAAAATTATAATTATGTAAAAATGGTAGCTATTTCCAATGGAAATGTGCAGTGTGAATTTGAATAATGTGACTATTCAGGGAATTTGTTATTTGTACTTATTGGGACCTGGCTGTAAAGAAGATTGAATGTCCAATAAAATGGTATTTCTTACTGTTTTTTTTAATGTATGCCAAAAACTCACTTATTTGCTTCTCCAAGGAAAACCTGTTAGCCATCCTTCTGTGTAGCTGGAACTTCCTTCCATCTTCTGCTTTTGCTTATAATGAGGATATTAAGCTTCAACTCATCAGTATGTCCACTCGGTGTTCTTTGAACAGGAATAATTTAGAGCAGCAATACCATGTAAGTTAAAGTTTATAGATAGAAAAGCTATGCGATTAATAACAACTTCTGTTTCCTTTTCTACCATTCTACCACCATCACTACAAAAGTGAAAGAGGATTATACAGAACTGAGTGCCATTTTGTATTTTCTCTTGTTTCATGAGTTGCCATAGCTAAAGAATTCATCACTAAGTGGTCAGTCAAGTGATAACAATCTTCTCCATTTTTAGGTAACCTGCTCTTCAGGAAACAAACTCATTCTGTTCCTGGGACTATACTCAAACCCATTCCAGTATAACAGAACCTGACAAGTTTCCAGTCCACTAGCATAGCCTTCAAGAATTAATCAATTATGTTAACTGATATTTTATGGAAGGATCTTAACTCCTTCCATGCTATGGTTTTCAAAGTACTGAGGATATCCATCATTATTTTTTCTTTCTTTAATCTGTTTATATATTCCATTTCTGCCTCTCCATATTATGAATTTTAAGTGCTGTGTGTTTTGTTGTTTTTGTTTTAGAGTCAGAAGTGATATTAGAAATCATCTGATGCAACCCTCTCATTGTATAGATAATGGTGAGGTTAAATGAGTTACCAAAATTAATACAGCTAGTAAATGCCAGAGAAAGGATTAAAACCCTACTTCTCTCTTTTTCTGTGTAATGGAAAAAGAATTGGACCTAGAATTAGAAGATCTGAGGTCAATACCTGACTCCATCATTTAATATCCATATGACCTTGGAAAAGACATAATCTCTCTTGGCCTGTTTCCTCATCCATAATATGGGAATTAAAATACTTATAATTTATACCTTACAAAGTTATAGTGATGGTTAAGTGAAGTAATATATTAAAACTCTTAGTAGCCACAAAGCTCTGTCCAAGATAGATGCCATCTTGCTCAAATAGTCTAGAATGTGGCAACCATATCTTTTGTGAACCATCCAGTTCATAAGAGATTCTTTAGCCCAGAAGTGTATGTGTGGAATCAGGAGGAGTGACCAAGGTGCTCTCTTCAACCTCTCCAGACTCCTCAGGGTCTTGGTAGGAGCTTCTACCAATAAGTTCTTGGCTACTCAAGTCTCAGACGCCAACTAGCTTAGTGGGTTTATATGAGCCCTATACAATGTGGCCAGATTTCTCAAGGAAACTTTGCAGATTTCCTGTACAATGCCATTTCTCTTATCAGTGATGTCTAGGTCATCTTCATCACACCCAGCTCATGCCTCTGATGGGAATGATTGCATATTCTCCACTGACAAACATATCAGGACCTAGCATTTGTTATTTATATACTTTCAGTGGGAGTGGGGTGATTTGGTTGACTTACATACTTGTCCTCCATTTTTACAATAGTTTCTACAAATTTTCTCAGTAATTTTTGTTTGAGGAAATAAAGGAGCTACTCATTTGAATTAGAGAAATGAGGAGATAAATATTTCACATTCATATTCCAGGAAATGGCCAGTTTTTGGTTTTTTTTTTTTCTTGCTTTTAGTGAGATAAGGACTGTCACATTTAAAAATGGCATCAAAGCTATCTTTTAACTCTTACACCCAAACACAATTCCAGAGGATCGATGATGATACATGTTATTCACCTTGATAGACTCAAGATGAATACTAAAACAGATTTTTATATGTCCCACATAGAAATATTTTCTTGACTATATACATATATCTATATATAAATATGTGTGTGTATATTTGTTAGGTTTTCTTTTTTTCCTTTTTTTAATAGTGAGAGTCAGGCAGGACAGAAAAATAAATATGTATTATTGTGGGAAAAGTAATATTTAAACATACTCATACATATCTATATTTTATGTTATATATACAGGGTATCTCGAAAATCTTATAGCCACTGCACCAAGACTTTTGGGACACTATGTGTATGTGTACACACATAAATATGTGTGTGCATACATATACATACATGTGTATCTATACATATACACATATGCATGTATTTATATATATCTTGTCTTGTAGATCTCCAAGCCTATATGAGATGATTTTTAGTATAGTCCCATAGAAGAAGAGGAAAAAGAATTTGAAATGTTGCGATAACATAAAAATAAAAATTCAGTAGGTTGATAGCTCTGCTTCTTTCAACAAATACATTCACTAGAAGTTAAGTTAATTCAACAAGCACATAATAAGGATCTCCTATATAGTAAGCATTATGTTAAAAGGTGCAAATAAAAAAAATGGAAGGGAACAAAAGTGGTTCCTGCCCTCAAGGATCTCCCAAAATGTGGGAGTAGGGAGAAGAAGCCAACATACAAATTATTACATATGAATGAGATATATGTAGATATATCTATATGTAAATATGGATATGCCTTTGTATCTATATAATTTCATATATATACATACATATATGATAAATTGGAAATAAACATAGATGGAAGACATTAATATTAAATTCTGGGAAAAACAGCACAGTGCCCAGCACTCTGGTACTCAATAAATGTCTATTGACTGATTGACCAAAAGACTTTTCACAGAATGTGGGATTTCATTTGGGACTTGAAAGAAACCAGGACAGATAGCATGCTGAAGAGTGGAAGGAAAGCATTCCAGGCATGGAGGGCATGTTGCCAGTGGAAATGCAGAGTCTGAAGCAAATAAAGAAAAAAGAACAGAACTTAACTTAGAATTCTTAAGTCTTTTTGGTGGGGAATTCAATGGAAATAAATGTCAGTCTTTATAAAATAAAGTATAATATTTATGGCCAAAGATAGTAAATCTGCTCCTATGACTGGTGTTATTAACCTTTTTATGGCATGGAGCCCTTTAGCAATCTAGTGAAACTCCTGGACCCTTTCTCAGAATAATTATTTCAAAATGCATCAAATAAAATACATAGGGTTACAAAAGAAAGCACTTATATTGAAATACAGTTATCAAGTACATTTTTTTTAAGTTCATAAAACCCAAATTAAGAAAATTTGTTCTAGAAAAAAACAAAATCTAGTGAAATCTAAACCAAGTAAGATATTCCAAGACAGGAATTATCACTAGCATGATGAAAACCATCATTATTATTAACATACTCAGTGTATTCCAAAATATAGTGTTTCCTAGAGCATTCTAGGAATTCCCAGACTGACCATGTAGAATTGGAAGAGAAAGATGAGGATAAGGTGACTCTAACTAAGCCTGTCATTTTACAAACAGTAAAACTAAAATCCAGAAAAATCAAATAACTTATTAAGAATCAAATAACTAGTGCTGAATGAGGGACCCCTATTCCAAATCCAATAGGGTCAGCATATATCAAATTCATTAGTTTAGCCTAAGACAGAATTTTCATGATGATTAAATGAAGAACTAATTTAGCAGTATCTTTCAAGTTATCCTAGAAATGAATACTAATATTGAAAAGATATTGCGGAACAATCAGTTGGGGCTTCTTCTAAGAACAGTCTCCCAATAATTAGAGCTATCTAAAAATAAAACAGGCTGCTTAAGAGGACAATGGGTCTTCAAACGAGGGATAACCATGTTGGGTAAATTTGTAGACCAGATTGTTATTATAGTTTGGATAGCATGGTTTCTGCTTGTTGTCCTTCGTTCACGAAGAAGACCAAAATGACATCACCATGATAAAGTGAAGTTTCAAGATTATTTTCAAGCTCCATTCTGTCTCTGAAGTTCTGTGATTCCAAATGTTCCATATATGAATAAAATCACTATTGAGAGAATTTCAATTCAAAGATTAAAGCTACTTTTCGATAATTGTCCTGTTATGTTTAATTTATAAAATAATTTAATGGCTTCATTCATTACTTTTGCAGGAGGTTGTAACTTACCAGAAAATCTCCATTTTTGAAAAACATTTCATCATTCAGCACAAAGGATTTATTTATTCAGGGAAATACTATGAAAAATGGAGATGACCAAATGTGTAATGAGAGTAAGGGATAAGTAATGTGTTCCATATAATATAACAGCACATGTGCTCCACTGAGATCCACACAATGTCAAAAGAGCTAAAAGAGAATGCCCATAAAACAGCAACAAGCTATGCACAGGATGCAAAGATATGGATGGGTTAGAGTCTGCAGCATTGTAAGTAGAATCCACATCATTTAAATCACAGGGTGATTGAAGTATCGGTGTCAAACTGGTATGTGAAATGTAAAGTCATTCTCAGTAATCAACATTCATTTCTATGAACGTTTATAAATGCATAGCATTCTAGAAGTCCTTTTCTTCCCCAAATAGTAATTTTGTTAAAAGTCTATAAAGGTTTTTAATAAGGGAGAATATTTAGCAGAATTGAAAACTTCTACCACCATAACTGAATACTTTGACAAAAATAATCACCTCTCCTAACTAAGCAAAAATTGCATAGGAGGCATTCAGTACTGTTTACCTGGGGAAAGAGTAATTCAGAAAATTGATAAGTCAGTTGATCAAAACCCTTGCAAACAAAACATCCTTTGTAGAAACTCACTGTTTCCCCACTTAACATCTAACTCACAAATTATCCTTGGGAAAACTCAAGGTTAGAAAATATATAACACATAGATGTGTGTGAGTGTGCATGTATACGTGTACGTGATGTGTGTGTGTGTGTGTGTGTGTGTGGTGGTATATTCAGCAAAAAAGTCCCCAACAGAAGATCATTCTCAGGATTTGACCTCAAAATACCTTGAATAAATTAGTTTTACACAGCAGTTCCAGGAATACCACAAGCATGTTCCTGTTGGCAACATTTCTGTCAGAAACTATCAAGGAGAGACGAGCCAGGTCGACAGAAGCTCTCTAGAGGAAAACTGCTTAAGTTAATACGAATCTTTAAGCCCAAGCTTGAAACAGCAGTGCTTTAGATAAAAGCTCCCAGTAATATAAATATCTTCAGTAAGTTAGATGCCCAAGAAAAACCTTTCATAAATCAAAGTTTTCAAGTGGAGACCCTCACTATTTGTGAGGACCAGAGGTTTGGACAATATGGGCAAGAAAGCTCCCAAAGACGTAGCAGTTTGTGTGGGTAAAACATTCCTCACTAGAATATTTAAACTCAAAGGTAGAATGTGTGAGACAAACAAGGCAATCACTGTAGTGAGCAACAAAAATGCATTCATCATTTTTTCCCCAGAAATTGATCTGTGCAATTTGCATTCAAAGAAGTCTGAATCCACAGTAGATTCCTTGGTCACTGTTTTTTCCTACCCATAAAGTTCCATAACGGGCAAAGACTTCCATTTCATAACTGACTGAAGAATCCTTAGTCAAGAAAATCACATTTCAGCATTTGGTCTATATAGTTGATTATATTTGTTTTTTGTTGTTAAGCTCTTCAGTCATTTCTGACTCTTCCTGATCCCATGAACCGTAGCACACCATCCCGCTTTATCCCCCACTATCTCTTGAAATCTGTAGAAGTTCATGTTCATTGTTTCCATGACACTACCTATCCGTGTCATCCTCTTTCATCCTCTTCTCCTTTTGCCTTCAATTTTTTCCAACATGAAGGTGATCTTTTGGAATGAGTACAAATTATTTAAGTTTCAACTTCAGTATTTGACCTTCCAGTGAATAGCCTGAATTAATTTCTTTCAGGATTGAGTCATTTTATCTCCTTGCTTCCCAAGGCCTCTCAAAAGTCTTTTCCAACACTGCAATTCAAAAGCATTGGCTCTCTGGTGCTCAGCTTTCCTTAGAATCCAACTCTCAAAGACATACCTTGCTACTGGAAAAAAAACCATAGCTTTGACCAATCTTTGTCAGCAAGATGATATCTTTGTTTTTAGTATGATCTCAAGATTTGCCATAGCTTTCCTTCCAAGAAGCAAGCATCTTTTAATTTCATGGCTGGAGTTGCTGTCTGCAGTGATCTTTGAGCCCAAGAATATAAAATCTGACACTGCTTCCATGTCTTCTTTCTCTTTTTGCCAGGAACTGATGGGACAAGTTGCCAAGATCTAATTTTTTTATGTTAAGTTTCAAGTCAGCTTTTCACTCTTCTCTTTCACCCTCATCAAGAAGCTTCTTAATTCCTCTTCACTTTCTGCCATTAGAGTGGTATCATCTGCATATTTGAGATCATAGATATTTCTCTCAGCAACCTTAATTCTGTCTTGTAATTCATCCAGTCTGGCACTTCACATAATGTATTCTGTATATAAGTTAAATAAATAAGGTGACAACATACAGCTTTGTTGTTTTCCTTTTCCAACCTTAAACCAATCAGTTCTTCCATGTTTGGTTCTAACTCTTGTTTCTTGGTCCAAATACAGGCTCCTCGGGAGACAGGTAAGATATCTGTTACTCCCATGTTTTTGAGGACTTGACACATTTTATTGTGATCCACACAGTCCAAAGCTTTAGTATAGACAATGAAGCAAAAGTAGATGTTTTTCTGGAACTCTGTAATCCAGCAAATGTTGGCAATTTGGTCTCTAGTTCCTCTGTCTCTTCAAAAATCCACCTGCTCTTCTGATAATTCTCAATTCACATACCACTAAAATCTAACTTTCAGAATTGTAAGCATAGCTTTGCTGAAATGTAAAATTAGCACAATTATTCAGTAGTTTGAACATTCCTTGACATTGCCATTCTTTAGAATTGGGACATAAACTGATCTTTTCTAGTTCCGGGGCTGCTGGTGAGTTTTCCTAATTTGTCAGTATGTTGATAGAGCACTTTATGGCATCATCTTTTAGGATTTTAAATAGTTTATCTGTAATTCCATCACCTTCACTAGTCTTACTCTTTGTAATGCTTCCTAAGACCCAGTTGACTTCATTCTCCAAGATGTCTGGCTCTGGATCAGTAACCATACAATTGTGTTTATTGCTGATTTAAAAATCTTTCTTGTGTAGTTTTTTTTGTGTATTCTTACCATCTCTTCTTAATATTTTCTACTTTTGTTAAGTTCCTACTATTTTTGTCTTTTATCATGACCATTTTTACGTGAAATGTTCATTTGATATCTCTAATTTTCTTCAAGAGATCTTTTGTATTCCCTTTTCTATTATTTTCTTCTATTTATTTGTGTTATTCATTTAAGAAAACCTTTTTATCTCCCTTTGCTGTTTTCTGGAATTCTTCACTCAGTTGGATATATCTTTCCCTTTCTCCTTTACTTTTAGCTTTCCTTCTTTCTTTAGTTATTTTTAAAGCCTTAGCAGAGAGCCATTTTGCTTTCTGGATCTTCTGGTTTTTTGGAATGCTTTTTGTTGCTGTCTCCTGTACTATATTATGAAGCTCTGTCCATACTTCTCCAGGCACTCAGTCTATCAGATCTAACCTCTTGAATCTATTACTCACTTCCCCTTCATATTCATAAGGGACACTATTTAGGTCATGTCTATGTATTCTGATGATTTCCCCTTCTTTCTTCAATGTAAGTCTGAATTTTGCAATGAGAACCTCATGATCTGAGCCACAGTCAACTCCAGGTCTTGTTTTAGCTGTTTAGAGCTTCTCCACCCTTTGCTGCAAGGTATATAATCAGTCTGATTCCTATATTGACCATTTGATGATGTCTATGTGTAGAGTCACTTTTTGGATTGTTAAAGAAAAAAAAAAGTGTTTTCTATGACCAGCAAGTTATCTTGACAAAACTTTCTTCGGTTGTTTGTTTTGAGATTATACTGTTGGGTATCTTGGAATTTGTAGTGGCTTACCTCCTAGATTATGGAAGCATTACAATAGCTCTGCTGGACATGGATAAGGCCCATTGGAGCCATTACTAAATTGAGAGATTGTCTCCTACTATTCTGTATTGAGTTGTATGTCCCTGTAGAAAAAAGTACAGTCTGGGGGAATTTAATTACTAAACTATTTTGAAAACAGAAGTTGAATGACAGCTATAGAAAAGTTTTATGCCATTTGAAACTACAATTCCAAAATACCTATGAAAATAATTTTTGTTAGCCTATCCCTAATTGTTTTGGGCATTTGAATCTTAAGACATTCCATATTCTTAATGTTTGGGTTTTTGTATCTCAGTTAATGGTCTTGAGTTGCTCTCACTGTCAGAGAAGCAGTAAAGAAAATCCAGGTGCATTGGCTGATACATTTTTATCGTTACATCTTTTTTCTTCTATAATCTCTACTACTTGTGAATTCTTTTCCCCCAATCCCATCCCCCAGAAATATAGAAGAGACTCAGCATGAAGTTTTTATTAGCACTCAACCATCTGAGGCTTTGACAAATGTTCTTGTTTACTATAGGGCCAACAGGAAACCAAGTAAAGAAAGTTGTTTTAAGAATACAATTTCAACCTCTCCTCTTCAAGTCAGAGAGAAAACTGAAGCTTGAATTACAAAATCTCTTTTGCATATTGTTTTTACCAGTCCTGAAAGGAAATTTTTATTAACTACTGTTAAAGAACTATTTTAGTTCTCTCACAGAAGTTCACAAAAGGAATATTACACTGAACTCTTACAATAAGCAGAAATTATTGTTTCCAGTAGAAATAATATTAGACACTTAGATGCCATGGAAAATAATGTGTAAACTTTGGATGGGATAGGAAATTTATTCCTTACTCCTCTTTTTCAAGTACTATACAATTGGAAACTTCATGAAAATTATCAATGGACTATCCCTCTCTGAAACAGATTCTTTTTACAAACATATAGTGCTTTTAGGCAGATTGTCAGACTATATAGTCATATAAAAGCAGAGGGACAAATTAATTTTAGCAGCTATTTTGGGATGGATCACTGAAGTTATAGGCTTCCTCCCCCGCCCCAATTCACAATCCAATATTAACTCATAATCTCTTTCATGTGCTTTGGTAATTGTAGTCTTTGAAGACAATCTATGAATATGCATTTGGCCTTTAGGCACTTTAATTGCTATTTCATCCAATTAACAGATAATTAAAAATGCTTCATGTAAGTACCTTTTTTCCCTTCCTTTTATCACTAAAGAATACACAGTGCCAGTAATGATGGAGTGTAGGAAGCATTTCACGTCAACAGCGGATCTTACAACATATCAAAAGTAAGCACCATCAATCTCTCATTCTCACTGTGTCTGAGTTTAGTTTCTTTCTCATTTCTCTTCGATTTAGACTCCATTGTCTGGCATTCTCTTTTCACAATCCATGTTCATATTATTCGATAAATGCTCCCCAAAGTTTCCTATGTTGTGAAAATAATTTTCCTGTGCTTTGGATTGTTTTTTAATAAAACTAAAGACTAGATCATCTGTATGGCTGGATTTTTTTTTAATCATCCTGCAACACATCCTATTATTATCACTTTCCACACTTACCTTCCCTTGGTGCTGGGCCATTATGAGCATCTTCAATCTGAAAACATGTAGTATGCCTGCCTAAAACAGAGGTTTTATGTTTTAGATATTTCCTTTTAGAATGTTTATTTGCCTAACCTCTCATTTTTTACAGTTTTTGGAAATGAAAATCCACATTGCTTATTAATCTGTACTACTGAATAGTAAAACAGCAGCAAATGGCAAAGGAAGTCACATGATTCAGCCTATGATGAGATAAGTGTGAACATCTATCAGTTCACAAACATTTATTAAATGCCTGCTATGTTCTTGGTATTGTGTTAGGTGGTGAGGATACAAATTCAATGAATGAAATGATCCTTACAAGGAGCTTAGTATGCAAATATGATTTAGTAGAGAATGAACAGTTCATTCATAAACAGGAGTGGCATGAGTAGATTGAGCTCTTGTCTAATAACTCAAAGGACTGGTATTGGAGACTCCTTTACTAGATAGAGGGGAGGTGATGGTTCATATTAGCTCAGTTTATTTCTTTTTAAATGACTTCCATAGATAAACGCATCTATTCCTCTAGGCTCTATTCAGGCAGGGGAAACTAACAAGAGTGAGGTAAAGGTAACAGAGATTACTAGCTTGAACTTTGTGTAATCCACCATCCAAACAGAAAATAATTATTGATGTATGAGTAATACCCAGATGTGACTATCTATCATAACTGCCAAGACCAGCTTTACACAAGGGTGGGGTAGGTGGTGATTGAGAAAAGGAGAATGATTTATGGGCACTGGAAAAGGCCCCCAGGCCTCCAGTTCTTTCCATCTCATTGGGAAGTGTCAAGTTAGAGCTAGACAAGACCTTAGAAATTACCTTTTCTAACACCTTCATTTTAAAGATGAAAATACTGAGACAAACAGAAGTGAAGCAATTATGTACAGCTAGTTATGGTAGAATCTAGTTGTCTTGAGTACATCCTTGCCTCATGTTTTTGCTTGATAATGTACCTAAATTTCCACTAATAGGGCATACAAACCACCAATGGAATAAAAATCATAAAATGAGATATTACCACTTCACTATCCTCAGTTCTGGTTCTGAGATGAATCCGCATGAGTCCAGGGTAGTTCAGTGGCAGTTGATAAAAAACTGGAACTGGAGTCAGGGGAAACTGAATTCAAATCTGGCCACAGATACTTGCTGTGTGATTCATGTTTGCCTCAGTTTATTCAGCTAAAAAATGAGCTAGAGAAGGAAGCGTCAAACCACTCCAGTATCTTTGTCAAGAAAAACCCCAAATGGGAGTCATAAAGAGCTGAACATGACAAGGACTGTCTCTTGACTCTTTTTATACTTCCAGCTCTGAGCATGTGCCTGGCTGTTGTGTTCACCCTTCATTCTCGAAGAGAACTATGACATCAAGATGATGCCATGACTTGCAATTAACCTTCCAAATAATCTGGTATGTAGTAGATTCTTAATAAATGTTTATAGACTGACTGACTGACTGACCTCACCATTTTGCAGTCTGGTGAAGCCTATGGCCTCCATCTCAGAATATTTTTAAATGCATCAAAGTTTATAGGATTACAGAGGAAACCAATTGTATTGATATAGTTATCAAAATATATATATGCATATATGTATATACATACATATATGTATAGATACATATACATACATATACATACATATATGTATATATACATATGCATACATATACATACACACACACACACACACACACATATATATATATATAAAAAGTTCCTGATCCTAAGGTTAAGAACTACTATAAGTCTCACATTATGGGTAGGACCTGACAACTCTGAAAAGTTTCCCCCAGGTAATCTTTTCTAGTGAAATAAGTGAATTCTCCCTGTTCCTGTCTATTCTTTCTGAACTCCTTTCCCCACCGTGAAAATGTTCCTCTCACTATGCCCCTTGGTAAACTTCCAATGCCAACATGCTTTCTATTGTACCAAGATACACCACCAGAAAAGAATCTGATGGCATTTGTTATAGTATTAGCATACATTTTTCAGTATTACCTTTCCTAGGTATTGCACTTGAACCCTATCCCTAATTGTAGGAGAAAAATATTAAAGACTACATTAAGTGCCTTACCTGATACCAACAGGATTCTAGTGATCTTTTTGTTCAAACTTCTTGAGCTTACTTGTGATGTATTAAAAGTTGCTAAGAGTCTGTTTATCTGAGAATGGTAAATTTGTAAAGGATTCCAGATCCTTTGACCTTGTAAAAAACAATATTGTTTTATGTAAAATATAAATATATATAACATATATTAATAATATATTTTTATTTGTAATATGATATATTTATAACATACTATATTTATAATAATATATGATATCATAACTAATATAATTATTACAACACATAATAATATATTATAACATATAATAATTATAAAGTACATAATCTAATTATATGTAATATACAGATATATAAATAGAGGACTTTGTGTTTGAAGTTGGAGGTGATGAGTAACCACTGGAGTTTGCTGAGTAGGCATGAAGGAGGGGCAGACCTGAACTTTAGGAAAATCACTTTGGTGTCTCAATAGAAGGTATATGTGGGTGAGGAGAGATCTGAGTCAGGCAGATCCACCGGCAGACTATTCCAGGAGTCCAGGCATCAGGTGATGAAAGTCTGTATTGGAGTGTCTGTAGCATCAGAAGAAAGAAGGAGGAATATTCAAGAGATAATGCAAAAGAAGAATCAAGAGACCTTGCAATAGATATGGATACATAGGAGGTGAGAGATAGTAAGGAGTTAAGGATAATACGTAGATTGTGAGTTTGATGTACTGGGAGAATGGTGTTATACTAACAGGAAAGTTATGAGGTAAGAAGGGATTGGATATGTTGAATTTTAGATATCCTGATCTAGATATCTGAAAAGACAAAAGAAGTCATGATGAAAGAGTTAACAGCCCCTGTGAGTCTAGACAGAATATTCAGTTTATTGTTTCGCTGCTAAGCTGCATCACGTTTCTTTATTTTGACCATCAAGCTGGAGACCAAAACTAGATTCAAAATGGCCTGGGCAGATTAGTTTTAAATAGAGAAAATGAAGTCTAATAGAGGGAGAAAAGCATGAGGGAAACAAACAGCTTAGGCGTGATTCAATTCAACAGTTATTTATTGAGTAGCTTATGGATCCATGCACCCTCCATCATCATGATATTACTAAGACATGATAGCAAGGCTCAGACTCCAGCACCTGAGGAGCGGGTTAAGAGGAGAGACACTAAGAAGATTCAAGAGGAAGATATAAAAAGTAGCTAAAGGAGTTAGACTCTTTTACCCAGTGGAAAAAAAAAGAAGAAGAAATGGAAAGTGACCAAAGAGGTTAGCAGAGACAGAGGGAAGGAGAGAAAAAAGGAGAGGGAAAAACAGAGATAGAGAGAAAGATGTGGAGGAAAGAGTTCTGACTTTGAATTGAGAAGAAATTGGTTTAAATCTTGGTTCCTCTACTAGCTTTGTGATTTTGGGCAATTAATCTCAGTGTCAGTTTTCTCAGCTTTAAAGTGTGGGTAGGCGCTTCCTCTTCCTTCTTCTGGTGACGGATCTGACAGAAATTACAAATGGTTCAGCATCGACATATCACCGTAGGCTGGCCTACACTACAGCATCCAACAAAACTCGACTGTCATGAACCCCAGGTAGCAGAATTGTTTACCTTTCTACCAAGAAAGTTGGAAGCGCCCCCAAATCAGCCTGTGGTGTGTGCCCTGGAAGACTTCGAGGTGTTTGTGCAGTGAGACCTAAAGTTCTTATGAGGCTATCAAAGACAAAAGAGCATGTCAGCAGGGCTTGTGGTAACTCCATGTGTGCTGCATGTGTACGTGACAGGATCTTTGCTGATGGAGGAGCAGAAAATCATTATGAAGGTGTTGAAGAGCGCAAGCACAGAGAATTAGATCACATAGAAACAAAAAGGAAGAATTAGGAAAATACTCTAGGAGTCAGACATTAGTTTTTTAAAATATTTCAATACTGAGTCCATATATATATATATATACATATATACATACACACACACACACACACACACACATATATATATACATATATATGCTCTGTGGCAGATTCAGCTAACATCTATAAATCACTTTGCAATAATAATCTATAGACATAATAATCTATAGACATAACTATTATTATTATTATTCACAGTAAGAAGCCACATGTATAGTTCAATAACACAAAGACCTATTTACTATTAGAAGATACTCCTGAGGTTCAGAAGCTCCATCCCCATATTGTAAATGAGGACCATTTCTAATACCTGATTAAGAAAAAGTAGGTCTCCAGAAAAAGTTTCTCAGTAACTTTCATTTGGAAGTTACCAGCTAGCCTTCTGCCAAACCAAGAATGTTACTGTTCTTGTCATTTGCCCTGCAGCTCTTTTGAACCTTTATAGAACTCATTTAAAACACCAAATCATTCCAGTGAGAAGATAAGGAGAGGTAGAAAGAAATTAAGTAGTTCTCCCTTAGGCAGTCAGGACTAAAATTAGATGGCTGATCAAAAGAAGAATCCTTGAATTGAAGTCTTAGGAGTGGTTTAAAGGGAACTATCTTATATAGAAAATTCAGATAGGATAAACATGGTAAACATGATAATAAAAGCAAAGACAAGGAAAAAAAAGACTCTTTAAGCTTTTAGAAAGATGTGACCTCCTCATCATTATAATGCATCCTCTGGGTAGGTTCTGAACATGTATAGACTTCTTGAAGATTGTGCTCATCTCCCTAAGCAGAAAATATCACCTGGTTTGGACTGTGATGAAACTGAAAGGAGAGATCACATTCAAGAAGGGAAAACATCACATGGAAAGGAAGAAGGTGGCAGGACACCTGCTTCATGAAGTAGCCTCAGGGTTGGCTAGAGATGCAATTTCCCATCTCTGACTGATACCTCCAGAGAGACTGAAGATGTGAGAACACAAGTAGCAAACAATGAGGTATAGAATTATATATGTATGTATATACACATACATGTTCATATGCATATTTTAATCATGTGTGCTTGCTCACGTGGCTTTTATTCTGTTAAGGACTGCATCTGACTGGTCTACTCTTATTTCTCACAAATACCTGCCAAACTCTCCCCCTACCAAAATCACTGAGGAATTTCTCTCCTTTCAGGTTCATTTAGTTCATCCTTAATAACCAGTCAAGATTCTGATAGCTGTTATCTACTAACTTCAAGGATACCCTTGTTCCTTTCTGGGTGATTCCTGCTCTTACACATCAAAATATACAATGGTACATCCTTAAACTTCCCTGTTTCTCAATATATCTATTTTCTATGACCTCCTTTATGCCCCCTCAGCTACACGCAGAGATGGTCATCCTCATCGTCTCTCTCCACCCTCTCTTTATTACTAGTAGAGCTGCTGATCCCAGCTTTTTAACATCTCTCATATTCACCCCCTTTTCACCTCTGATACAGTCACCACTATGGTGGAGACCATCATCTCCTCGTGTTTGGACTGTTGCAATGGTTTTCTGATTGCTTTCCCTGCTTCAAGTCTCTCCCCTCTCCAATCCATTTTCCAACAGCCATCAAGGTGATTGTCTGAAAGCTTACATCTGGCCATGTTCACTTCTACTCAGTGACCTTCACTGGCTCCCTGTGAACTCCAGGATCAAATAGAAAATCCTCTGCTTGTTTTCCAAGTCCTTCATAAACCACTCCTTTTCTTTCTTTTCAGTCTTCTTAAACTTTAATCCTGTGACACTGGCCTTCTTGCTGTTTCTTTCATAGGACATTCCATCTCCCTACTCTGTTCATTTTCACTGACCATACTCCATTCCAAAATTCTCTCCCTCCTCATTTCTGCTTCTTTTGTTATCCTGACTTCTTTCAGGTCAGTCAGTCAGTCAGTAAAAATGCATTAAGCACCCACCATGGACTAGGCAGTGTGCTGTGTTGGGGATACAAAAAAAAGACAAAAGATAGTCCCTGTGGTTAAGGAACCCACAAAATAATGGGAGAAGACTAAAGAGTTGAAAATCTGGGGGAAATGGTAGGGGTACTGAAGGTCTTCCAGCCAGGTGGGAAATTATAAGGTGTCTGCCCTAGGTCCCGTCCATAAATAGAGGATCTGAGAGCTCCCTAATGTCCATCCTCTACTCTCTCCAGTCAAAGAGAGAGAAGGGCCCAAGGGGTTTGGGGGTAGAGACGAGGTGTGAGTTTCACAATTCTGGGAGTCCCAGCTAAAAATCTATCTTTAACAGGTGACTTTTCTAGCCCCCTCCTCCAACCTTCTTACAGATAGTGCCCTTCCTCTGACATTGCCTCCAATTTACCCTTGGGATATGTTGTATGTACATGATTGTTTACATGTTTTCTTTTTCATTAGAATGTGAACTCCCAGAGGACAGGGACTGTTTCTTCCTTTGTGTCTCCAAGACTAAGCACAGTGCCTGATATATAGCACTTAATAAATTCTTGTTGGCTGACCAACACTAATACCTTTAGTAGATTAAAAGGATTTTTTTGTTCATGTTTTTGGCTCTGAACTTCCAATTATATTGGATCAGGCAGTCCCAGTAAGGAAATTCTCACTAAGGAATTTTTTTTTCGACATAAATTTATCTTAAAGAGTTATCTTGAGGCCCTAAGGGGTTAAGCCTATCATTCCACAGCCAGTACATATCAGAAGCAGGAGTAGAATTCAAATCTTCCTAACACTCTTTCAAATATATCATACTGCCTTTGGGGATATAGCATAAAGGAACAAAATAATTTTTCATTTCCATATTATAATAACAAAACTGGAGATGATGAGAAATATTCAAAATAAATACAAAATTATGAAATATGTGGTAGTTAACTTGTGAAGGCATACAAGGTATAGTCAAAAATGTTCTACTTAAATAAAGGGAGATATCATTAATTAGAAGACTGCTTCCTGTTCATGGTTGGGCAGTGTTCATGGAATAAAATGACAATACTACCTGTAGTTTTAGCACCATGCCAATCAAATTACCAAAAAGAAAAAGACTTTAAAATTCGTTCCAGGAAACAAATCTGTAATCACAATGGAAATAATGAGGAAATGTGAGAATAAGGGAGAATATTATCACTAGTACTCAAACTATATTATAAATTAGTAATATTCAAAATTACTTGAAATAGACTTTTTAAAAAAACAGAAAAAGAAAACACTAGAATAGAACTGATAATAATGAATACAAAATAACTGAAAACAATAGCTCAGTTTTTTTAATAAACCTAAATGTATATCTTACTGGAGAAAAGACTACCTTTTGACAAGAATTACTAGAAAACTAGAAAGCAGTGGGACAAAAATTGGATTTATATCAACATCTTATGCCATATACCATAATAAATTCATAATTAATACATATAAATATGAAAAATCACAGAAGGTTTTCTTAAGCTTAGAGAAGAATAGGAGGAGATATCTTTCCTTTTTGTAATTCTCTATTTTTAAAATATATTTACACATCCATATATACACACATATATGGACATATGTCCCCATGTGTATATACATATTCTTTCCCTCTCTCCCTCTCCCTCTCCATTTCTCTCTTGCCTTTCTTCTCCTTTCCCCTCCTCATTAGCTCCCAAGAATTTAAGTGTTATCTCTTGGAAGATGACATACATATTTATATAGCCAGACTCAAGCACCATTTTTTACATATTTTCCTGATCTCTCAACTACTAGTGCTCTCCCTATAATGTTACCTTATATTTAAATACCTTATGTCTAATTTCATTTATTCTGTATATAACTATTTTGCATAAGTTCATATGGATATATGTCTCCTCCAATACAATGCAAATTTATCAGAGCAGGGATTGTTTTATTATTTGGTCTTTGTATCTTTGTGACTGGTCTACACTGCCTGACACCCAGTAAGGACTTAATAAATGCTTATTAATTGGTTTGTAATATCCCTCCATCAAGGATTCCTTAATGAATAGATAAATCTCATAAATAAATGAGAAACTAGCACACAGATCAAGTTATTGATGCTCTATTTGTCATTTTAAAATAATGTCTAAGGTTTTTGCCTCATCTTAACTTTCTAAGAACTTCACAGCTGTGTTGTTTACAGCATAGAAATCCTCTATTCACATTTGATCAGAAGCAGTTTTATTTCACATCTTTGTTCTCTCTATAGTTATATGTTGTTAAAACCCAAATGTGATGGCTTATATTTGCTACAAGCTAATGCATTCATGGGGCAGCTAGGTGGTGCAATAAAGAGTGCCAGGCCTGAAGTCAAGAAGATTTATCTTTCTGAATTCAAATCCAACCTCAGACACTTCCTGTGTGACCCTGGGCAAATCATTTAATCCTGTTTGCCTCAGTTCCTCATCTGTAAAATGAACTAGAGAAGGAAATGACAAAGCACTCCACTATTTCTGCCAATAAAACTCCAAACAGGATCAAAAAGAGTTGAATATGACTAAAATAATGGAATAACAAGAAGCATATTCATGAGATCAACTTAATCATAAAGCAGAATTAGGTTTCTAGGTGTTTAAAATTCAACAATTTGCTGTATACATGAGAAAGACTTTAAAAGATACAGATTCATACAGAATTAAATTTAAAGGTTTGGGAAATAATTATTACGTTTTGGTTAAATTCAGTATTTTTATTCTTATTTTGAGTAAGATGACAAAATTTCTTTCATTACCAGTGAGGCTGCTTATATTGTAGGAGATGAAGGATGTCAGAAAGAGCATAAATCTCACTTGAATATTGTTTAATGTTTGAAAAACTTTTTTCATAGTAACAAAACAAATACTATAATATAGGTGGGATATAATATCTATATATCCAGCCCCACTGAAATAAGCAAGATGCAAAGCAAGGTGTTATGTTAGGTCTGAAGAAGGAAAGATTTTTTTTTTCCAAATGGAGTAGATGGAGAAAGACATCAATGAAGGAGGTAGAATTTGAGATAAAATTTGAAGGACATGAAGGATTTCAAGAGGAAAATATGAGAAGGAAATCATTCAAAGAGAATACAGCACATACTCCCATAGTTTTACTTTTTTGATAAAATAGCTCTATTAATATATAAGCAAAATATTTTAGTATACTTATATATTAATATTTATATATAAAATTGATGTTTTATATATAAATTACATATGCAATTTAGAAGACAAGTTAAATAAGTGAAACAATTTCAACTACGTACCTTCCATGCTAATTTTCAATATTTAGCAATTCTTAGCCTAGCCCTGGTTCCATAGGAAAGTTTTAAGGACACTCCTTCTTATTCATCTTTAAACTTTCTTGACATTAGACTCCACCGAAGATTTATGTTTGGCTTCAGGGCTTTTTCAGGTCTCTAAAACCCTACCACCTTTCTTCTACAGCAGATTTTTAACTTTCTTGGTGAAATAATATTTTGAATGGCCCATGTTACTCTGTCATTAGTGTTTAACTCTCTCTTTTCCTGTACTAGTCCTCCCCATCTTGTTTTTAGTTCTTTCCTTTTTTATTGTTCAAGGAAGAACCTGCTTTTCAGTATTACTTCAGACAGATTGGCAGAAACTGAAAAAGTGATACACAGTGCATATGCATAATATGCAATGTGAGTTAATCACGCAGTTTTCCTTCCCCATCAAAAGTATTCCACTTAAATAATTCATTGTTGGTGGAGTTATGAACTGATCCAATCATTCTGGAAAACCATTTGGAATTATGCCCAAAGGGCAATAAAACTGCATACTCTTTAATCCAGTAATACTAATATTAGATCTGTATCCCAAAGAGATTTCTTTTAAGAAAGGGAAAAGGACCCATATGTACAAAAATATTTATAATAGTTCTTTATGTGGTGGCCAAGAATTGAAAATTGAAAGGATGCCCATCAATTGGGGAATGGATGAACAAGTTGTGGTATATGAATGTAATGGAATTCTGTTGTACCATAAGAAATGGTGAGCAGGTAGATTCCAGAAAAGCCTGGAAAGCCTTGCATGAACTGATGCTGAGTAAAGTGAGAGGAGCCAGGAGAACACTGTGCACACTAACAGTAACATTGTACAATGACCAACTTTTTAGACTTAGCTCTTCTGAGCAATCTAGGACAATTCCAAAAGATTCAGGTAGATAATGCTATTCATGTCCAGAAAAAGAACTCTGAAGTCTGAATGCAGATTGAAGCAGGCTATTTTCCCTTTTTCTTTGTAGTTTTTTGCTTTTCATTTCTTGTGATGTTTCCCTTTTGCTCTCATTCTCCTTTCACAATCTGACTAATGTGGAAAGATATTTAATATTATCATACATGTATAGCTTATATCAGATTGCATTCTGTCTTGGACGGGAAGGTGAAGGAAAAAGGGAAAAACTGAGAACTCAGAATCTTATAAAAGCAAATGTTGAAAGCTGAAAACAAATAAATAAATGGGTTCCACTTAAAGACTTCACCAGCAGATCAATCTTAGTTAAATAGGTAGAAGTTTACAGTGTTCTTTATCAGCATAATTCTCAGGTTTGCTTACTAAATACTTAAAATTTTGGATGTCTTAAAACTTTTTTCAGTCTCTAATAAAGGTATTTCCTTCAAAAAAAAGTGATTATTCCTTTTTGCACTAAATTTGACATTTAAAAAGATTAAGGAGAATAAATCAAGGTTGATGTAACCACACAACTACAATCTTTTCCCCTGTCAAAAAATGAGTGTCAGCACTGTAGTAGAAGGAACCCTATTGGTTCAGATCCCACAGTGATGACATAGCTGGTTCTTCCTCATAACTTGACCTTGAGCATCAAAGGATCAGTCTAGCAGGCTGACACAAATGCATACATGGCCAGAAACTGAACTTACGAGCCAGGGCGAGGTAGGAGAAATCTGTCACAAGGGAAAACAGGAAGTGAAAGAGCTGATGATGGTCCCTTACTGAGCTGACAGACTATGCTCTTAGTTTGTAAAGGCTTTACAACAAACTAATTGTTTTGCAAGTTTTTCCATGGCACCAGGAAATTATATTTGCTAATGGAGTCAGTTTCAGAAGAATGACCATCACTTCTCTGGAGCGATATAAGAAAGTGAAAAAATGCAGAAAGATGGGATCCCTGAGAAATAAAGGGCAGTATGAGAAGGAACAGCAACGACTTCCTTGCCATTGCAGGGAGCTGACTACAAAGCTGGATGCCTCTATGTGCAACCCTACTGCAAGAATCTCTGTTCACTTTCTCTGAACAGGCAGAAATTGCGTAGCAATTGTCTCATCAGTGATGATTCATCACCGTTGAACACATGAATTGACTGATCCAACTGTTCTTGAAAACAATTTATAATTACATGAGAAAAGGCACTCAATTATTCATGCCCATCAATCCTATAATTCTGCTGTTCAATTTCTACCTCAAAGTGGTCAGTACGAAGTAAAGGACATGTGTATATTTATACTGGCACTATTCATAACGTTAAGAAACTGGAAACAAGCTATATAACAATAGCTACAGAATGGCTAAACATATGGTGGTATATCAATGTAAAAAATAAAATTGGAGTGTAAGGAATGACAATCATGAAAAATATGGAGAAATATGATAGCACTTATATGAACTGATGCAAAATATAGAAAGTAAAATCAAGAGAATATGTAATTTCTACAACAGTGCAAATTAAGAAGACACTAAAAGACTACGGAAAATATCAACTGTAGTGACTAATGTAAGTAAATTACAGAAATGAAAAGGGACAATGAGTTACTATCAGTTGTAATCAAATTACTAAACAGTCTTGCTTTGGGGGGCATGGTTATGAGAAGGTGCTATGTAAGAGAAGATATTGGTTGGGAAGTGAATATGTGTCAAAACAAAAGGTATCAATTTTTTTTAAAGACTCATCAGTGGTAGAGGCAAAGCCCTCCATGTACAAAGGAGAATGAGGAGAGCCAAAATCAAGATAGCCCCAGGGAGGAGTAAGCTAAGCAACAGGAAAAAAGATATAATGGTATCTGCTTCCCTCCCATATTCCACAGGGAAGTGTGCTTGTGAAGGGGAATCAAAATAGAAAATCTGGGTGGACCAAGGAAGGCGAGTTTTACTTTACCTTTGCTGACTTGATGTCTATGGAGTCTGCCATTATCCCAGTGGCATTTGAGTGTATTAATAGTTTTTGTGATTTAGTGTGTTTGATTGAGATCTTTCTGTACATATATATATATATAATATATATATATATATTTGATGTGTGTGTGTCAAGCTACTCTTTAAATATGTAAAGAGTAGTACATTACGAGTGAAGTTGGTTAAGAATTTACTATTCTTTTTACTAACAAGTTGATTAAAAAAACATTTTGGGGAAAAATTATCAAGCTCCAGATTGAGTCAGTGTGTGTGGCAGGTGGGGAATCTGACAGTTCAAGAAAGAAAAGAAAAGCCTTCACAGTTACTATTTGAATTTTAGTCAGAGATCCTGTGTTCTTGGCACTTAACAATGATAAAACTTCATGTTACAAAGTTTTAGCTACTCATCCTTTTATTCTTGGACACTAAAGATGATGTTTCAGCTCCAGAATTAAACTGATGATGTTTAAAGGCTATGTGGAATGGGCAAATGTGTATGTGAGGATGTGTTTGTATCTAAAAATAATTTCTTTCTACTCAAGGAACCAAGGGATTTTTCAATCCTGTTTTCTATTTTTTTTTAAATTTTCTGCTTACTTGTTCTGAATTTTTGTTTTACATTGGAATTCTTTCAGAGGAAAGGAGTTGACAATAATCATGCTTTCAAAATTTCTTCATATATAAAATGTCTATTTGCATTTTATTCTATTAGGATTCTTCATGAGAGTAATCTTATTTACTACATTGTAGTGGATTATAAATTATAAGATAGAAATTGAGCTTGGGGCCATGTCATCAATGTTTAAAATTCAAACTCATCATCAGTGACATATTGGATAGACAGTTATTGATTTCTTTTAAAAATAGCATTCCACCTACCCAGTGAAGGTATAAGGTGAGTTTCATGTGTTTCTCTGTTGTGATTTTCTGAATGCTTCTGGAAACTAGTAAGTTAAGGAATTATTAAATTGGAGATTTGGTGACTGAATAATTTGTATTCAATGTATTCCAGAGTTACCTGCTCCCAAACTATAATGAATATTGAAAGTCTGATAGGAAAAGCTCTTCTCTCTTGCAGTAGAATTCTATGTCTTCTTTCCCTCTCTTCTCTCTTCTCCTCTCCTCCTTCTCCCTCTCCATCTCCCTCTTATCTCTCTTCCTCCTTCCTCTCTTCTCTTGTCTCTCTCTCTTTCTCTTCCTCATTCTCACTCACTCACTTCTTCATTCACTCCCTCTCTTTCTTTCTCCTTCATTCCCTCTCCTTTCCCTCCTCCACAAAGTTCATAAGACTCTTGGACATATAAAATAAGTGCATGTTCACAAGAAATGTCTTGTTAATAGTTATGAATGAAAGATGAACATAGGCACTTGTCCATTCTTTTCCATAGACAGTACAGGGATACAGGTGGCAAAAATGTGGATGTATATGTGTTTTTGAGTTTCCACAGACCTGATAGAATAGTAATAGTCTTGCTAGACTTGCTCCAGTTTCTTGTTTCTGTCAGGACTCTAAAGTAGTATTTCTATGTTTAAATTGGGAAAGAGCTATGAATGCTAGATTTGTAATATTTCTTGAAATGTGATGATAGATTTATGGATGTGTTTTAAATTGCTATGAAGTTATGTCTTAAAATTAGTGAATTGCTGGGCCCAAGATTTGAATGTGTTATCACTAGTCCTTTTGTGACATTCCTTAATAAGGAAGAATAATAAATAATAATAATGTACTTTTTGTCTCCTCTAGGTACTCTGTTTAATCTTAAAACTATATTGCATAGTCCCAAGAACTTCCATGAGTCAAGAATGATCATTGGCCTTGCAATTCCCAGTTTTATCTGCTACCCATAAGCAGTGTATGAGTTCCCTAACTTTATCCATCCCCAATTGGCATTTGTAATTTTCCCCAATTTTGAACACTCTGTCATATATATATATATATATATATATATATCCTAGAAACAATTGAACAATGGCAAAAACTCCTTTTTTGAGAGTAGTGAAAGTAATTCTAAATAGCAGAACCATCATCTAGAAATGCAAGTTGCAAGAACTGTGGTTTTTCACGTATCAGTTTCAGCTTTAAGACTTTACTATTAGGGAAGTTAAAAAAAAAAAGGCTTTCTAAACTTTGGGCAATGTAATTTTAGAAAAAAAAGATAGATTTATATTGATAACTGTGGTTGTTAACATAACCTATATTTCCCTTGGACATTCTCTCTCCTGTTCCCAAAGTCACCACTTATGAAAAAGAATATTTTTAAAGAGAGAAAAAAAATTTCAGCAAAATTAATCAGCACAGTAAAAAAAAAAACCTGATGTTTTATGTAATTTTTCCAACCAGTGGACACCCCCATACACACCTCTGCAAAGGGGCAGAAAGAGCTGTCTTTTCTTATATCTTCTTTATATCCAATAATGTTCTTTATAATTTTGTAACATTCAGATTCAGTTACTTTGTTTTTATTTTTTCTGTTTATATTGATGTAGACATTGCGAATATTGTTTTCTTGGATTTCCTTAACTTGCTTTGCATCGGTTCATAGAAGTCTGTCAGTGTTTATATTCATCAAGTTTGTCATTTCTTATGGCACAGTAAATTCCATCACATTAATGTGCCACAGATTTTTTAGCTATTCCCCAGCTGATGGCTATCTACTATGTTTCCAGTTCTTTGCTACTATAAAAAGTGCTATCATAAATATTTTGGTGTATATGGAGTCTTTTTCTCGGTCAATGACCTTTATAAGATATATTTCCAGCAGTAGAATGCCTGGGTACACATTTTAGTTATTTTATAAGGATAATTTTATATCATTTTTCAGAACAGCTGTATCAATCCACAGTTCCACTGTCAATGTATTAGTGTACCTATATTTCCACAACCCTTCCAACTTTGACCTTTGCTATATCTTGGTCATCTTTTGGCAATATAATCTTAAAGTCTTACAGCATTAGTTTATGATATTCAATAAAGAATATCTGAAGTAACCAGTTTCTATGATTTTAAGTGAATTTCATAAATCTACTGGTCTAGTGATGAAACTTGATTGCCTGTAAAGACACCTGAACAGCAAATCAGAATTAGAAAGTGGCCATAATGTATAATAGAAATAGTAACTAGTCATAGTGATATCCATAGCAGCACAGGTTTATGGACATGCATATGGAAGAAGATACTTTTGCCCACATTACAAAAGTAAATTAGAAAAAAGGACAACATAGTTATCAGTCTGGCAGCTTCACCAGTAACTAGGGACTAAAAATGAGGATGAATATGGTAATGTACATAAATATTTGTAAAACTTAAAACATTCTATCATCATCAGCTATTATCTTATTTATGTTTTTTTCTTTCCCTTGTATGAAGAATGATTTTCTTAATTTTTGTGTTTTAGATTATGTTTTTAAGTCAGAGCACCACTGAATTGATTGAGTGTATGTAACAAAAGACCCTGAGTGAAGGGATGGTCCCTGCTTTCATAAGAGATCACAACCAGAGATAAAGGAAAATCAATTTTTGGGAACAGTATAGGTGACAATAATTGCAGATAACTGGAATGTAATGCAAATAATTGAAGTTGCTGCAGTATTTCAGATTTTTTGAACAGAGTAATAAAAGTTGAAGGCTATAGTTGTCATATGGAAGAATTGCCTGTATCATGAAGAAAATTGCAAATTACTATGAGTTTTGAGGTTCGTTTCCCAAAATCTTGAATGCTGAATCATTGGTTCATTGACCATTTTGGAATTTGCACAACATGCTTTCATAGGTATGACCATTTTTCATGGATGAGAGAGGACTTAACTTGCTGACTTAATGGTTTCAATTTATTTTAAGTTCTTCTGCTCTTTTTGGTACATACTAAAGTACTGTTTTTAAATGTTTGGCTGACATTAATTTTTTCTTGGATTATGAAACGATGAGTATTTGGTATATAATACATGATTTTAGATGTGAAATTGGAAACTTAGCAGAAGAATAAAAGATCTCAAAATTCTGGAAAGACTTCT
This sequence comes from Bettongia penicillata ogilbyi, assembly GCA_023548195.1. Classification (NCBI taxonomy): domain Eukaryota; kingdom Metazoa; phylum Chordata; class Mammalia; order Diprotodontia; family Potoroidae; genus Bettongia; species Bettongia penicillata. The sequence continues at coordinate 12,150,560 of JAJHZJ010000266.1, read as the reverse complement.
CAGGAACTGAATAGGTAAAGAGAATGAATCATCTGCTGGCTACTAAAGCAGCAAAGTAATTGGTACTTGGTAATATTGATTAAAGACATAATAGTCAAGTAGCTACATTATAGTTTATAGAGGTAATTTTATATGTCTATTTTATATGACAAAATATTACAAATTGTGGGATTTTATATTAACCATTTTGATACAACCATTTTTCATTTATAATTTGTTTTACTTTTGCAGATTAACCTTTTTCAAAAAAATATTATCTGTTTCTATCATTCATTTTGAAAAAAAAATTTTTGAGCAATAAATTCTCTTCCTACCACCCCTCCCTCAGCCCTTGAGAATGCAAGTGATATGATATCAACTCAAGTCCTCCTGATTCCAGGGCCAGTGCTCTATTCACTGTGCCACCTCACGGCCTCATTACATTTTTTTCATGTGATTTCTTGTTCTGTAAACTGTTCTTACTCTTGCACCATTTATAAGTTGGGAGGATGGCTCTTATTTTTTATAAATTTGTTTCCATTACCTACATATTTGAGAAATAAGGTTGTTATCAGAGAAATATGCTATATTTTTCCCCAGTTTCTTCATTTCCTCCTAATTTTTGGCTGCATTGATTTTGTTTAGGCAAAAACTTTAATTTCATGTGATCAAAATTGTTCATTTTACTTCCTGTGATCTGATTTATCTCTTGTTTGGTCATAAACTCTGTCCATAGATCTGACAGATACATTTTTCTATGACCCCCTAACTTACCTATGAAGTCATGATTTATGTTTAAACCTACTTTAACCTTATTTTGGTATACAGTGTAAGAAGTTCATTTACACTTAGCTTTTGCCAAGCCACCTTTCTGTTTTCTCAGCAATTTTTGTCAAATAGTGTGTCCTTGCTCGCAAAAGGAGCTTTTGACTTCATCAAACTCTAGATTACTATGGTCATTTACTACTGTGTAGTGTACACCTAATCTATTCCAGTGATCCATTCTTCTATTTCTTAAACAATATTAGATTGCTTTCATGATCACCACTTTATAATATAGTTTAAAATCTGCCAATAATAGGCTACCTTCCTTCACATACTTTTCATTGATTCTCTTGATATTCTTGGGTTTTATTCTTTCAGATGAATTTTTTTTATAGTTCAGTAAAATAATTCTTTGGTAGTTTGATTGGCATGACACTGAATAAATAAATTATTTTAGGTAGAGCTGTAATTTTATTATATTGGCTGAGCATACTCTCAAGCAATTAATATTCTCTGATTATTTATATTTGTCTTAATTTGTGTGAAAAGTGTTTTGTAATTTTGTTCATATAGTCCCTAGGTTTGTCTTGGCAGGTAGACTCTCAAGTATTTTATAATGTCTGTAGTTATTTTAAATAGAATTTCTCTTTCTATTTCTTTTTGCTGGGTTTTGTTGGTAATATATAGAAATGGTGATGATTTATATGGGTTTATTTTGTATCCTACAACTGTGATAAAGTTAATTGGCTGAAATAGTTTTTTAGTTCATTCTTTAGGTATAATTCTCTGAGTTAATTCTTTAAGTATACTTATCATATTACTGGAAAAGAATAACAGTTTTGTTTCCCCATTGCTTCTTTTTATTCCTTTAATTTCTTTTCATTGTCTTGTTGCTATAGCTAGCATTTCTAACTCAATATTCAATAATAATGTTAATAATAGAAATCCTTGCTTCACCCCTGATTTTATTAGGGGGGATTCTAGCCTGTATCCATCACTTATAATGCTTGCTCTTGGTTTTAGATAAGCATTACTTAGCATTTTAAGAAAGTCTCCATTTATGCCTGTGCTTTTCAGTGTTGTTAATAGGAACAGGTATTGCATTTTGTCAAAATATTTTTATGTATCTATTGATGTAGTCGTATTTTTGTTGTTTGGTTATTGATGTGGTTAACTGTGCTAATAGTTTTTCTAGTATTGAACCAGCCTTGCATTCCTGGTATAAATCCCACCTGGTCATTTTATATGTTCTTTATTATGTATTGCTACGGCCAATTTGCTGATATTTTATTTAAAGTTTTTGCATCACTGAATGAAATGAGCAGAACTAGGAAAATATTATGCATAGTAACAACCACAGTGTGTGAGGACTGTTTCGGATAGCAATTCAAGGACCTAAAGCATTCCCAAAGGACTCTTAAGGCAAAATGCCATCCACCTTCAGAGAAAGAACTATGGAATTGGAGCACAGAATGAAGCAGACTATTTTCTCTTGTGTTGTATTTTGCTTTGATTTGGTTGTTCTCATAGTTTCTCTCATTTGTTTTAATTCTTCTATGCAAAATGACTAATGTGAAAATGTGTTTAATAAGAATGTATGTGTAGAACCCATATAGGATTAAGGGAGGGAGGAGAGGGGTAGAAGTAATTGTTGAAAACTGAAAACAAAATAAATTAATTTTTAAAAATAAAATAAAATTTTTACATCAATAATTATTAAGGAAATTGATCTCTAGTTTTCTGTTTTTGCTGTCCTTAGTTTAGGTATCAAAATTATATTACTGCCATAAATAGAATTTGGTAAGACTACTTATTTTTACAGATAGTTTCTATATTAGGATTAATCATTCCTTAAATATTTGGTAGAATTCAGTCATAAATCCATCTCATCCTGGGGATTCTTTCTTAGGGAGTTCATTTATGGATTTTTTAATTTCTTTTTCTCGGGTAGGGTATTTTTTCCTCCTCTGTTAATCTAGGCAATTTACATTTTCATAAATGTTTATCTATTTAATTTAGACTATCAGTTTTACTGGCACATTCTTAGACAAAATAGCTCCTACTGATTGCTTTAATTACATGTTCATTGGTGGTGACTTCATCCGTTTCATTATTGAGATAGGTAATTCAGTTTTCTTCCTTTTTTTAAAATCAAGTTAACCAATGGTTTGTCTATTTTGTTGGGGATTTTCTTCATAAAACCAGCTACAAGTTTTATTTATTTAGTCTAATGATTATTTTTTTGCTTTCAATATTATTAATCTCTCCTTTGATTTTCATTTTGGTGTTTAACTGGGAATTTTCAATTTGTTCATTTTTTTAGTTGTATGCCCAAATAATTGATCTATTCTCTCTTTTATGTAAATAATCATTTAGAGACATACATGTTCCCCTAAGCACTGTTTTAAATGAATGTCTTTAATGACTGATTGTTTCTCTAATTTGTTCTTTGACTTACTCTTTTTTTTAGGATTAGATTATTTAGTTTCCAATTCATTTTTAATCTATTATAAATAAATAAATGTTAATCTATGCTTCTATAACCCTTTATTAAATGTAATTTTGACTGCATTATGGTTTGTAAAAGGTGCATTCAGTATTTCTACTTTTCTGCAGTTTTGTGAGATTTTGTGTACTAATGCATAGTCAATTTTTGTGCAACTGAGAAAAAGGTATAGCCTTACTATTCCTATTTAATTTTCTCCAGAAGCCTATTATATCTGACTTTTCTAAAATTTAATTCATCTTTTTTTCTTATTTATTTTTATTAGATTTATCTATCTCTAAGAAAAAAAGTTGAATTCCCTGACTTTAGTTTTATTGTCCACTTCCTCCTGTAAATCATTTAACTTTTCCTTTAAGAATATGAATACTATGTCACTTGCTGCATACTCAATTAATATTGATATTACTTCATTGTCTTTGGTGTCTTTTAGCAAAATGTAATTTTCTTTTTTATCTCTTTAAATTAGATTTATTTTGCTTTTGCTTGAGATTATGATTACTACTCCTTTTTTATTTTACTTCAGTTGAAGCAAAATAGATTCTGCTCCAGCTCTTTATTTTAATTGTGTTTCTCTCTGATTCAAGTATATTTCTTGTAAACAACATATTTTTAGATTCTGGTTTTCAATACGTTCTGTTATCTGCTTCTGTTTTGTGGGTGAATTTATCCCATTTACATTCAAAGTAATGATTATGAACTGCACCTTTCCTTCTATCCTATTTTCTTCCATTTATTCTTCTTTTTCTCTCTTTTTACCCTGCTCTTCTCAAAAGGATGTTCTGCTTTTGTCCATTGCTTCTTTCAATATGCTCTCCCTTTTATTACCCCCACTTTCTCTTATTCCCTTCCCCTATTTCCCTATTGGGTAAAATAGATTACTATATCTGAATGAATTTGTACATATATTTTTCTCTAACCCAATTTAGATGAAAGTGAGGTTCAAACATCAACTGCCCCCTATCGTTTTCTCCTACACTACACAAGATCTTCTTATATACTTCTTTCTCCCATTTTCTCCCAGTACATCCCTCTTTCTCATCCTTTTTTTTTTTTACATTTTTACATTCATTTTCACAAAATTTTGGGTTCCAAATTTTCTCCCCTTTTATCCCCTCTCCCCACCCCAATACACCAAGCATTCTAATTTTCCCTATCTCCAATCTGCCCTCTCTTCTATCATCCCTCCCTTCTCTTGTCCCCATCTTCTCTTTTGTCCTATAGGGCCAGATGACTTTCTATTCCCCATTAACTGTATGTCTTATTTCCTAGTAGCAACAACAATACTAAACAGTTGTTCCTAAAACCTTGAGTTCCAAATTCTTCCCATCCCTCCCTCCCCACCCATTCCCTTTGGGAAGGCAGACAATTCAATATAGGCCCTATCTGTGTAGTTTTGCAAATGACTTCCATAATAGTCATGTTGTGTAAGACTGACTGTATTTCCCTCTATCCTATCCTGCCCCTCATTGTTTCTATTCTGTCTTTTCATCCTGTCCCTCCCCAAGTGTTGACTTCAAATTGCTCCCTCCTCCCATTACTCTCCCTTCCATCATCCCCCCCTTGCTTATCTCCTTCTCCCCGACTTTCCTGTATTGTAAGATAGGTTTTCATATCAAAATGAGTGTGCATTTTATTCCTTCCTTTAGTGGAATGTGATGAGGGCAAACTTCTTGTTTTTTTCTCAGCTCTCCTCTTTTTCCCTCCACTAAAAAGTCTCCTGCTTGTCTCTTGAATGAGATATAATTTACCCCATTCCATTTCACTGTCTTTCCTCCCCCTACATTTCTCTCTCACCATTTACCTTAATTTCTTTTAAGCTATGGTCCCATCCTATTCTATTCACTCTGTGCTCTCTGTCTCTCTATGTGTGTGCATGTGTGTATGTGTGTGTGTGTGTGCCTGCGTGTACATGTGTGTGTGTGATCCCACCAACCCAGATACTGAACAGTTTTAAGAGTTACAAATATTGTCTTTCCATGTAGGAATGTAAACAGTTCACTTCTGGTAAGTCCCTTATGACTTCTCTTTGCTGTTTACTTTTTCATGCTTCTTCTCATTCTTGTGTTTAAAAGTCAAATTTTCTTTTCAGCTCTGGTCTTTTCATCATGAATGCTTGTAAGTCCTCTGTTTCATTGAAAGACCATATTTTCCCCTGAAATATTATACTCAGTTTAGCTGGGTAGGTGATTCTTGGTTTGAGTCCTAGTTCCTTTGACTTCTGGAATATCCTATTCCATGCCCTTCGATCCCTTAATGTAGAAGCTGCTAGATCTTGAGTTATCCTGATTGTATTTCCACAATACTGGAATTGTTACTTTCTAGCTGCTTGCAATATTTTCTCCTTGAGCTGGGAGTTCTGGAATTTGGCCACAATGTTCCTAGGAGTTTCTCTTTTTGGATCTCTTTCAGGTGGTGATCGATGGATTCTTTCAATACTTATTTTGCCCTCTGGTTCTAGAATGTCAGGGCAGTTTTCCTTGATAATTTCATGGAAGATGATATCTAGGCTCTTTTTTTGATCATGACTTTCAGGTAGTCCCATAATTTTTAAATTGTCTCTCCTGGATCCATTTTCCAGGTCAGTTGTTTTTCCCATGAGATATTTCACATTCTCTTCCATTTTTTCATTCTTTGGTTTTGTTTGGTGATTTCTTGGTTTCTCAGAAAGTCATTAGACTCCATCTGTTCCATTCTAATTTTGAGAGAACTATTAAATTCAGTGAGCTTTTGAGCCTCTTTTTCCATTTGGCTAATTCTGTTTTTGAAAGCATTCTTCTCCTCATTGGCTTTTTGAACCTCTTTTGCCAATTGAGTGAGCCTATTTTTCAAGGTGTGATTTTCTTCAGCATTTTTTTGGGTCTCCTTAACCAAGGTATTGACCCGTTTTTCATACTTTTCTTGCATCTCTCTCATTTCTCTTCCCAGTTTTTCCTCCACCTGTCTAATTTGTTTTTCAAAACCTTTTTGAGCTCTTCCAAGGCCTGAGCCCACTGGACATCCACCTGGGATGTCTAGGATACAGAGGCCCCGACCTCCACGTCTTTCCCTGATGGTAAGAGTAGTTCCTCGTCATCAGAATTGAAAGGTGGGAACATTTGCACCCCCTCAAAGTAGCTCTCTATTGTCTTATTTTTCTTCCCTTTTCTGGGAATTTTCCCAGCCAGTTACTTGACTTCTGAGATTCCTGTCCACCCCTGCCTATATCCGCCCAGCTAGTGCTTGGGGTCTGAGATTCAAATGGGCTTTCTGCAGCAGGCAGGAGTGCTATTCAATGTGAGCTTAAGTTCTGGTGCTCAGGTGGAGGCAGGACCACCTCCCAGGCTCAGTTCCCTCAGGGGCTTTATGCAGAGACCTTCTGTAATGCAGTGGGTGGGGGCATGGCCATCTCCCAGGCTTAGTTCCCTCAGGGGGTTTATGCAGAGACCTGAGTTTCTGCCTGCTGCTTGGGGAGTCCTGGGCCACCGCCGCTGCGTCTGCCTCTGCCTTTTCCTGCCCCTGCCTCTGCCCCCGCGGCTTCCTCCCAAGGGGGCCTGAGCCACGGAGACACCCCGCTCCCCTCTCAGCCAGCCCAGACATCTCTCTCACTGACCTGTAGCGTCTGTGGGTGGAGGGACCTTCCTGGCTGCTGGAGGTTCCGTCCCTGAAGCCTGCTTGGATCTGCTCCTCTCAGCCGTGCGGCCAGGGCAGCTCAGGGGTGGACTCCGCTTTCCAAGGTGCGATGGACCCTGGGGATGGCTCTCCAGGGCTCTCTCAATGGAAATCTTTTCCACTTTGTTTCTGCACACCTTGCAGTGATCCAGAATTTGTGGGGAGTTCTTCTTGCAGGAAATATATGGGCTGTGGGTTCGGAGCTAGCATACGTCAGTCTTTCTACTCTGCCATCTTGGCTCCACCCCTCTCATCCATTTTTTTTTAATATCATCCCAGCATAAGTTACTCACACCTGTGCTTTCTATCTGGGTAGAGTCCTTCTAACTGCCCTAATAAAGTTCTTAGAATTTACATGTATCATCTTCCCTTATAGGAATGTGAGCACTTAACCTTATTGAGTCCCTGAGGATTTCTCTTTCACATTTACCTTTTAATGCTTTTCTTGAGCCTTCTATTTAAAATTCAGATTTTCTATTCATTTCTGGTCTTTTAATTAGGAATGCTTGACTGTCCCCTATTTCATTAAATATACATTTTCTCCTGAATGACTACACTCAGTTTTACTAGCTGCATCATTCTAGGTTGTAATCCTAGCTCTTTTGCCTTCTAGGCTATCATTTGTCAAGCTCTCTACTGCTTTAAAGTGGTAGTTGCTAAATCTTTTTTGATCCCAACTGTCTCATAATTGAATGGTTTATTTTGGGCTGCTTGAAGTATTCTCCCCTTGACCTAGGAGCTCTGGAATTCCACAAAAATATTCCTGGAAGTTTTTATTTTGGGATCTCTTTCAGCAGGCAATCAGTGGATATTTCACTTTCTATTTTTAACCTTCTGGTTCTAGGATATCTGGGTTCTCTTCCTATATAATTTTCCAGAATAGTATGTGTAGACTCTTTGTTTTATCATGATTTTCAGGTAGTCTAATAATTTTTAAATTATCTCTCCTCAATCTGTTTTTCATAGTAGTTGTTTTTTTTCCTATGAGAAAATTCCATTTTCTCCTTTTTATTCATTCTTTGGACTTTGTTTCATTGTTTCTTGATCTTTCATAGAGTCATTAGCTTTCACTTGTCCATTTCTAATTTTTAAGGAATTATTTCCTTCAGGGAACTTTTGTACTTCTTTTTCCATTTTTACCAATTTTGTTACTTGAGGTGTCAAGTAATAGTAATTTTTTCAATGTTTTTGTATATCTTTTACCAGGCTGTTAATTGTCTATTCATTATTTTCTTGTATTGCTCATTCCCCCTCCAATTTTTCCTCTGCCATTCTGATTTTTGAAATTATTTGTTAACTCTTCAACAAATTTTTGTTGGGCTTGTATCCAATTCACTTTTTTGTTGTTGTTGAGGCTTTACTTGTAGCTGTTTTGACATCGTTGTCTTCTGTGTTTGTGTCTTGAGCTTCCTTGTCACCAGAGTAGGACTTTTTATGATCAGGTTCTTTTTTTAGTAATTGTTCATTTTTCCACCCCATTTCTAGACTTTGAATTTTATATTAAGGTTGAACTCTGGTCTCAGGGTGTAGATTGGGGGCACTGTCCCAAACTTCTGGCTTCTTTGAACTGCTATTTTAAGGCTAGTTCTAGAGGGTTGGAAGTCTTAGGTGCTTCCAAGATGTTATAATTCAAAGTGACATGTGATCGCTAATCTCTTAGTCTGCTCTCTGGATCTTACTCAGGCCCCCTGCTCCCTTGTGACTGCAATTGCTCCTCTTGGCTCTGGAATTGTGACACAAAAGTGAATGAATATATACAATGCAGTTGCCAAACAGCTCCCTCTTGTGGTAGGAGAGAAATGAAATCACTGAAGAAACAAAAATTCAAGTTTACAAGCCTCATTAAGCACTGCCCAACAAATCAGGATCAGGTCCCTTCCTCAGATTAAGACTGGACCGTCAATACAGGTGGTAGGGACCAGGATACAGATTTTTATACATTAAAAACAATTAATCAAATAAAACCAATTAATTAAAAGTAAATAATTAACTAAGATACAAAATTAGGCAATCTGATTTCTAATTGGAGGAAAGATTAAGAATTTTCTATGTGGGAAAGGAGAGAGAGAACAGGTGAAATTCCCTGAAATAAGAAAAAGAGGTATTCCACCCCCCCCCCACAAGTGTCTATATTCAATCATAAATGATTGATAAGTATAAGGCCAGTTTTCAGGTAAAACATATAGGTTCCTTGAGATGTATAATTGTAAGAAAACTCCCTGCATCACTCTTTAGGTCTGATTAGGTTTCTGGACAGCATAACCTAAGTCCTTAGTTAAAGGTCTAAGTGACAGGTTTAATTAGTATAGCTTCCCAGTCACACACAGCTAGATTCAAACAATACAACAAAATCCTCTCACAATTCCCACAAGTGAATTAAATTTTGTCACAAGACAGTAATTGGACTAGATCCATAATGGAATAGAATGGGAAATGAACTAGCTTCAAAATTGAGCTAGAAGGAGAGAAGCTGACCCGAGCAGGCTTCAGGGACGGAAGCTCCGCAGCCGGGAAAGTCCCTCCGCCCACAGAAGCTACAGGTCAGTGAGAGAGACGGCTGGCTGGAGCGGGGGAGGAGAGTGTCTCCGTGACTCGGGCCCCCTCGGGAGGAAGCGGCGGCGGCAGAGACGGGGGCAGGAAGCGGCGGAGGCAGAGGCGTGGACGGCAGCGGAGGCAGCAGCGGCTGCGGCCGCCCGGCACTCCCCCATCAGCAGGTAGGATCTTCATTACGGAAGGTCTATGCATAAACAACCTGAGGGAGCTGAGCCTGCGAGACGGCCCTGCCCCACTCTGCTCCACTGCTGAAGGCCTCTGCATAAAGCCCCTGAGGGAGCTGAGCCTGGGAGGCAGCCCCCCCCAACCCGCACCGTTCCTGAAGGTCTCTGCATAAAGCCCCTGAGGAGGCCGAGCCTGGGAGGCATCCCTGCCCCCACCCCAACACCAGAACTAAAGCTTGCTGTGGAAAGCCCATTTGAACCTCAGACCCCAAGCACTAGCTGGGCGGATATAGGCAGGGGTGGACAGGAATCTCAGAAGTCAAGTAACTGGCTGGGAAAATTCCCAGAAAAGGGAAGAAAAATAAGACAATAGAGAGCTACTTTGAGGGGGTGCAAATGTTCCCACCTTTCAATTCTGATGATGAGGAACTACTCTTACCATCAGGGAAAGACGTGGAGGTCGGGGCCTCTGTATCCTAGACATCCCAGGTGGATGTCCAGTGGGCTCAGGCCTTGGAAGAGCTCAAAAAGGATTTTGAAAAGCAAGTTAGACAAGTGGAGGAAAAGCTGGGAAGAGAAATGAGAGAGATGCAAGAAAAGTATGAAAAACGGGTCAATACCTTGGTTAAGGAGACCCAAAAAAATGCTGAAGAAAATCACACCTTGAAGACTAGGCTCACTCAATTGGCAAAAGAGGTTCAAAAAGCCAATGAGGAGAAAAATGCTTTCAAAAGCAGAATTAGCCAAATGGAAAAAGAGGTTCAAAAGGTCACTGAATTTAATAGTTCTCTCAAAATTAGAATGGAACAGATGGAGTCTAATGACTTTCTGAGAAACCAAGAAATCACCAAACAAAACCAAAAGAATGAAAAAATGGAAGAGAATGTGAAATATCTCATGGGAAAAACAACTGACCTGGAAAATGGATCCAGGAGAGACAATTTAAAAATTATGGGACTACCTGAAAGTCATGATCAAAAAAAGAGCCTAGACATCATCTTCCATGAAATTATCAAGGAAAATTGCCCTGACATTCTAGAACCAGAGGGCAAAATAAGTATTGAAAGAATCCATCGATCACCACCTGAAAGAGATCCAAAAAGAGAAACTCCTAGGAACATTGTGGCCAAATTCCAGAACTCCCAGCTCAAGGAGAAAATCTTGCAAGCAGCTAGAAAGAAACAATTTCAGTACTGTGGAAATACAATCAGGATAACTCAAGATCTAGCAGCTTCTACATTAAGGGATCGAAGGGCATGGAATAGGATATTCCAGAAGTCAAAGGAACTAGGACTCAAACCAAGAATCACCTACCCAGCTAAACTGAGTATAATATTTCAGGGGAAAATATGGTCTTTCAATGAAACAGAGGACTTTCAATCATTCTTGATGAAAAGACCAGAGCTGAAAAGAAAATTTGACTTCCAAACACAAGAATGAGAAGAAGCATGAAAAAGTAAACAGCAAAGAGAAGTCTTAAGGGACTTACCAGAAGTGAACTGTTTACATTCCTACATGGAAAGACAATATTTGTAACTCTTAAAACTTTTCAGTATCTGGGTAGTTGGTGGGACCACACACACACATGTACATGCATGCACGCACATAGAGAGACAGAGAGCACAGAGTGAATTGAATAGGATGGGACCATATCTTAAAAGAAATTAAGGTAAATGGTGAGAGAGAAATGTACTCGGAGAAAAGAGGGTGAAATGGAATGGGGTAATTATATGTCATTTAAGAGGCAAGTAGGAGACTTTTTGGTGGAGGGATAAAGAGGAGAGCTGAGAAAAAAAAAACAAAAAACAAGAAGTTTACCCTCATCACATTTGACTAAAGGAAGGAATAAAATGCACACTCATTTTGGTATGAAAACCTATCTTAAAGTATAGGAAAGTGGGGGGGAAGGAGATAAGCAAGGGGTGGGGGATGATGGAAGGGAGGGCAAAGGGAGGAGGGAGCAATTTGAAGTCAACACTTGGGGAGGGACAGGATCAAAAGACAGAAGAGAAACAATGAGGGGCAGAATAGGATGGAGGGTAATTCAGTTAGTCTTACACAACACGACTATCAGGGAAGTCATTTGCAAAATTACACAGATATGGCCTATATTGAATTGCCTGCCTTCCCAAAGGGAATGGGTGGGGAGGGAGGGATGGGGAGAATTTGGAACTCAAAGTTTTAGGAACAACTGTCTAGTATTGCTGTTGCTACTAGGAAGGAAGACATACAGTTAATGAGGAATAGAAAGTCATCTGGCCCTACAGGAGAAAAGAGAAGATGGAGACAAGAGAAGGGAGGGATGATAGAAGAGAGGGCAGATTGGAGATAGGGAAAATTAGATTGCTTGGGGTATTGGGGTGGGGGGAGGGAATAAAAGGGGGAGAAAATTTGGAACCCAGAATTTTGTGAAAATGAATGTAAAAAGTTAAATAAATAAATAAATGGAATTGAGCTAGAAGATGGAATCAGTGTGGTTCACCCAATACCCATGACTACTTGCTGCTTTAATTCACTCAGTTCCCTCACTGTCTTGCGCTCATTGCTAGCACAGAAATCTTCTGTAATCTCTTTCTGACCAGTCACCAGATCCCCTTACCATTTCTGGCTTGAGAGCTCCCAAAGCTCCTGTGCCTGCAATCTCTGCCTCTAAGAGGTTTCCACCATGTGAGCTCCAGGCCAGCCCCTACTCTGGTGTCATAGACCTGTCCTTCTGACCTTCCAGGTTGCCTAGGCAACCTATGTTAGAAAAATGTATCAACTCAAACTTTTGTTGGCTTTTCCACTCCAGAATTCAATCTGAGGCATTATTATAAAGTTTTTTGGAGGGGAATGTTGGAAAGACCAACTGCTTACCCTATTCCACCATCTTAGCTCTGCCTACACAGGTCTCATATCTTCTTTTGATTTCCCACACTGAATTGAATTGTTTCTATTTTAGTAGATTCCCTAAATTAGAAGACCAAATCATTGATAGAAATGATTATTATGTTGGACATATTGATTAATTAGCAACCCACCAACAAGGAATGAGTACTAGGCCATCTATTGCAGTGCACCTGGAAAACACACTCAAGTCACCGTAATGGTCGTGTGAATCATTAGAATATTAAAGGCTCATAAATAATTGATCATAGCTGAGAATTCTAGGGAACCTTAGATTCCAATCTTTTGTGATATAGAAGAAGAATTTGAGATCTAGAGGAGTGTTGTATTTTCTGAAGGTTACATAGCATCACAAGGATTTAGACCAAGGCTCCCTAACTCCAAAAATCTAGTACTTTTTCCACAATAGGATGAATTCCAGCATGTGTTGAAGTGGGTTCTGATTATACCCCTTACATATTTTGAAGACAAATTGCATAAAGTTATTATTTTAGAGCCAAAAGAAACTATTTATGGTAAGGATTTAAAAATCATTCTCTAATATCAATGCCAGAAATAGCATGAGTGAATTAGAGTATGTTCTATCTCACAGTCAATTCTTATAATCCTTGAAAATGTAATCAGTGCTTCAATAGTGATTTGTGCACCCAGGTTAGAACTTATGTGTATAGAAATGGCACAAATATTTGCAAGGTCAGACTGAAATAAAACACTTCTAAAATATCTGTACCCTAATAATCCAGTGTGATGTAAAGAAGTAAAGGATGAGAGGAGTATGGTTTTGAAGCAATTCCACTTTTCTTCTCTCCACTAAGCCTCCTTCATTATACAGAACACACTTCTATCACCCTTCGGGTAGTAATTGTTTCACTATTCCAGTGACCCTTACACTGAATATTTGTCTTCCTCCTGATCATGAAGTTCAGTTCTAGGTATTTCCAGAATTATATCCAGGATATTTCTAGTTATCAAAAGTATTATCATTGTGATACAGAATTTTGACCCAAATAAGTATATATACTGTAACTAGTGTAATTTAGTTAATATTATGGGCCATTATAAATGTCATCTATTAAACCTGTAGCCTTTTTTACGTTTCATTGACAATAGCAACAGATATTAAGTCTGATTGAGAGAAATATTATAGTAGTGATGGAGAACTTCAAATTATCCAGACATCTATCTGTTAGAGGACTCTTTCTGACCAAAACATTGGCATGATAACTTTCTGGCCTTCCTTAACGACAACTTAATTCTTCAAAAGGTAGGTCAACCAGCAAGTGAAAATCCTATTCAGGACCTGATTTTCACTCTGACAGAGGAACTAGTTACTGAAGTGGAGATAATAAGAACCTCGGAGAAAGTAAACTATTCCTTCCTGGAGGTTCTGATAGAGATAAACAAAACTGGAGCAACATGCATCCTAGATTTAGTGAGAATTCACAGGAAGGAAAGATGGATAAATAACAAGGACAAAAATTCTGCAAGGGAAGACATCACAGATATGACAGGAAACTCTCAAGAATGAAAGTCTGAAGATATCAAAGGAAACAATCCTTATATAAACTGAGAAATGGGAGTTGTCAGCAGAAAAAAAGTATGAATGCACAGAGAATCACCACCCAGCTTACATTTTTGAAAAGACATTCAGAAGATGGAAGAAAGAAGACGTAACAAAAGATGACTATTAGATGTTGTGATCACGTGAAAATAAATTCAAGATTATGAAAAACAGAATGAGTTGAGACTGTGAAGGAAAGTAGCCCAAGGGTCTTTCTTTGATTTGGTTTGGTTTTGAGACTGATGGGGCAAAGGGGAGATTATAGTCGAGTTAGTAGGATAATGATAACTAACAGACAATATAGAGATGCCCACAAATGATTTTTTTATTTTTTTCTCGGCCAAAGAATACAGTAGAGTTAAAGAGGATTCAATAGTAATTTTAATAATAATTAAGTCCCTTAACAATTCAGGACTTTTTAAAAGAGAAGAAAGTTTAGACTAGGGCTTTGGAGAGTAGGATTAGACAGTCAGTCACAGAAAGATAAAAGAACCTTCATTCAACAGTGGAGATTGCTAACTAACTTGAGTTGGTAGTGGGCCCAATATATGGCTATAGTATTTCCTCCAGAATTGTTCAGCAGCTTATCAGAGGATTAAAGAAGTCAGATGGGAAGAGTGACTCAGAGTGGAAGAAGGACAAAGAACAAAAATACCAAGGGTTGAATTGATTAAATAAAGTAGTGGTCTCCAAAATGGATCACAAAATTTGAGAGTTAGAAGGGACCTCAGCATCAATTTAGTCCAACCCATAGTGAAATCTCAACTACAACATGATAAAAGTAGTGTGACTAACACTACCACAAGGGGTGCTTCATGAACCAACTGGAAGGTAAGATGATGGGTCGCCACTCACCCTTCCTGTGATAACCAATCATGAAAGCTGTCTCCAATTCAATCATAGTCCCCCACTCAATTCCCTTCCACAGTTATGTAAGCCTCCAACTTCTCCCTTTCTGTGAGTTTCTCAAGGTTGTTATAGCTTAACCTTGACCAGGGCACTCCTACCAGCAACTGTACCCCTGTCCCCAATATTAAGTTGCAATTTCAGATCACCCCATGGCTGGTTCTACATGCTAGTCTCAGTAAGAGATCACCCTCCTCTCTTCAAAGGTACACTTTGTCATTGGCGGGAGAAAGTGAGTCACAAAGATAGATCATAGTCTACATGAGAGATCTCATTATATTGTCTTTGTTCCCAAACTCACCCCACTTCTCATATTCCCAATTAGTCTTGGTCACTTTTGTATATAAAGGAACTTTCTTTCCCATTACACTGGTTCAAAACCTTGATATCATCCTTGATACTTTGCTCTCACATCTATACACCGTTAATTGCCAAATCTTACCATTTCTACTTCCACATCTCTTACATATGCTCTTTTCCCTACTCATATAGCCATCACCCTCATTCAGGCTCTAAATACCTCTCACCTGCACTATTTCATCAGACTCCTGATCTCCTTTGTCTCATCTCTCTAATTCGTTCTCAACACAGTGGCCAACATGGCTTGACTGAAACAAAAGTTTAACTATTCATTGGCATTCACTCCATTCAGTAAATACCAGTGGATACCAATTGACTTAAAGATTATTTCCTTTGCATCTCACGATCTTTTATGTTTCCATTTTTGTCGAAATTATAGTGTGTGAAATTGTAATCAACACACATTAATGTGCATTTTGATAATATATGTAACAGTATAGTAGTATATGTATGTAACTTCTAAATATGCATACATTGGTGCTATGATGAATTTTGATTGATGTTGGCACGGAAAAAAGTTCAGAAATCATTGATCTAGAGGGACAGTATTGTAAAGGGAAGAAACTAAAGTAGAACAGAAGTGATGAAATGAGAGAACAGAAAAAGAGGAAATGAAGATGGGGTGAGGATGGAGAATAGTTTTAGGATTAAGAGGGAATGAGAAAAGATGGAAAAGTGGGAAACTTATAAAAGATGGACATTTTCAAGAATCAATGGTCATTAGCACCTTGGAGTAATGAATTTAATCTACAGATAACAGAGAGTAGAATTACAGTGAAGAGTGTTTTTCTTCCGGTATCCCTAAAATTTTAAAACTATGCAACTGACTGTACTTTTGTCCAGTTTAAGCAAACTTCGTCTTTTGCAGCACAATGAATCTGAAGATGGTATTGGCTTTCTACTTGTAATTATGAAAATTTTTAAGCATCTCTTGTTGAAATTGTTTTCATTGTCTCCAAGATTATTCATTTGGAAATTTTCCATATATGAATTTATAATGAGAACATCAGATTAGGGAATTATAGATTTTGATCTGGAAGGAGCATCAGAAGTCATCTAGTTCAATGCCCTCATTTTAGGAATGAGGAATCTGTTGGCCAGCTATAATGGTAATTTAAATGGAAACATCTTTTCCATTCATTGATAGGCTCACGTAACCTACTTGGGTCACATGAAAATCTGAGTCACATGGAGCCTGCTGTGGGAAGAATTTGCTGAATGGGTGAAATATGAAGGATGGAACAAGAAGAGGCAGAGTTAGAGCAGCGCTCAGAGGAAGTTAGTCTTGAAAGCAGTCAGAGCTAGGAAGAATGCAGGCTGTTGGCTAATGTGACAGCTTGTTTGTGATTTTGTTAAAGGGAGTCTGCTTGTGATTTGTTTAATGGAGCTGGCTTGTGCAAAGTCTAGCAGAGGGAAAGCTTGGGCATGGTGTTGCCTTCTGTATTGTTATTGATATAGATTTTTGGCTTTTTGGTATCTGAATAAATGTTTTGGTTCTGTTTTCCATGTGGATAGTCTGTTGTATTTCACTATTCAGAATTGTGCTGGGATACTCATGGCCACCATTGGCACTACACCAAGAAAGATAATAATTTAATTGTCCAAGGTAATCATCATATTTCTGCTTCCTTTTACTTCAGCCTTAATACCTGATAAACAATCTATTAAGTTCCCCCTTTTTTATATCCACTTGTTCTTTGTAAGAATTTTTTTCCTTCAATAAAATATTTTGAAGCTTTGGCGTAGTAACTATTTGCATATATTTTTTACCTATGAACTGATTTTTCTCAAAGTGTGAGTATAACTTATTAAGCAAAGATTCGAAGAAGTCAATAGGACTACAATGTTTCCATTTGACATGAGGTATAAAAGATCATAAGTATAAAAGAATTACTACAAAGAACATACAATATTTCTCACAGATATACACAAATATGAATTTCCTTTTAGTTTTTTCATTTAATATACTTTGAAGTTACCAGAATGGCATGATGCAAGCCATCACCCTTATAAGCAGATGAAGAATATGGGTAAAAAGGACCTTGAGTATGACCTGAAAAACTATACAATGGCCACTGTAATGTACAGTGTATTTTGACTTGGATGATATGATTTGATATACATATATCTATGCAAATTTAGGGAATGTGCATGTGATTAAATCTAGGTGGCTTGTGTTAAGGGGAAGGGAGTTAGTTACAAAGGCCAAGTAAGTCTGATATTTTTCTTTTTTTTAGTAGGACAATGTAGAAAAGGCATTTTCTCCCCTGAAGAAAACTGCTTTTTTTTCAATCAACAGACCTGTCTGGTCTTATAAATCTTGTAAGCTCCAGTAAGTCATCACCCTCAGCAATGCCATCTCAATCTGTCATTCTTTTGGGAGATGTGCTTTGACACTATTGCTAAACCAAACTACTAACCTTCACCCATGCTGTCTAAGCTCTAATATAAGTTCTTAGCTTGCTAAGAGGTCAGTTATCTTCAGATAGGGAAAAGGTCTATGATGAATCCTGCCCTTTAAGCTTTGTTTATAGTAACTCTTTGATAAAGCTAAGGTTTTACTGTATGTGCAATCATATGGGTCAAATTATAGGAAAATGAACACTAAATGTCCAATCTACCAATTATTCATTTCACTTTTTAAGGCAATTCACACAGCTCTTCATTTGGTTAGAAAGTTGGATTATCGATATCTTTTATTTCTAGGAAAAATTAAGGGAGAGCTAGATAGTGCAGTGGAAAGAGCAATGGGTCTGGAGTTAGGAAGTTGCTGTTGACTTATTTTTAACTCCTGTCTAACTCTTCATGACCCCATTTTGGATTTTTTTTAGCAAAGACACTGGAGTAGTCTGTGATTTCTTTTCTAGCTGATTTTAGAGATGAGGCAACTGAAGTTAGGAAGACTTGAGTTTAAATGTGGCAATCAATATTTTCTATCTGTGGGATAGAAATCATTTCACTTCTATTTGCCTCAGAATCTTCATCTGTGAAATGGGAATGATAACATATATCTCCCAGGGTTGCTGTGAGGATCAAGTAAGATAAAACTTACAAACTTCCTTAGTACAGTGCCTGGCAGATAGTAAGCACTATATAAATATTAGGTACTACTAATCTTACTAACATTTATCTTTAGAACTGATTTCTAACATTTAGACCATGTCTTCCATCTCAAAACTTTTTTTTACTACTGTGGGCACATGATGTAATTGATATAGTAGATGCAATTTCAAGGTGAACAGGAAAAGTCATTCTATTCAAGATACATTTTACAGTAATTTAAAGGGAGAAGTTACATTTTGCAGAAGATAAATCCATATCCTGGATAAAGTTTTTTAAGAAAAAATTGATATATTTAACATTCATATGCTACTGTTACATTTCTTCTTCTTTATATCCTTGTTTCTTTTCCTTCTTTTCAATGTCATTATTTAAAAATGCTAAAATCACACTATTTTTACATCCTCTAACCAAAAACCTTGAAACATCATAAAAATGGCAATTAAAGTTTATTATATGCATCCAACAATGCTGATTTCTTCATACCACACAAACAGGTGTCCATTAAATTGTTTTATTGAAGACAGAAATACTGCATAATTACAGATTGGATGAGGAAAATGCAAACAATAAAGAATGTATCTATTGCCAGCAAAATACAATTATTACAGGTTTTTTAGACATACAAATATAAAGTGTTCATTCACACCAGATGGTTCATGTGTAACAAAGCCATTACGAGAGTGTAATTGTGCTTCTACAAAACCTTTAAAGAAGAATGAGGTAGAGTTTCCTTTACTTTACCCACTATATTTTCCTTATAGCTGTTATTATGATGCTTTTAATGTGTCTGAATCCTTGTAACATAACATCAGCTCAAACATTTATGAAAACATAAGTCATCCAGAATATTCCTTTATATCTGTTGAATGACCAATTTTTCTTACTTAAGTAGGATTTCACAAACTGGTATAGAAGTAGTCACCTCATAAAACAGGAAACTTAAGACACTAGTGGCCAGGTTTTATCACTCCTGGGGTAGCTATAATCAGATTCAGATGCAAGAAAATAAGGTTTAAAAAGTCATTTTTAGCTAAATTTTCTATGTTCCTACTCTTCTACAAAGTAGGGTAAGATATATTCACTCTAATCTATTTTTCTAATCTAATTTTTCTCTTATCAAGCTTCCATTATTAAATAAGAACATATAATTTCAAACTATGAGTGAGGACTATGGTATAAATGAGATGTATCTGTCTATAGTTGAATCAGTTTTTTCAATTCACTGGGGGAACCTCTTTTTAAAAAAAAACAAATCTTGATTTATGCTCAGAGACTGACTTACTTTCCAAGATCTAGTCTAACAGAATTTCCTATAATCATGGAAATTTACCAGTGTTTGAGGTCAGTTCTTGCATTCATTTTAAACTTAGATTTATTTTTATGTACCTTTTGATAACTAACTGGAAGAAAATACAACTAAATATTTAATTTTACAGTTAAAAATGAAGCTACAATATTCATTTAATTCCTGAAGTAATGTAATCCTTCTGTCTAAAGAACAGATAACAACATCTGCAATATATAATTCTTGTTCCTTACGGTTTTCTTTTGCTCAAAAAAATTCATAATAAGAGAAACTGAAAGAAAAGAGTGCTCAAAAATTGATAGTATGCATGAGTTGTTTTTTTTAAAGGCCTTGGATTTTAAAATCTCTTGGATTAACTCCAGACCAGCTTTTTAGTTGTCCAAAGTAGTTTCTATTAGATATTCCAATAATTTAGTTCAACTCAGTAAGCACTTATTAAGTGTCCTGTCTATGCTTGGCATTGCACTAGGTATGGGGAATAAAAGACAAAATTGCCCACAGGCCCCGTCATAAAATATGTCTGTGTGCTAACTCTAATTCTAGAAAAACTTAAAACCACTTTCTTGAAGACACATAATAATTGGCACTATTTCTACTTGGCACCTATAACTAGCCCTAGCATAGAAGCCAAGGCTTAAAAGAGCAGCACACTACAAGGATTCTGCAGGGGAAGGGAAATAGTCTTCCTTTGGACAGGATAGAAGTCGAACGAAATATTTTTTTTGCTTCCTTAATCATCTCCCTTCCCCTTTCTTTCTCACTCTTGTTCTGCCACTGAATTTCTTTTTCACATCTTTCTTCATTCTGTGCAAACTATAGGAGAGAATTCACCCACTATAGCCTTGGACATGAGGAATTAATTAGGTCTTATTATTTGTCAATGAACAAAATGGTACTCTAATCCACCCCTGCATTTTACTTTATGAATCAGAATCTGCACATTATTTTGCAAACAAGAGTTTGGGAATGCTATAAAATGTGCAATAACTATTAAACTGTTAAGTCTTGTTAACAATGGAGATTCTAGTACAAAAAAAACCACACAGCCAAAAAGTGAGATTAATAATCTGATCTGACTGGCCAAAAAAAAAAGGCAGTGGGAGGGGAGGAGTATAGCTTCATTCGCAAAGATTGAGTTTTGATATCTTTTTTAGAAGCAAATATCTAAGCATATCTAATTACTGGAAATCATTCCAGGTATGCAGGAGTAATTCTTAAGACTTGGTATGTTTCATTTTTTTAACTAAATAAAGAAAGCATCTGATAAGTATTTCAATGAAGTGGATACTTCACTTTTAAGGTATATTGAAGAATGAAAAAGAAGCTAAAATTTTCTTGTTAATCAGCCAGGATTTTCAAAAAGAATTTCTTTTGGCAACAACATAAAGGACACAAACTTATAGTATTTTGAAGAACTGGTCTTCAGGGCAGAAACACATTTCTCAGGTTTGGTTTAAAATTAATCTTCAACTTGTCATTTTCTAAGTAGCTCAACATATGACCTAGCATATTAAAGTAGTTCATTCCATAATGTATAGTCTCCAGTGAATCTCATTTTCAGATAACATTTTGCATGTGAATTTCAGCCTTAGCTCTCTTAAGGATTAAGAATCCTAGTGGGGATACTATTATCTGAGGTTTCTTATTAAATATGTTGCAACAATTTAACATGGCCCAGAATAGTTATATCAGCTTCGCATTAGTCATTTAAGAAATGGCATAGCTTATGCCATGCTCAGTGGCTAAGTAGTAGAGAATTTCCTACAAGTAAAGAAGAAATGGAAAACAAGCAATTTTCATTGAAAATGATAGATTAAAATATTCAGTGAGCTTTTTTCCCCCATACATTTTCTGCTAACTTATTCTCCTTTTTCTTTGCATGTATCAAATACTTTCAGTCTTGTAGAATGTATTACTAGATTGTAAGCTCCTTGAGGACAATAACCATATTCTAAAATCATAAATTTAACTCATATGCCTTTTAAGTTACTCTATGATTGCAATCAAGAAGACAAGTTAAAACTTACATCAATATTCTTGTCAGTTCTAAGGCATTCTGCTAATTAAAGGAACTTTTTAAAGGGAAATGGATGGGAAAAAAAAATCTGTTTGTTGCAAATCTTAACCTAACCGACCTATCTGGATAAAGTGTCCAATAAGACAAATTGCTAGTACAGATATTTATAATTCATTTAGCACTGAGATATTTAAGAAGAAACCAGCATTTTATGCAAGAATCCACTAACTACATTTCATAGAGATGTATATGCTATAAAGGATTACTGGTCCTTTAACAGATTAGGGTTCCATAACAGGTGCCAAAATGGCCTGCTTGGGAAGCCAATATGATCTATTGCATGAAACACACCACATACTTCAGAAAACAGAACTCAAAAACTTCTCTCTGTTAAAGAACAAAAGTACTTTGTTTTCTGCTTAAGCACTTTTCCATACCTACAAGGTACAGCTATGACCTGTTTTCAGGGATAAAGAAAAACTGCTTAAGGAAAAAGAATACAAGTTTAATATGTTCAGTGAGTCAGAGGACATAAATAACTTTAAATTTAACTTTTAAAATGTCTACTGGGGACTTCTAACTCCCTGCCACAATAGGGTCCTCTATTTAAAACCAAAGTTCTAACAAGCTCTCTGCCCAAGATTGTCCTACCTCCATGGGCCAATGGAAAATTATTTTGAGGTACTGAAATTAAAGGCAAGCCATAAAATTGGCACCATTTTCTAACACTAGGTTGTGATGTTCATTTATTGCTTTCTAAAAAGTGCTAGAACTGCATTTCATCACAAGGTTGGTATTATCTGTTGCTGTTTCTTCCTCCTGATATGAAAGAATAGTGTACTTCCTCTTCTACAATTCTACTCAAGAAACATTTTAAAGTACCTACCATGATCATACTACTGTGCTATACTCTTGGAGGAGTGGGGGTAAAAAGAGGAAAATGCAATAGACTTTACTATCAAGGAAATTAGATAATTTCCATCAAAACAGGGTACTTCCTAGCAAGACAGAATTTCTGGATGTTAGAGCAGGAAGGGCATCATAGTATATGTAGTCTGAATTTTTCTGAGAACACTGATGCCCAGAAAGGTAGACTGATTTGCTGAAGGTAACAGAGCTGGTTAGTGGCAGAGTGGAGATTAGAATCTTGGTCTCCTAACTCCCAATCCAGGGACTACTCCCTAAGGCTTGAATAAAAGATTCCTTTCCAGAGTTCTCAAGTCATTTATCCAATGACTTTCTCCACCATTTGTTTTCTAGCTAGTTTGAAAGATGAAATTGATCATTTTCATTTATTCATTCAGAGAGATCAATACTGTACCAGACTCAGGAATATGCTGATCTAATTTTTCATTCTTTGATGTGGCACAGCTGTACTCCTTAAAAAAGAATATGACAAAGAAAATTTCTGATGCCAGATGGGAATCTAAATACTATTTAAGAGACATTTACATTTCAGTAGATGTCTGATAATATTTCATTTTTTTAAAGTTTTGATTTCTATTGACGTATATAGAAAGCTAAGGATAGATTTGGTCTGAAAGTGATAACTCAATAAAGTAGAGGAAAAAAGAAAATGCCAAACAACAATTGATCATGATCATTTTAAGTGCCATCAGTTCTGTTTATATGCATGCTCATGAGAGTTCCTGAATCTCATTTGATCAACCCAATTAAACATTAACTAATTGCAGTCAATTATGCAAATATCAGCAACAGTATTCATTTGTTGATCTTTTTGAGCAGATTAACTTCACATGTTCCTAATGTTAGATTATTTTATATCTTAAATGATCAATTAGTGTTACTATAACTAACTTGAAAAATGGATAATTGCCTAGTTATAATGTGCTACTCTTACTGTATTAATTCATTACAATTAAACAAATAGGGCACAGATAAAAAAGATGTGCAGATGTTCTTCCCAAATTCATTTAACAAGTTAGTAGCATAGTCAGCTCAGATTAAAGAGATAGAAAAGATTATGCATCCTAACATGAACTTCCTTGGTGTTCCCCCCAAAAGATGTACAGCTCCCAGATTTTATGAATAGGGCACAGATCAGGTATGAATGACCTGAGTTCAACTTCTGCCTCTGACACTAGTAAGTAACCATGAGAAGAAACACTTAACCTCTCTTATCTGTAAAATGGAAATTAAAATACTTGTCCTATCTACCTCATAGTGTTTTTGTGAGGAAAGTGTTTTAAAACACTGTATAAATAAATATGAGTTTATATCCTGAAGGACTATAAGTATAATAGAAAATGCTTGAGATGGCCCCAAATAGAGATCATGAAAATCACACGTAAAATTGCAAAACTAAATAAAAAGACGGTGTGTTGAAGAACCAGCAAAAAGCAACCCTTCCTTTTCCATTGACTAGAAGTTTGTTTGTGTAATACACTGCTTTGACAATCTCATAAAGCCTGTGGACCTTTTTTCAGAATAATATTTTTTAACGTATAAAATAAAATAAACAGGATTCTAGTGGAAACTATATTGATATAGCTACTAAAATATTTTTTGAAAAGTTCACAGATCCAAATACAGTCTTTTCTAGGCTATCATTTCTGAAATGAGGTCAAAAGATTTACTAAGAAAAAAATGAATCCTTTAAATGGTAAACGACATGGTTAATGGTGGGATAGTCTTAAACTTCTCAGGAGCAAGTTCTGAATTAGTATCTTCCAAGATAACAACTCATCACATTTTCATTTTCTTCATTCCAGAATTATACAGATACACACACACACACACACACACACACACACACACACACACACAATCTATATCCCCTGCTTTGTAGCAAAGAGTATTTATTAAATTATAGCAGATCTTCCCATCTTCTCATACTCAGAAATGTAAAAATGAGCAAAAATCACACAATTCATTATTTTTTCACTCACTAGAAAATAATTTCTACTTCTTATAACTTTGTCTTTCACTTCAAGGCACAAGTCAGTATCAGAATAATTTATCTATTTATCTAGTGTGTCTTTGGGTATCTCTCCAGGCTTGTAATTCAGCAGACCATGGGAAATAAAAGCAATGTAAGATAAATATACTAAATGTAAGAATCAAACAAAATTCCCATTAACCAGTTGCACTTATGTAAAGACAGAAAAACATATAGTCACACTTCTAGGAAATTGAATACTGTTCTGTGCTAACAATGTATTTTAAAGAGAATGTAGACCCAAAACCCTCTTTCACAGTTGTCAGTGATAATTCAATTCTTCAGTAAAAATATGTAATTGTTTTAATGATTAGAGAATAGGATAGGCCACGATGATATCTGAAGAAGTCTTTAAAAAGAAGGGAGAGGATATTCCTCGACAAGTCTGAGGAACTTCAAAGGAAGTCCCGTAGGGACCTAATACTGCACAGAGAAATTTAGAAGCTCAAAAAAAAATCAATTTGCAATGTCTTTTCGCTACAAGACAAGTGTTTTATAGCTAAGCATTGGCATGTGGGAGTTGAGTATACAAAAAAAGGGAGAGGGAGAAGGAGTAATAAAATGAATTACCATGCAGATTATTAGCAGGGATATTGATGAAAATCCCCTGAGGTTCCAGGTGTGATGATGAGGAGCTTTGCAAACTGAAGGCTCCTTGGGGAAAACCCCTGTGAATATGCAACAAAGGCAAGCAAGCATAAGGGACTAACAGAAGGCTATTAATGATACTTTAGATCCAGAACTGAGCAGGGGGATCATGTCCTTATCCTCTGTGGCAACATTTCTATGGTGTGGAAGTGAAAAGTAAAGCAAAATACTTGAGCCAGAGGGAAATTCGCTGTGAAACCCAAGTGCAGACAGCAAATCCAGCTCTACCAATATCTTGAAGAAAAAAACAGAGAAAAATGACAACCACAGAGAAGAGCATCCCCAAAATGATGAAGAACACAAAATATAAATGGCAAAATTCATCTGCACCAGTTTTCAGTCAGTCGAGCTTCATCTGGTAAATAAAAGAGAGGGGGGAAATGCCAAGGAGAGAAAGGAAGAGGAGCATATTCTGTTCTAAATCAAGGGTATCGACAAGGCCACTAAAGGAGGCACTAAAAGTTGTGAGGAAAATTCTACATTATATGGCTTCACCTTAGCTACTTACTTACTACAAGAAGGTAAACTTCTACTAGCAAGTTTACTGAAGAAAGTAACATGATTGTGATTTCTGTCTCTGGCACATGGAAACAATCATCCCCAGGAATACAGTGATAATACAAAATGCATTACGTACAGCTATAAATTGGCAGCCTAACAAATCTATCACAATTCAAACACAATGGCTTGTCCCAATATTATGTAGATGATATCGCCTGTGTTTTCATTCAAGACACCAAGATTGTCCAGTCGCTCTCTTCTCTTCCATACTGCAACAAAAACAAGAAAACACATTTCAAGAATGAAAGATGACAATGCAAGAAAAGCTTAAAACTAAATCATTATAAGAAAGTCAAGGCCAAATACTGTATAGTGTTATGTATTAAATTGAGTTATCATTCAGAGAAAAAAAATCAAACATCATATGAAGAAGAAAAACACACATGGAGATTGTTTTTGTTTAATGTATTTCTGCTAAGTGGAAAAAATAAAAGCTTTAAAAATATTCATACTCAAAGATCAAGCTTAATACTTTTATATAAGCCCTTTTGTATATGCTTTATTTCAAGGAGGTCTGTGGTATTTTCCCCATTGATGTAAATCACTACTCTTTTATGACTTAAAGGACAGTTTCCAAACACTGCTAAGACCAAAAACTACCACCCTCGCCCAATCCAACCTGGATATGAACCTTTCTGAGCTCAGTTAGGATGATTCTTCAAAGCCTTTCCTTTGAAACCTTTTGTGGGTTTTGACCTCTGATAATATCCATACTATTAGGAGCTACTGATATAGAAATCCACTAATAAATATTGTCAATTCACATCAAACTTGTATTCTTAGAAAGCTGCCTGAGACTTTAAGAAGCTAAATGACTTCCTCCTGGTCACACAATCAGTCTTGAACTCAGATCCAACTTGGGAACTCAGTTCCCAAGGCTGGTGCTCAATCCACGCTAGCCATGATAAAGAACACGAGTGAGACCTTACTATAAGTCAATATATCATTGAAGTATCTATTTCTTAGACCTCTTAGTTTCTTTAAAAACTCTGCTCAACTGCTGTGTCTTACATGAGGCCTTTCCTAACTTTATCCTTGCCCTCCCCAGTTGCTAGTGCCTCTTCTCTGGAAATTAACCTTGTGCAGGATGTCCCAAAATTCTTAGTTCAGCTTTAAGCTATTAGATAGTATAAGTATATAAGTCTATTTTTCATGCCATTTTCTCCAAACGAATGTAAACTCCTTGAGGACAAGGACAATTTCATTTTTGTTATTTGTTCATGTCTTGTTACTCCTAGAACTTTGGATATAATAGGTGCTGAATAAATTCCAAATGACTACTTGGCTTTTTAAAATGTTGCTATGTCTACATTTGGCTTTTGATAGCTCAAAAAGAATATAATATAAATTACCCGACTGCTGTCTCCTCTGTTGGAGACCAAATAAGATAATGTAAAAAAAATGCTTTATAAACATTTAAAGCACTACATGTAAGATGATTAGATAGATAGACAGACAGACAGAAGGATAGGTGCCTGATAGAATAATAGATAGAATAATCATGCTAGGAAGCAAAATTCTTTAAAATTCTGTAAATGTTGGCTAACTAAAATTTTGTGCTACATTTTGCATCAACAATTCTTTCCATCATTCAAAAATTCTTAGTCTTAGTCAAAGCCATATGAAAACAGATTTGTACGCACACCCTAGAAAACTCAGGCCTACCTTTACCTAGGCTCCCTCTTCATCTTTGAAAGAAGATCCATCCTATTCTATTATGATATAATATTCTATTATATATGATGTAATATAATATTATATTATAATCCAATATTATATTATAATCCAACTCAGCTACATCCTTAAAACTTTTCAAGACCCAAGGCAATGCACCCTTGCTGGAGCATGGAAGCTAATTCTTGGCATACTTCTCCTAGCTCAATGGAAGGGTAGATGTGCTTCTACTCTTGATCTTTACTGCAATTTTTAGAACATTTTTCTGTCACTGTCACTGTGAAGCTAGTGAAAAGAATCTTGGAGTCCGAAGACTTGAGGTCAAGTGTTGACTACTTTGACCTTGGGCAAATCTCGTCTTCAGTCTCCTCATTTGTAAAACGGGAATAAAATAATACTTACATTGCCTATTAAACATCATTAAAGTGAGAAGTTTTTTTAAAAAAGTTTTCAAAAGTTTTAAAATTTATAATACTGTGATACTGTATAAAATACTATAATACTATTATAACTGAATTATATGATTATACTGAACAATCTCTCTTCTTTTGAAGCAAATGCCATCCAATTACATAACACTCTTCCTATCTTCCTGGTCTTATCATCTGGTTACCAACAGCAGATAGCTGGGTGGCATAGTGGATAGAGTGCTGGGGAGTTAGAAAGAATGGAGGTCAAAACCTTCCTCAGATGCCTACTAGCTTGACTTTGGACAAGTTACTTAACTTTTCTAAACACTGTTTCCTCACCTGAAAAAGTGGATAATGGTTCTCAAGGCTGTTGTGAGGTTCTCATTTTCCTCAATGGCTTTGCTTAAAGCCTTCATTAATGAGGAACCCAATACCTCCTGAGTCAGAGCATTCTACTTTCATTTAGCTCTGTTAGGAAATTTTCTTTGTATCAAACCTAAAATAGTACATTTGTAATTTCCATCCATTTTTCCCATACATCTTCTAGGGGTCAGTCATAATAAATCTAATCCCTCTTGTACATAACAGTTCTTCAACTACTTGAAGATACTTCATTTATTGTACTATAACATTATAAACTTTTTTTTTGTAAACCTATCCCCTGTGTTCCTTATATTGACATTGCTGCTTCCTTCCAAAATTTAAATAATTCTTAATATTAAATTAACTTAAATTATCTGGCTGCTGTTTCCTCTTTTAATAAGATAATGCAAAAAAGTACTTTGTAAATCTTTAAGTACTATATGCAAGATGATCAGACAGACAGACAGATAGATAAATAGATAGATAGATAGATAGAGAGATAGAGAGATAGAGAGATGATAGATAGATGCCAGACAGAAGAATCCAGTAATAAAACTTTTGATTTGGCTAATGAGTAATACAATTAATTATTTTTACTTAACATTTTTACTGATATCTTCAATTTTCAATAATTTTCATGTGTATCTTTTCCTCTCTCTTCCCTTCCTCTTGAAAGAGAGAGGAAAAAGGCAGTTCAGCCTTTTCAGTTTCAGTAGCAAAACTACTAATGCATTAATTCTTCAAATCGACCAATAAGCAAGTATTTATTAAGTGCTTATGTACTAAGCATGCAGTAAGCAAAGTCAAAAGGAAAACAGTTCCTGCCTTCCAGATCTCATCATGTACACAGATTACCTGAATATAAAAAACACAAAATCAAAATAAGGTCACTATAGTTAGGGAGTCATGTGAACCTGAAGGAACAAGAGAGTTGGCTCCTGAGCGGGGCAACTGAGGCAATAAGGATTCTAAAAGGCAGAAATAGAAATGAGAAGTGGAATGCTGTGTGTTAGTAATAGCGAGGCACCTGGTCCGGCTGGACTGAAGGGTGCATGAAGGAGAGTAATGTATAATAAGGCTGGAAAAGTAGGTTGTGGTCAGTTCAAGAAGGGTTATGTAAATGTCAAACAGAAGGGCTTGGATGTTATCCAAGAGGTGGTATGGAATTTCTGAGCTTTTTGAGCAGGGGGAATGGCAAGGTCATACCAGTGCATAAGGAATCTTACTTTGACTTTTGTGAGGAGGATAGCTCTGAGACAGGACAGATGAGGCAGGGAAGTCAGTTAGGGTGCTTTTCTAATATTCCAAATGAGAAGTGATAAGGTGCTTAATTATCAGAGATGGCTGTGGAAGTGGGTAGAAAACGATGGATGCAAGAGATGTTGTGGAGGTATATTTGACAAGACTAGGTAACTAAGTAGTTATATGAGGTGAAGGATAGTGAGGAGATAAGGATGGCACCAAGGTTATGAAGACTTGAAGGATGCTGGTTCCATGAATAAAAATAAGAAAGTTAGGAGAAAGGGTGGATTGAGAGGGAAATAATTCTTTAGAGGGAAATGCATTGTAAGTGAAAGTGAGTGAGTACTGCTTCCTTCTCCTGGGAATAGGGGCTCAGACTGGGAGGGGAATGAGAAATAGACATACCTGATACAATCTGAAATTGTTATGAATGAATGTATGAATAAACATTTAACTGTTATACACAAAAAACAGTTCTAAGTGAGTTTTTTTATTGTTAGCATCATAGTAAAAATGATACCATATGCCTCAGCATTTGGCTAGCCATGAGTAAGACAAAACCCTAATTCTGGAAATTTTCACTGCCTATCACCCATGCCTAGAATACTCTCTCCCATCCTCTTCACCTATATTTTTTGGCATCCTTCAAGTCTCAGCTAAAGTCCTACTTTCTGCAAGAAAAATTCAAATCTCCTTACTTTTAGAGTTTTCCTTCTGAGGCTACCCTTAATTTTTCACATATATGCATGTATACTTTTGCCTGTACTTAGTTGTTTGCATGTTGTCTCCCCCATTTCATTGTGAACTAGTTGAGAGCAGGAACTATTTTTTTGCCTTTATGTACCCAGAACTTAGCATAATATCTAACACACATGATGTCTAACAAATAGGACTTCACTGACTGGCTGGCACAGTAGACTCAAGGATAGCAGAAAATGATAGGATGAGGAGGCTTGTTCAGTAATCTTCACTACAGTCTCTGTGAGACTGAATTTAAATTCTAATCATCTTTTCATTCAAAAAGTTAATTACTCCTTTGCTTCACATTCTAAATGTGATTATTCCATTGCTCCACATTGACATATACATGTCAAACAGTTTATTGGATACAGTATGACAGAATTGAATTTTCACCTCACACACTTACTGTGTGAACCTTGGCATGTCACTTAACTTCTCTCTGCCTTAGTTTCCATCTCTGTAAAGTGGGATAACAGCTTAAAAATATACCTCTTAAAGCTGTTGTAAAAAATAAAATGGGGCAGCAAGGTGGCACAGTGGATACTGAGCATTGGCCCTGGAGTCAGAAGGACCCAAGTTCAAATCTGACCTCACATACTTAGTAGCTGTATGGCCCAGGGTAAACCATATGATTCTGTTTGCTTCCAAAAAAATAGAATCAAATAAAATAAAAACTATAAAGCCATTTTCAAACCTTAAAATGCTATACAGATACTACTTCATATTAGGACTATGACAAATATTGCTGAATTGCCTTTTACACTCAATGGAAAATCCTTGGCAACACAATCAAAAACTATACTTGTCAAAATACATTCACTTGCCTTCTATCACCACTAAAAATGTAATCAGTGATGTTCCTCAGGTTATAATTTGTTATTCTTGCTGCAAATTCTACTGGACAGATTTCAAAGTTTTGTAAATCCTCCTACATGTGGGAAAACTATGTGTTATGAGACAACAAAAAGTTGTAAAGTTAGTTGAGACAAATTATTGGAGTAGTCGAGAAATTGCAATCTGGCCTGCATTTAAAAGATGGTGGGGGAGAGAGGGTTAGCATGGATTTTATGGGAAATAAAAAGATCTATTTAATTCCAAATAACTTTTACTTTTCTAGTCAAGATTTAATGAAAACTAAAGTAGATTTTATAATAGAACTGTTAAGGATTACTCATCTGTGAAAATTATCGTCACAAGCTGGGAAAATGCTTTGAATCACATTTCATAAAGAACTCCCAACCACTGTCAAGAAGCACAACCCTACTTCTATGTGCACCTTTTTCATTCTGATTCTCCCTGGAATAAGTTGCTACTTTCACAATCTACTTTTCAATTCCTTTGATCCTAAACACTCACTTAACAAAACTCAGAGAAACAATGGTATTTATTCCATCCTGCCCAAAGCTTTTATCCTACTCTTAGAACCCAGTCTTCCATGTTTTTTAATCAAAGAAACAAGAGTACTATTTGAGGTCAGAAAAGATGAAATGCAAAAGAAGGAAGGATCAATAGAACTGGAACTTGAGGAGTGAGGCTTGACTGAGTGTAAGATATAGAATCAAAGCAAGCAAACGCACTTCTGTTTAGCTATCAGATCAATGACAAGGAATCCAAGAAATCAGAGTGGATTGGAAAAATCCAGAAAATAAAAGGGAGAAAGGAGATGAAAAAGTATTGGTGGAGCCATGCAATATAAGAAAAATTGAGTTTGAAAGATGAAGAGAGGAAGGGCAGAGTCAAGACGGCAGAATGGAAAGATGCATATACTCTAGTGGTTCCCCCACAGCCCATAAAATACCTGTAAAAAATGAGTCTCAACAAACCCTAGAGCAGCAGAAGCCACAGAACAACAGAGTGAAAGAGGATTCCAACCAAAGGTAACCTGGAAGGCTGACAGGAAAGGTCTATCTCACAGGATGCTGAGCAGAGCAGAGCCCAGCCTTGATCATGCTGCGCTTGGAGGAACAGGACCTGAATGGATCTCCGGGGCAGAACTCCCAGAAGGGAGGGTCCCAGATCCCTCAACCCACAAGTGACAAAGATAGCTACAAAGGTCAGTGTGGGAGAGTTTTCCCAGCTGGGTGAGAGGGAAATGCGGTGCTCCTAGCCCTGGCCCCAGAGGTTGGCAGCAACAGCAGCAGGTCACCATAGCCTCCTGCAGAAGCAATCCGGGTCCACTGTCCAGGCAGCTCAGCTTAAAGTCACTGGTAGAAATGAGCAGCTGATCTGAACCTCAGCCCTCAGTGGTGGCCACCCCCACCCAAAGACCCTGGGGGAATTGAGCAGCTGATCTGAATCTCAGCCTTGAGCACAATACTGGGGAGGGGAGGAGCACTAGGACCCTCCTCTTGACAAAGGATTCAGAAGTCAAGTAACTGTCTGGGAAAATGCCCAAAGAAGGGAAAAAAAATTAGACCATAGAAGGTTACTTTCTTGGTGAACAAGATGTCTCCTTCCATCCTTTTGGGTGAGGAAGAACTAGCCGTACTGTCAGAGGAAGTCAAGGCTTCTGCCTCCAGTACCTCCAAAATGAGTATGAAATGGGTCCATGCCATAGAAGAGCTTGAAAAGTGAGTCAGCAGCTTGCTAAAGGAGAACCAAAAAAATGCTGAGGAAAATATCACCTTTAAAAATAGGCTAAATCAATTGGAAAAAGAGGTCCAAAAAGCCAATAAGGAGAGGAAGGTTTTAAAAAGCAGAATTAGTCAAATAGAAAAGGAAGTTCAAAAGCTCACTGAAAAAAATAGTTCTTTAAAAAAGGGAGTGGAGGCTCAGATTCAATACAGCTCAGACTCTCTCTAGCTGGGATTCTCTCTGGCCTGCTTGTGAGTACAAGCATTACAAATACTTAGGGTCCTTAAGAGGCAACCCAATTAGGTGAATCTCTAATAAACTTTGTTTTCTTTGGCTTTAAGAAGGCTTGAGTTGAATTCATTCGAGCACGATCCGGACTGTCCGTATTTTGGGGTCCCCCTTCACCCCTAAACCTCATCATTTTATGGTTCCCTGACTAGGAAAGCTACTAATATCAAGTTCTTCTGCTCAAACTGGAAGGTATTTAAGCCTTCTCGTCTCTCTATCCCCTACTTGCTCTCCAAGTACCTTGGAAGCGGATTTTTGGACCTGGCTTCAGGTCCCAGCATCTAAGTCTCTGAACTTTCAGGTCCCAGGCTAAGTCTCTGAACTTTCTGGATGCTACAGAGTTAGAGACTCAGGTTGTTGGTCTGTTGGTTAGGCAGTGGACCTGGGAATACTCTGCATTTCCTGGGCACAAGGAAATTGGGGAAAACTAGGTTAGTGTGTGCCTAAGTCTCTGAACTTTCTGGGCGCTAGAGAGTTAGAGACTTAGGTTGTCGGTCCAGAGGTTTCAGGCCGTGGACCTGGGCATACTCTCCAAAGCACAATCTCTGAACTTTCTGGAGGCTAGAAGGTTAGAGAAACGTCAGTTAAGAGGGTGCCCAATTCTCTGGATTTCTTGGGCACAAGGAAATCCGGGAAAACGTGATTATTTTTTTCCTCTTGTTTTTTTCTCTCAAGGCTTACTTCCAAGTCCTCCTTTTAGGAGAGGGCTACTTCCAGCCCCACAGCAAAAAAAAAAAAAAAAGGGTCAAAATTCACCAATCCCAAGGAATTTGCCTTTGGGCTGCCTTTTACAAAATTAGAAAAAATTTAACTTCTCTAAAGACCTTAAAAATAAAAAGTTGATATTCTTTTGCAACACACTTTGGCTTCAATATCACTTGGAGGACAACAAAGTGTGTCCCATATTTGGGACCTTACAATGTAATATCCTTTCACAATTACAATTATATTGCCTCCAAAAGGGAAAATGGATAGAAATACTTTACATAAGGGCCTTTGTCAAACTCTCTCAGGACCCCATTCTCAGAACAGATTGTAAGATGCTTGTAGCTAGAGCTGTCCCACAAAAGGGAAATGGGGGGGAATTGGATGTATTGGATGACCCCCTGTTTATGGCTCCTGGGGTCTCGGCCTCACTTCCTCCCCATCTCCGTTCCCAACCCCCACTCAGTTCCAGCCATGAGGCTTCCTGAGGTCCCTCGCTCTGCAGCGCCTCTCACTGGGGCAACTCCCTCAGGTCTCAGACCCCACCTCCACGGCAGACTCTACAGTCTCACTGCCTGTAACTCACCCCTCACTGGGGACGCTACCTCAATCCCCAACTATGGGTCTTTCTGGGGTGCCCCCCCTCTGCATCCCCTCTTGCTGGGGCAACATTCACTCAGATCTCAGGCCCCACCTCCATGGCAGTCTCTACAGTATCACTGCCCATACCTTACCCCTCCTTGGGGACTTTACTTCAGGCCCCAACTACAGGACTTGCTGGGGTGCCCCCCCTTGCAGCTCCAATCACTGGGGCAATATTCACCCAGGCCTTAGGCCCCACTCTCATGGCACTCTCTGGGGCATCTCCCCCTTTGATCCCTATTCTTCCTCAGGTACCAGCGGATCTTTCCCCTTGACAGCCAGATCCTCTGGCCCTGCAGCCTAATGCAGTTCAGCAGGCATTCCCCAGCCTCTCCCTCACAAGAAGAGGGACTTCCTATCTTCCTTCACAAACTCCTGTCCCCATTGGGCTGTCAGGGCTGTTTCCCTTGAGAGAAGTGCCTACTCCACCCAGTGGGACAACCAGGAGGTGTGTTCCGTTCTCTCTTTTGGATCTCACTTAGGGACATAGCCCTACAATTTGAACTTTCTTGGAAGGATCTGCATATTTTTTTCTCTGTGTTGTGCTGTTGAGGAGGAGGGGAGAATTTGGGAACATACCCAAAAGTTTGGGGATCGTATGACTAGCAATAATCCCATAAAATACCCCCCAGGAGCAGCTGCTGTTCCCATGAGTGACCCCAGATGGGACTATCAAAAGAGTGAGGACAGGTGAAAGAGAGACTTTATGGTAATTTGCTTGTTAGAAGGCGTAAAAACTGCATTTCAAAAACAAGTAAATTTTCAAAAGATTAGGGAAATTACTCAGGGAGAAAAGGAAAACCCTACCCTTTGTCAAAACCAGCTAGTAGAAGCTATTAAAAAGCATACAAATTTGGATCCTGACTCCATAGAAGGGGCAGCAATCCTTAGCATGTATTTTATTAATCAGTCTGCCCCAGATATTAGGAGGAAACTGCAAAAATTGGCAATGGGACCCCAAACACCTCAGGCCCAGTTACTGGAGACAGCCTTTGGAGTTTTTAACAACAGAGACCTCGTTGCAGCAGAGGAAAGTGAACGAAGGAGAAGGGCCAGGGCCAGGGAGCAGGCTCAATTCTTGTCTGCTGCCTTGGCCAGGAAAAGACCCAGGGAGCACCCCTCCAGGGCACCCCCTTGGAGGAAGGCTGGTTACTTGGGCAGTGGGGAAACCTACTTTTGTTGCCACAAGGAGGGTCACTGGTCCAAGGAGTGCTCCTCCAGGGTTCCCGGCCAGAGGGAGCCCCAGGAACCAACGCTGGTGGAACCATGCCCATGTGACCAGAAGGGACATTGGAGGAAAGCTTGTCCCTCAGGTTGGAAAAGTGGTGGAGCCACCCCCAGTGCCCTGCCCTCCAGTCTTCTCGAGACTTGGAACAATGGGAAAGCCTGGGTGCTAGCAGTGCTCCCACTTTCTCCACCTCTCTCACCAAGCCCTGGCTGAAGGTAAGGTTACCCACTTTAACATGGCTAAGTTCTCTGCTTTAACCAGTCACTCTGGCCCTACCCATCCCCTGACCCCTCGGATCATAGGCATTGAAGGGGAAACCAAGGAATGTCTCCAGACATAACCCTTCCCCAGCCTACTTGAGAATCTGTTGTTTAAACACTCCTTCCTTATGCCTTCCTCTGACCTTGCTCCCTTGTTGGGAAGGGACCTGATGGTGAAATTGGGGAGCCAATTTTCTCTAGTTAAACCTCCCATCTCCCTTTGCCTCTGTTCACTACATCTTCCCCAATTTGCTTGAGAGTGTGAGAAACAGTCAGGCCAAATATTTGGGACACTGGAATTCCAGAGAGAGCTACTTCTGCCACCCCAGCCACTGTCAGTCTCTCAGACCCTAAAGTGCTCCCCCATCTCAGCCAGTATCTGATTAATACTGAGACCTGGGAAGGACTGCAACCTTTAATTGAAAAATTCCTTAAGTATAGAATCTTTGTCCCTTATTCATCTCCTTGCAACACTGCAACCCTTCCCACAAAAAGGCCTAATGGAGAATACTCACAATACATTTTTGCTTTTGGATGTACTTTTCCTGGGGAATCAAGTCCATGTCAGCTAACATGGACAGTTTTGCCCCAAAGCTTTCAAGATAACCCTCATTTATTTGGCCAGGCTTTGGGAAGGGATTTAAGGCACCTGAAACTAGCTGACAGTAGCTTAATTCAGCATGTGCATGATGTTCTTATTTGTAGCACCACCCAGGCAGGTTCTTTGGCTGCTGCCATAGAAACCCTTAATTTCTTGGGCATTCGAGGCTAGAGGGTCTTTTGGAACAAAGTCCAGATGGCATACCAGTCCATAAAGTATCTGGGCCACGAACTCATGCCCACTTCTCTCTCCTTAATCTCTGAGAGTAAAAGAACAATCCTGCCTATCCCTGTTCCAGCCACTAAGAAACAAGTTCTAGTGTTTTTAGAAATGACTGGATTCTGTAGACTCTGGACGCCTAATTTTGATTTTATTACTAAACCCTTTTATGACCCTACTCAGGGCATTGACTCAGACCAGGCTAAAGTTTTTGAGACTCTGAAAACTAATTTGACCACTACCCCATCACTAGACCTACCCAATCTGGGAAAACCTTTCATTCTGTACGTTGATGAAAAGAGAGGACAGGCTTTGGGAGTCTTAACCCATTCCTTAGGACCTGACCCCAGGCCAGTTGATGTTTTTATTTACTCAAAATATGCTTTCCTTGCTCTACATACCCATAGAGCAATCTGGAAAGAAAGGGGATATCTGAGAGTAAAAAATTCCCCTGTCGAACATGCCCTTCAGTGTTTTGGCCTTGCCATAGTCATCTTTAATTCTCTCCAGAGAAATTATCTTTTATGCCAGGGAAATTGTCTTTTCTTTATACTCCTTTTGTACCTGTTTGGTGTGTGTGTGCCTAACCTCTTTGCCAGGTTTGTCTTTTACAGAGTGCAAGTCATCAGCTTCCAGATGGCAGCCCAGGCTATATACCAACCTCCATCTGAATCCAAGGTCTCCACTCCAGCCCACTGGACCTGGCACCACCCAGGTTCTAAATGCTTGAACAGCACCCATCAAGGTAAGGACAGCTCTACGCCCCTTGCCCCTTGCCACCAGGAAGAAGTTTCAGAAGCTGAGACCTTCGCCCTTTACCCCAAAAGAATTTGGGTTTAATCTGTTTGAGGCGGAGAATGATGGGGTTCAGACTCTGGGAACTTCTTTGAGCTCCCCTGGAATCTCCTCACAGAATCTAGCTTTTCATGCTCAAATTGAGCTCTCTTTGTATCTCCTCACAGAATCTGGCCTTTCATACTCAAATATGTGACCATTGTCTGTTATCTCTTGATTGCCCTCCCTGCTTCCCACCCAAACCCTCCATTGTCTAATATCTCCTGATAGCCTCCAGATATTTCCAGCCTTTGACCCTCCTTAGAGACCCTCCTTGGACTTCTCCTCTAGACCCTTCCTAAACCCCTCCTCCTATCACCCTGGACTACCAGACCACCACCACCCCCAACCACCCCTCCTATACTCTTTTCTGTATTTAAGTTCCATCTTGTCTCCATGACGGTGCTCAGATTCAATCCAGCTCAGACTCTGTCTCACTGGGATTCTATCTGGCCCGCTTGTGAATACAAGTGTCACAAATACTTAGGCTCCTTAAGAGGCAACCCAATTAGGCGAATCTCTAATAAACTTTGTTTCCTCTGGCTTTAAAAAAAAAAGAGAGTGGAGTTCAGAGAAGCTAATGACCATGAGATAAACCAAAAAGTTAGAAAATAAGACCAAAAGATTGAAAAAATAAAAGATAATGTGAAACATCTCATAGGAAAAACAACTGACCTGGAAAACAGATCCAAGAGAGACAATTTAAAAATCATGGGACTACCTGAAAGCCATGATCAAAAAACAACCTAGACATTATCTTTCATGAAATTATCAAGGAAAACAGAGGGCAAAATAAATATTGAAAGAATCCACTGATCACCTCCTAAAGAGTCCAGAAAACAGAAACTCCTAGGAATATTGTGGCCAAATTTCAGAGTTGCCAGATCAAGGAGAAAATACTGCAAGCAGCTAGAAAGAAGCAATTTGAGTATTGTGGAAATACAATCAGGATAATACAGGATCTGGCAGCTTCTACATTAAGGGATTGAAGGGTTTGGAATAGGATATTCTAGAAGTCGAAGGAACTGGGATTAAAACCAAGAATCACCTACTCAGAAAAACTGAGTATGATGCTTCAAGGGAATAAATGGTCATTCAATGATATAGAGGACTTTCAAGCATTCTTGATGAAAAGACCAGAACTGAAGAGAAAATTTGACTTTCAAACACAAGAATCAAGAGAAGCATGAAAAGGTAAACAGGAAAGAGAAATCATAAAGGACTTTCTAAAGCTGAACTGTTTACATTCCTACATGGAAAGATAATATTTGTAACTCTTGAGATTTTTCTCAGTATTTGGGTAGGTGGAGGGATCACACACACACACACACACACACACACAGACAGAGAGTACAGGTTGAGTTGAATAAGAAGAGATGATATCCATAAAAAATAAAATAAAATATTAAGGGGTGAGAGAGGAAAATACTGGGAGGAGAAAGGGAGAAATGGAATGGGGCAGGCTATCACTCATAAAAGAGACAAGAAAAATCTTGCTCAATGGAGGAGAATAGGGAGGAGGTGAGAGGGGAAAAATGAAACTTACTGTCTTCACATATGACTTAAGGAGGGAATAACATGCTCACTAAATTTGGTATGAAAATCTACCTTACACTACAGGAAAGCAGGGGAGGATGGGATAAGTGGGGTGAGGAGGATGATAGAAGGGAGCGCAAATGGGAGAATGGGAGTAACTAGAAGTAAACACTTTTGGGAAGGGACAAGGTCAAATGAGAGAACAGGAAAAAAAGAGGGAGACAGGGTAGCATGGAGGGAAATATAGTTAGTCTTGCACAACATGACTATTATGGAAGTCTTTTGCAAAACAACACATATATAGCCTGTATTGAATTGCTT
The DNA here is from genome assembly GCA_023548195.1 of Bettongia penicillata ogilbyi. Classification (NCBI taxonomy): domain Eukaryota; kingdom Metazoa; phylum Chordata; class Mammalia; order Diprotodontia; family Potoroidae; genus Bettongia; species Bettongia penicillata. The sequence continues at coordinate 12,111,040 of JAJHZJ010000266.1, read as the reverse complement.
GTATTCTTAGTGGGGATGGGTGTGGAGGGAGGGAAGGTGGGAGAGAAGTTGGAATTCAAAGTATTAGAAACGAATGTTGAGAATTATTATTGCATGTAACTGGGAAATTAGAAATACAGGTAACTGGGTATAGAAATTTATCTTGCCCTACAAGAAAAGAGAGAAGATGTGGATAAGAAAAGGGTGGGGTTTGATAGGAGGGAGGGTACACTGAGGGAAGGGCTAATCAGAATGCAAAGCATTTGGGGATGGGGGGAGGGGAGAGATAGAGAGAAAAATTGGAACTCAAAATTTTGTGGAAATGAATGTCAAAATCTAAAAATAAATAAATGAATTTTTAAGAAATGAAATTTAAAAAAAAGGAAAGCTGAAGAGAGGAGATGATGATGACAAGAAAGTCAGCATATTGGCTGGCAATAACTGATATTCTTTTTTTTTACCTTTTTTTAAAAAAGAAATAGGATCCAAGATTTTTTCTACAAGTTTTGATATATTCCCTTTTCCATATACCTTAAGAACCTGATGCTTCAAAACTGTATTGCCTCCATTACACACTTTTTCTGTGCATATTTTGTCTTGTCCAGTTGTTTTTATGCTCATTTTCTTCTGTTACTCTCTCTTCTACATGCAACACATCCATAACTATGATGTTAAGAGTACAAATATGATGGCTTCATTGTGAAGAAGAAAAGAGTTTGTTTTTAAAGTATTTTCATATCTTGTTCATTTTTTCTGGCTCTTCCAGCTCAATTGATTGATGCTTTCTGGATGACATTGTTTACATGATTCTCTTACCAAGCATTATTTAAATATTTTCTTCCCTATGAAGTTTCTCATTTTTCCTGAAATGATACTTATTATAATCCTTAACTATCTTCCATAATATTTTATAAAAATTTTATATTCTAAGTGGATGCTAATTGCTATATATCTCTCTTCATTTATCAATGACTTCAAGTATTTGCTCACTAAGACAATTTCTAAGATCTTTTTGGTTTTCTTCTTATGGTAATTCATTTATCTAAACTTATTTAGAAAACAGTTTAATTTAATCATTGTCTTTATCTGTTCTATTTATGTGCCATTTTAAGTCATCAACAGCTTGTTCAAATAGGTCAGGTTGGAATTGTTTTCCTTGCATATCATATGTTTTCTCATTTTCATTATCTCGGTTTTGCATTACTTGTCACCACTGTTCTGACAATTTCTTGGTCTTGCTACGCAAGAATATGATTTGGGAATTATTGCCATAGCTATAAGTTATTTCCTGTTTGTTAAAATATGATCAATTTCATTTTCCCTTATGATATGTAATGCTTCCTATATCCTGATTCTTTTCTCAGAAATGTTCACAATCTAGATATGGAGCTTCTATGTAGTCTATAACCTGTACTCTCATTTCTTACTCTTGAACCATTTTCCAGATGTATTGATTAAGCAAAGTCAAAGAATAGTCATTAGTGTTTCTGTATCAGCTTGCAAAAAGGTCTGTAGTATGCCAAGAATTGGTGGTTGGTCTTGTCCTGTTTAATATTTTTATCAATGACTTAGATTAAGTATAAATAGTATTCTTAATATATCTGCAAATGACACAAGACTAGAAGAATACCTAACACACTATACAGAATGAGAATCCGAAAAGCTTTTGACAGGCTAAAACACTAGAATGCCTCAAACATGATTGCTTGTCCTTCATTACACAGTAAAACCAACTGCCAGTTACTTGATGTGCCTCTTTAGGAAAACTTAGGAGCCATTCTCTTGCTGAGCTGAAATTGCCTGTCTTGTCATTTCATTTGTAATAAGAATGTCTAAATTGATCTGACTGAGTTCCATATAAGTACTTGTTCATTGTCAGGGATCTCTCATGTAAGGTTATCCACATGAGTTTATATTTGTAGAATGCCTAAAAACAATAGTTATTTGCAGCTTCTGTCCCTTTTCCACCATTCTGCCATAATCACCATCCAACAAATGAGAGAATAATTTTACATTTCCTTTGTTTCATGGTTTGACATATCCCAAAACTTCATCCTCAAGAAGCCAATCTACTGGTAGAAAGCATCTCTGTATTTAGTGAGACTTTTCCTTGAAATGCAGACATAACTTGTTTCTGGGACTCTACTGGAAGCCTTTATATCATGCCAGGGCTTGTACTCCTCAGGCATAATCATCATACATCTAGGGCCATGATGAAGTATGAGATAAAGACCACACAGCTGTGAAAATGATTGTTCTATGGCACAGGCGTGATCATGCCACTCATGCTAAAACAACAATAATTTTCATTAGATTCTTACTATCTACCCATGTAGCTATCAATTCACACAGGTATGTTTCTATGTATGTATGTATCCCTGGATCCTTTCAGTCCAATTGAGGAAGGCAACTGATTATCTTCTAAGCAAGATGACCTGATTGATGAATCTTTGCAAGGAAAATTAAGTTCTCTAATGAACTTAAAGGCAAGACAAAATGAAAAGTACACAGAGTACGTCTACTTGGCAGAATTAGAGAAACACGCATTCAATAAGGTTTTGTTTGTTACTTTTAAAATTTGAAATACTGTCATAAATTATATGGGACTCATTGAATGAATGAACGAAATGATTATAGATAATTTAATTATGACCAATCAATTAGATAATCATAAAATAAAATATACTTTTATATTCAAGGCCTTCCATATTTTCCCTCCCACCTACTCATCTTGCTTTATTTCATAATACTCCCTTTAAATGTCCCAGGATTTATAGTCATTTTCTTGACCTCATTGAGTACACTTCCTCTTTTCATGCCTGTAAGCCAATTTTTATACCCACAATAGGCTCCTTCCACATCTCTGCCTTCTTCCTTCAACCCTGCTCAAACATGGTCTTCTGTGGTTTCCTATATATTTAGGGCACTTTGCATAGATCCCTTTTTTGGGTTTATTACTTTGTGACCTGCACTGTACTTACTAATATATCTGCATAGCCCTCCTTTTAGGGGGAAGGGGAAGGGGAGAAGGGAATAAGATTTTATACAGTACATACTATGTGGCAGGCTCTATGGTAAGCACTTCACTTCTATTATCTCATTTGATCTATTAGCCTATATGCTCCTGGGGGAAGATACCATCATATTTTTCATCTTTGCATCCCTGGTACTTTACATAGAAAGTGCTTAAGAAATGCTTAATGAACTCAAAAGAAAAAAGATATATTTGTGAATTTTAACTCTTCTGACTGTAACAATGTCAACCCATTCAAAGGTAATCCAATTTTAGTTATGTCATTCCTGATCCTGTCATATTCAAATGATCAAAATGAGATAAAATATGTACCAAATCTTAAAGGACTCATTATTATTATTTTTCATTGGAATTTCAAAAATGTTCTCTCATAGATGTTAGGTTTTCAGTTTTGTTCTCCAAATGTATAGTTATCTTGAAGGAAAAAAAGTATTCTTCCCACTGATGAGACTAGAGTACACCAAAGTTGGTACATCTCAATATTTTAACCATGAACTGATTATTTCAAAAGTATTTCTAGACTTAAATTTTTAGTTTAAATAATTTTTTGTTTATTTTGGAAGTCTCTCTCAGAGAAGCCTAGAATTAATGGAGGTAATACATAGAAATCTTTTGGGGAAAGGTGCTTATTTTCTTAAAGTAAAACATTATACTTAGTATAATTTGTACTTTCAATCTGTCTCAAAATCATTTTGAAGAAGTCTAATTCAAAATTTGTGGAAATTTTCTTGAAAAACACTTAACTCTGGCAACACTTGGGATTTTTTTTTCCTTCAAAGAATGTAATGGTACAAAGTACCTCTCACTACCTTGAAAAATACTAAAATTTACCAGATGACCCATGTGTGGGGATAGTTCCAGTATCTTTTTATTTCTCCATGAAAAAAAGAAAAGGAACACTATCATCATAATGAATGTTCCCTAAACATAATCCTTCAGTGTAATTTGGGTTAGATGTACACATAGGGAATTCTTCTCTTTCTTCAACAAATATAATCAGAGTTTAGAGTGCTCTCTTCCTAGGAGGTATTTGTAGAATCCATCTAACTAAGACACAGGAAAATATAATTACCTAAATGGGATTAAATGCTTAACCACAGGGATTCTTACTCATATACAGAAGGTTAAAGAGAAAGCCAAATTTGTGGTAGGGCAGGAATGTTTCCCCTGGAGCATACTGGCAGGACTCTCTGAAGCTTTTACACAGTACTTTGTGGGGAACATCCATGTTTCCATGTAATGTTAGACAGATCAAATGCACCACATGGAGCAATTCTAGGCTTTTCTCTGAATGGATATTTAAATTATTTTTCTTGGAGAGAAATAGACAACCTAGTGGCTTGGCTGACAGCACCAATTTGCCACTGTGTGAGAGAACAATCTCAAGACTCCTCTGGGTACTATGCCCACAGGCACAAAGGGAAAAAAGACCAAGGTCACAGTCTTATATTCCAAATGAATAATTCTTTGGTATTCAAAAATCTGGAATAAAGAGTGTTTTTTATTTTTAATGCACAAACATTATTTAATATTTCATCATGTGGGGAACCCCTTATGTAGATGGGGAACTCCTTATGTAGATGGGTAATTCCTCCAAAAACAGTCTTAAGAAAGCTGCCTTGGATGCTGAGATGTTACAGGCAACATGTAGCAGAGGTAGATCTTGAACCCAGTTCTTTGGGGCTTCAAGTTCTGCCCCCTATTAAGTATGTGTCTCATGGTACCTCTCTATGTTATACTATCTGTACCAAAATCCAATGATTTTCTTTTCTTTTCAATATGGATTTCTCTATGAATAATCAGCTTTTAGTATAAATAATACAATAGTTATAACTGAACTTAGCTAAAAAGAGAAATGCTTGATTTCCTCTTAGCCAAAGGCACTAAACTACATATTGAATGTATAGAGGTGAGAAAAAAATGGTTTCATAATACCTTCTTTCTTCCATTACCTTTTGCATCTAAACTGTTTCACTGACACAAGTTTTAACACTTTACTGAGTTTTTGAACCACTTTAATTCATTTTCTGTCTTTGACCTTTCCTTCTTGAAAGGATTCTTTTACATTTTTTTCTTGTTTTTGTTATTTTTCAAGTCACAAATTGAGACCCTCCAATAATTCTCTTTTACAGTGTAGGGTCATGTATCAAATGGTTCAAAACAGATATATTAAATTTGCTTCCTTAAAAATTATCAACCTCAAACTGGGTTTCCCAAAGAAGTTTTTAGTGGCTCTAAGGGGAAGAAGTGACACCAGAGTCATACATTCCCCATAATGTGTTTTATCATTATCAAGAGATAATATTTGTAAAGAATGCTTAGTATAAATAATATACATATATTGATATATAATAGACACACAATAGATACTATATATGCCTATCCCCTCCCTTTTTTGATGCACTTAGACAGCCAATCACTCAACAAGCCTTCAAAAAGCATTTGCCGAGTACCAGGCACTGTGCTGAATTCTGAGAATGCAAAGAAAGGCACAGACATACAACACTATCTTGGGAATTGCCCGCATTCTTGTTTATTTATTTTTTTGGATATTTTCATTCTGGACCATGGATTTCATTGGTATAGTGAACTCTTATGAATGAATAGCACTCTACCACAGAGATCAGCATCTACTGAGCAATATATCATCTGACAGAATCATCCTTCAGCTTATCAACAACCATTTCTTATATGCTTAACATCTGCCGGGCATCATATAAGTGCTGAGAATACAAAGGCAGAAATATGGTCCCTTCCCTCAAGGAGTTCACACTGCAATAGGGGAGAGAACATACAAACATCTATGCACAAAGGGCATTAAGAGGCTAATTAACTTATCCACAGCCACTTGTTTCCCCTGTCTAGTATTTTCTTCCCAAGATTAGTTGTTATTCACTTAGTATATATTTTCTATTTATGGATCAGTATGTATGTTTTCTCTTTCCATCACATACTAGTAAGCTCCTTGAAAGGAGAAAAATCATTTCTGTCTTTGTAGCTACAGTGCTTAATGCAGTGTCTGGCACAGAGTACGAGCTTAATAAATTTTGGCTAACTTGAAATTAATTTCAGTTTTCTAAGTAATTTTATTTAGTTCTAGCCACTGAGTGAATTTAGTAGACATCGTAAATAAATAAACACTTACCTGGATATCAGTAAGTTGGTTTGAAATTCGGGTGGCAAGCTTAGGACCATTCTCCATAGTTGGAACATGAATATTCTAAGAAAGAAGAAGGAAGTAATTTAAAGAGATTCATGTGTACTGTGGAAATTGCAAGACTCAGAACAAAGTTAGTTAAATCTAGAAAATAAGAAAAATTGCCACACCTCTTATCTTATGGAAAGTATGTGTTCTATAAAGTCCTGTTCAACTTAAATTTATTTTATAACACTTAAGTTTTATTGACCTCTTTTCCCCCCAAAACAAATAATTGAGGTAGAATTACCAGGTCAAGGAGAAAATACTCTAAGCAGTCAGAAAGAAACAATTCAAATATTGAGGAACTACAGTCAGGATCACACAGGACCTTTCAGGCAAGGATATGGACATTCAATGAAAAAAAGAGATTTCCAGACCTTTGTGATGGAAAGGTTACAGCTCAATAGAAAACCTGATCTTCAAATACAAGACTCAAGAAAGGCATAAAAAGATAAACAGGAAAAAAAGGGAAAAAAAACTTTGTGATTTAATATGGACAAACTATTTACATACTTATATGGGAGGATGATTCTTGTTAATTTTGAAAATTGTATATTTATTGACATTTAAAAGGGATATACATAGATAGAAGGTGTGGGCACAAAATAACTAAGTTATCATTCTTTGCAGATGATATAATGATATACTTACACAATCTTAGAGAATCAAGTAAAAAAACTACCTGAAATAATGAACAACTTTAGCAAAGTTGAAGGATACAAAATAAACCCAAATAAATCATCTGCATTTCTATATATTATTAACAAAGCCCAACAGCAAGAGATAGAAGAATCCCATTTAAAGTTATGAATTATTTGGGAATCTATCCCAAAACTAACCCAGGGACTAGATGAACACAGTTGCACAAGATTTTTCACAAATAAAAGCAGATCTAAATAAATGGAAAAACATAGGTTGCTCATGGGTAGGTCAAGCTAACATAATAAAAATGACAATTCTACCTAAATTAATTTACTTATTCAGTCCCTTATCAATCAAACTACCAAAAAAATTATTTTATAGAACTAGTAAAAATAATGTTAAAATTCATCTGGAAAAACAAAAGGTCCAGAATACCAAGGGAATTAATGATCCTGGCACTATATATTAAAATAAAGTCCAAATGGGTGCACAATCTAGGTATAAAGGCTGACACTATAAGCAAACTAGAGGAGCAAGGAATAGTTTGTCCGATTTATAGAGAACAGAAGAATTTATTACCAGAGATAAGAGGACATTATGAAATGGAAAATGGATAACTTTGATTAGATCAAATTGAAAAGTTTTTGCACAAAGTCAATGCAATCAAGATTAGGAGGGAAGCAGAAAAGTGGGAAGGAATTTTTACAACTAGTATCTGTGTTAAAGGCTTTTTTCTAAAATATATGGAGAATTGAGTCAAATTTACAAGACTACAAGCCATTCCCCAATTCACAGATGTTCAAAGGATAGGAACAGGCAGTTTTCAGAGGAAGAAATTAAAGCTATATATAGTCATACGAAAAAATGCTCTGAATTGCTATTGATTAGAGAGGCAAATCAAAACAACTCTGAGGTACCATATCATACCTATCAGATTAGCTAACATGGCAAAATAGGAAAATTATAAATGTTGAAGAGTTGGAACACTAATTCATTGTTGGTGGAGCTGTGAGCTGATCCAACCATTCTGGAGAGCAATTTGGAACTATTCTCAATGGTTATAAAAAATGTTCATACCCTTTGACACAGCAACATCTCTACTAGGGTTGTATCCCAAAGAGATCACAAAAATGGGAAAAGGACTCACATGTACAAAAATATTTATAACAGCTCTTTTTGTGGTGGCCAAGAACTGGAAATTGAAGGAATGGCTGAACAAGTGGTGGTATATGAATGTAATGGAATACAACTGTATGCTATAAGAAATGACAACAGGTGAACTTCAAAAAACCTAGAAAGACTTATATGAACTGATGCTGAGGGAAGTGAACAGAGCCAGGAGAACATTATACACAGTATCAGTCACAGGACTAAGCCCTTCATGGCAATGCAAAGACAAAGGACAAATGTCTTATTATGTCCAAGGACTCATGATGCAAAATGTCGTCCACATCCAGAGAAAGAACTGTGGAGTTGGAAGGCAGAATGATGCAACTATTTTCTCCTTTGTTATGTTTTGTTTTTCTCATGGTTTCTCCCATTCATTTTAATTCTTTTATGCAACATGACTGCATAAAATGTGTTTAATAGGAATATATGTGTTTAATAGGAATATATGTGTAAATAAAATTGCATGTCATCTTAGAGAAGGAGGGGAAGAAAATTTGGAATTTATAGAAGTGACTGTTGAAAAGTGAAAACAAATGAATTAATAAATTTTGGGGAAAAAATAAAATCCCATCTTCTACAAGAAAAAAAGCAATTCTCCCAGAAATACTCTCCTACAAATACACACAGCCCAGAGAGTGGATGCAAACTTAAGAATACAGTGTCAGTGAGGCTTCCACAAGAAGGAAATATATGCCAAGGAAATTCAAAACTCTGGAACTGAAGGGGCCTGCAAATGCTTTTTCTAGTACAGTCATCTCTGCAGTCCAGCTCTACTGCCAGACCTATTTCTTTCTTGACTCCATAGCATGCTTTCTTTTCTGCTGCCAGAGGATCACGTTCTTTGAAGCTACTTCCTCTCTCAGATAACTATGTTTCTGTATCCTTTTCATTCTGGAGAGTCTTGCCTACTGCTAGATCCTGGACCATCTCCAGTCACCCTGATGAATGGCTCAGGAGGAGAAAGTGAGGCTAATGGCCTTGCATAACCCTCCCTCACTCAAAACAAAGTCCAGTGCAAATCATGTCATCATTTCTCTGATGTCATGGTCCTCTTTGAAAACCAAGAACGAACACAACAACAACAGTATTTTCATTCCAAAGAGACATGATGTATAGTTGCTTCTCAGCAGTAGGGTTCCTCTTACACTGCTGGCTTTAACTGGCAAGCTCTTGAACTTCTGGATTACTTTCTTTTTTTATAAAGGCCCAAGGGATATTACAGATTCTCTTAGCTAATTATTAGATGTTTTCTGTGCAGTGTCAGCTCCCTTCATAATCTTCTCAGACTGATTAAGGAATTTCTTCACACATTGTGGGGTTGTCACAAGACTCACTAATACCTCCTTCACATGTACATACTTATACACATAAAGATTTTTTCTCTAGTTAGAAAATAAACTCCTTGGTGATATTTTTCATTTTCTGACTTTGTATCCCCAGTGCACAGCATAATGTCAAGCACTTAATAAATGTTTTTTGACTGACTGATTGATTGGCTATGTATTATATTAGAGATATGATTCTGATTTCACGGTGGCCACCACTTTCTAAGGAGAAAAGGTAAGTGGGTCTTCATCTCTTCTCTAAGATAAAAACTGGACATTGAAATTAAACTGTGAAAGCTTTTTCGAGATTAAGTATTGTTTATATTGTCATTATTGAGTATTTTGTTCTGCTTATGTCATTTTGTGTCATTCATAAGTCTTTCCACTTTTCTTTGAATTCTTCTAGATAATATTAATTCCTAGAGCATAATATTGCATTCTTTTCATATACTCTAATTTAGTCATTAGTCATTTTATAATCATCCAGTTTACATCACTTCTTGATATGACAAAAAGTACTATTAGAAATATTTCTTTGCCTTCCTGAATTCTTTATGATATATTCCTAGTAACAGAATTTCTCAGCGTAACAGGTAGGGAGTTGATTTAGTCCATGGAATAGTTAGAAAACATTGAATATCTGGAAGAATCAGCAGGAAACATCTCCCAGAGAGATGCCTTCAGGCTCAGGAATGGTCATGGTCATTTAATATAGAGGGGAATCATAGAAAAGAAAGGAGCTATCCAGAGGCATGTAAGGGACATCACATCTTCTCCTCAGTTTCTCAAACCCAATGGAATCCCAGATGTCTGTGGGCTGCTGTGAGGGCCAATAAGTACATCTTAGAATGAAAACAAGAAAACATAGTAGGTGTTCTTCATTCACTTGCTGGTTTTTCCTTTTTCAGTGTGGATACATTGGCCAAACTCCCTAAAGTGATTTTGCATCCCATTTAGGAGATGCAAGAATATTCTAGGCCTTCTTGCAATTGACAAAATGTTATCTACAAGAGAGGTATCTGGAGGACATCACCATTTTAGAAGGATTCCTTGTTCCGTTTAGACTTTAAACTGTTGAACATTTTCCATCAAATGGGCAGAAGCTTTTAATAAGCATTTATCTCCCTACTTTAGAGTCTGAGTAATGTTCAGAGTGATCAACCAAAGTCATGTCTATTGTTATATCTTATTGGGAATCTTGTATAATTTTGGCATATGTAGGGAAGGCAAGTTAATTTTGTGCTACCAAATCAAATGCTTTCTTAGAGGAAATAACAAAGCAGCTAGGTGGCACAATGGGTAAAACACTGGGCTTGAAGTCAGGAAGACCCATTTTCATGAGTTCACATCTAGCTCGGACACTTACTAGCTGTGTAACCTTGCCTTAGTTTCCTCCTCTATAAAATGAGCTGGAGAAGGAAACGGCAAACCACTCCAATTTCTTTGCCAAGAAACCCTAAATGAAGTAATGAAGAGTCAGATATGTTTGAAAATGATTGAAGAACAGCAAAAAATTAGAGTAAATAATAAATAGAAATAATTCTAACTTGAATTCTCTACACCTTTCTATCAGCTCTACATTATAAAGCCGTTGCATACCGTAAGATATTTTGCAAAAGTTTACTTGCACACTCTTCACACTTTTATGAAGGATGCTCTTGACGTGTATGTATAGGATACTCTCACATAACTTTGTAAGACTGGAAAGTAGGCATATATATGAGTTGATGAGTTACCTTTTTTGGTAACAATACAAATTTTTTACCCAATCCCCAAAATTCATATCCCTACCTCTTTCAGAAAGCTTAAAGGATGATACTTTGTTGCCTCCCAAACTGTGTTGCCTCCAGTATGGATCTTTGTTGTGTACAAGCAGAACTTGTTAAAATCAAGATGTTTCAATCTTTGTTTTCATTAAGGTCATTTCTATTTCCTCACATTGTTCATCAAGAATTTTATATTTAAGACTTTAAATATGGTGATTTAGCTCTATTACATGGGGGAAAAAATTTATTATAAAATTTTTTACTGATCTTTTCTATTTTTAATCTGTTTCTTGTCCATTTAGTTTTATCCTTTAATAATCTTAGTATGATCACTTAGGTGAATCTCTTGACAAGCTTTATTTAAAATTGTTCATTCTTATACTGTTTCTCTTTGTATTATGAGGTGACAGTGTTCACAGTATTCCACCATAGCATTTTGAATATAAACATATTCTAATAATTGTTGTCATAGGCTTCTGTTTGAAAAAGAAATGGTTTTTGCTCACTGAAGCAATTTCTAGACTCTAAGTTTTCTTCTGATGCTGATTGATTTACATATTTTATGTATGAAATGGTAACAGTTGGGTTGTTATTTATCCTTATATCAAGAGATAATAATGATCTCATTGATTAATATTGTCAGTAATGTTTTAAAACAAGTATAGAATATCAAACAAAAAGGATATAATATTCATTATATGATTAAATCTTTTTATGATATACTAAAGACTTAAAATACTAAGACTGTGAAGAATCAGAAGTAAGAAAAAGAAATCTACTCAACAACCAGGAAAAATTATATTCAATGTAAAATCAAAGGAATTTAGATTCAGTCAGTAAATTCATCTAATCCATATCTCAAGGAGTAACGCCTGTATGCCATCTAATTATAAATTTAACTGATGTAAACCATGAAAATTGGGATGTCATAAAGAAGGAATAAGAATAATAAGAAAAGTAGGTAGAAATAATGTGAAAGCAAGAGGAATTTATTAGGCACAGAACATGTCAGCCAATTAAATCTTCACATTTCTTTAAGAGAACTTGTAAGTACATTAGGAATTTTACATTTAATGATAAAAACACATTTATTTAATACCTACCAAGTGTGAAATACTATGGAGTATTACATTTAGCAGTGACTCAGTTTCTGACCCTATGGAGCTTATAGCCTTGTAGGAGTTTGGCCACATACACAGAAACACAAATACATCTCAAAATAATACATTTCTCTGTAAAACTGTCACTTAACACAAGAAAAACCAACTAATGAACAGAAAGCTCATACTGATTACTTAGAAAAGTAACTTGGATAATGGAAATCTTCCTTGGTTCTGAAGACTGGGAATATGTAAAACTGAAAGTCTATTGGAATATTAAAAACACTTAAATTCCAGAAGGCTTAAGCAATTGTGGTATACTTATTTGAGATCAGAAATTATTCACAACTATGCATTCATAAAATAAATCACTTAGCAAGATGGTAGGAAATAAACTGCTAATATGGTTCCATTTGAAACAGACAAACAAGCAAACCCAAACCAAAGGTTAATTGCATGAAAAGTTAAAAAGATTCCTTTCAAGCTATGTCTAAATTGCACCATAATCCATGCAAAGAAAATTAATAAAACCATAAGTCAACCCTGTGAAATAATAAAAATGAATGAATACTTCTCTTACCTCACCCTTGTACAGTATATCAGAAACTGGGCAAACAACACAAGCTGTACCACAGCCAAACATCTCTTTTACTCTGTTTTCCTTCAGAGCAACGATCAAATCATTCATAGTGAGGTACCTCTCAGTCACTTTAAATTCATTCTGTTTAGGAGTTTGAAAATAATATTTTTAATCAGACACAATATTTCTAACCTTGCTTCTACCCATAAACAATTTTTAAGCTCTGATGTGGAAAATAATCATTATTTCATGCAACCTCACAGGTAGTTGGGGAAGGTTTTGTTTTGCTTTTTAATGAAGAAATTGTAGTTTGGAGATACTCTAAAGCAGTACAGCTTCTAAATGGAATTATCAAGAGTTAGCTACATTGGCATGACCCTCTTTTTCTTGAAAAAAAAATGAAAACTCTAGTACTAGGTATTACATAGTTTTTATTTTGTTATCTTTAACACCTGGGTTTTTTTTTCCCACATGCCAGGCATAAGCTCCTTTAAATTACTCTAGTTACTGAGGACATAAAATATAACAAAATACATTCTATCTCCATCATCATAATTCCCTGAAGGGATTTTATCACAAAGGAAGATGATGGTTATGACCAACCAAATGGAGGACTAGACAATTTCTCTGACCATCATGACTTTTCAAATTTCTCCAAAGTAAGAATTATGTGCAACAGATAGAGAAAATTACAGAATTATTAATAGCACATTTCATCTGTTACAACAAAATTATCCATGGTTTAAGTCATTAAGAATTCTAATGAGATAATAAAGTAAGATGATACTGACTATATTCCACACAGCAAATAAGAAGATAAAATATGACGGCAACCTGATTTTGGTGTAGTGGAGAGAGCACTGGGTCTGGAGTTAGGAAGACCTGAGTTCCAATGTGGCCTTACAGACATTTACTAATGGTGTGACTTTGGGCAAGTCATTTAACGTGTTTGGCTCAGTTTCTTCAACTGTAAAATGGGGGTAAGAATAACAATAGTATGAACCTCCCAGGGTGGTCGTGATGATCAAATTGAACAATATTTTTTTTAAAGTATTTAGCACAGGGCTTAGTTCATAGTAGCACCATATAAATGTGTATTCCCTTCCTCTTCCTCTTAATAGAGAATTCTACTTCCTATATTCCTTCCTCTCCTAATTCATTGATTTGTTTGTTTTCAACAATATTCTTAATATTAAGTCTCTATATTCTTCCCTATTGTAAGTAGTGACAGATCTCACTATTACCCAGATATGCAGAGACTCTTGATGAAAAGTTCAACAAGGAGGAAGAAATAGTCAAATATTTAATATAATTTCCTATTTAATTCTTCACAATTTTATCAATTTTAGCTCCTGCTAAGTAACTGGTTAAAATGAAATGTTTTTTTCACCAGATGCTCTGGAATCCTGGGTAACAAAGAAGCAATTATGCTTTTTTACAAAATATCAAAATAAGAAAAAAATTAAACCCACTAATGTCAAGAAAAAGAAAATAAGAAACTACAGCTCTCAGGCTCAGGAAGGGAAATACATTTTGCCACAGGTAGGTTAACGGAGCTGAACAAGAAAGAAGGGTAGGAAAACTGTGCCTGCCAAGGAAATTAGGCTTATTTGTAAATTTCAGGTTATCTCAGCCTGCAATTGTAATTATGCATTTTTCCAACCATGAGTTTACAACGGTCTTTATAAAAGGAAGGAAAAAAACACCACCAACCAAACCTGTCCAGAAAATCAGCCAAGCCAATTAAAAACAAACTGAGTTCTGTGTTGTGGAAAATACACACATGCTGAACTGTCTTCCCTCTGCCCACCCTTATTTATCTTTGGACCATTTCCTCTGGCTGATGAGGGCTTGTAACCTGACCCCCCCTCCGTACTCTTGCCATTTCATGTCTCCCTGTTTTAAAATAACTTTTAAAACAAATTATGGCTAAGGAGTAAAAAAAAAAAGCTTCCCCCCATAATAACCTACTTTTTATACTAGCAAATCATTAGGATTGGAAAGATTTTCCACTTGCAACTTGTCATCAAACCTTCTGTACTTGGTTGATTTTTTTTTAATACAACACAAATTATCGAGTGTCAAAAACACATTTTTCCAACTCTAAACATATTTAGGACAGGGCAAGCTGTTTGAAATTATACCAACAGTTTGCAAATGTCATGGCCAACGTGCCAGCCAGCATGTGGCAGTTGGGTCTTGTCTACTTCAGGGGTTTGTAGAATTATTTATAGCACATTTCCTCCATTTCAAAAATCTCTGCCAGAGAAACTGTTAGCACTCTTCTAGAAAAAAAATCTGTGTTTATAAACATGTTTCTTATTAACATTGCTTGACCACAGTATGGACAAAGCCTATCCATGTCCCTTGGAGATGATTTTACCACATTAGTCAAAAGCTCCATCCAAATATCTTTGTCAGACAACCATTCCATTCAACATTTTCATCAGGAGTTCCTCACAACACTGTTCCCATTACAAAATGGTTTAATCCATTCCCCAGTGTTGTACAAAAGAACATTAGAGCCACTCTAAACAATTTTGGATTTTTTGGATTTATTTTCTAGAGCACTCTAATTTAAAAGTAAGGTTAGGGTAATGGGAATCCACTTGTAGTAAGACATCTTGACAATTACTTTGTTAATCAGTAAGTACACTCTTTTTCAAATCACTACTAAGTGCATAGGGGACTTTTATTACCTTTTAGAAACAGGGAGTATAAATATAGCTGGAGGCAAAAGTTTTTAGGCACACTTATTATAGAAAAACATTCCGCAGCATTATACAATGTTTAGAGAGTAAAAATTGGGGGTCTTTAAGTAAAATGATGGTACGCATTTTTGTAACACTCTTCAGAATGGAGTTTTCCTTTTTCATTTTGAGAGCCTGCCTAACAGGTTTCTCTCAATCCTTTGGAATGAATTATGCTTATTTGATGAACCTGCCAAGACAGTTCTTTTAAAGAAGCTCTTCTTACTCATGTTAAGATTGAAAGAAGAGATAAGATTAGTTGGAACCACAGGGTATTATTTCAACACTACCCTGGGCTTATATCCATTACTGTTTAACTCATGACAAGTTGCAAGTGGAAAATCTCTACAGTTACAAAAATTGTTAATGACAAAATCACCCACCCATTTGTGTGCCAGATCCAGTATACTCTGCCTTGTGACTCCTGGAAGAATGATACCATCTAGTGGTGGAGTTGCCAATTCATCTTCTGCAAGAGAATTATAATGGTAATTAAGGGGGGGGGTGGCACTTTTCAAATATAGAAATATACATCAGAAGTCACATGCATAAATTTCAAATGCAATGACAATAACTAGAGCTTAACCAATTTTGGCAACCAATAACTCAGATTCAGGAAGGATGTTATCATCTTTCCATTGTAAAGTTTCCCAAATCATTCAAACGACAGATAAATCTGTGAGAGAAAAAAAGACAACTGATTTAATTGCCATCAGTTTGCTATTGGCCCAGAGAAAGATAACAGCTTTCCCCACAAAAATGAACTGAGAAGACACAAACTATCCTAATGAAGAATAATACAGCCAGGAAAGAACTTGAGCTATGTTGAATCTGATTTTTTTTAAAGTATTACTCATTATTAAGTTGTCCTATAAATGACACACAAACAATCATCCTCTAACTCGTGTGCAACAAAAGCAAGGACACAGGTCAGTTTCTAGGGGTGCATTGACTGGATTCTGCCACCATATTTCTCTTCCTCATATGTCAAAGTCCATGTATTGGCTTTTATAAGATATTTTTGTCATTAATTCATTCATCCATTCTATAAAAGTATATTAAGTACCTACTATGTGCAAGTCTACACTTACATTCCTTCTCCCTCTTCACGAGAATGCACATGAAAACCTTTCAAGAATAAGAATAATTGGTCTCCAGCATTCCTTCTCCTTCTAACAGTGAATGCCGTACCACAGGTACTCCTGATCCTCACTCTGTACAAAGAGCAGAGCATCAGAACCAAGAGAGATGAAAAATATCACCTGTGGATTATTGACTACAAATTATGTTTTGTTGATATTATTTATTGTGTAGAGCTTACCAGATTCCAATCCTACGAGGAAGGTTTTCAGTAGCTTGCCCTTTGACCCAACTTTGTTAAACATTTTTCATCAATAAAGGTATATTTGCATCCTTATCAAATTTATTAAATGACACAAATCTGAGGGTAGTTTACACAACAGATGATGAGTTAAGATCCAAACAGATGGACTGATTGGAATGAATTGTTTGAAAGGGAATTTAATAGGGCACAGTGTAAAAGTCTTGAGTTTGGGTTCAAAAAACCAACTGAAGTCCAAGCTAGAGAAGGTATGCTTATAGAGGGCTTTGTCTAAAAACAATCCAGAGACTTCTTTGTTATGTAAGCTCAATGAGAGTCATGCAGATATTATAGTCCAAAAAACTAATATAAACTTGATTTTACTTATATAAAAAGGGATATAGATCTCAGAAATAAAGAGATAATATCCACACTGTAGGATAGCTAAGTGGAATAGCAGATTGAATACCAAGTTTAGAGTCAAGAAGATTCACCTTCACAAGTTCAAATCTGGCCTCAGACATTTACCAGCTGTGTGACCCTGGGCAAGTCACTCAACCCTGTTTGCCTCAGTTTCCTCATCTGTAAATAGGAAATGGCAAACCACTCCAGTATCTTTGCCTAGAAAACCCCAAATGGGGTCACAAAGAGTCAGACACAACTGAACAACCAACAGCACAATCCATATTGTACACTACACTGGTCAGTATAGTGTTCGATATAGTATAGTGTTCAAAATCTTGATTATTATACTTTAAGAAGAGGTTTATCAAACAAGATGCCACTGAAAGGAAGGAATTAGGATGATGAAAGGATTGAATTCATGTCATAGCTAAAGATTAATTGAAGGAACTTAAGATGTATAACCTGGAAAAAAAGACCTAAGGGAGTTGGACCAGCTGTCTCCAAGTAATTGAAGAGATATCTTATGGAAGAGGTATAATACTTGTTCTCTTTGACTCCTGAGGGCAGAACTAAAAATGACTGGTGTAAACTGCAAAGAATTAAATTTAGGTTTGATGTAAGTAAAACTGGTTTGCTGTTGTTCAGTTACTTTCAGTCCTCTCCAACTCTCTGTGACCCCACTTGAGGTTTTCTTGACAAAAATACTGGAATGCTTTGCCATTTCCTTCTCATTACACAGATCAGGAACTAAGGCAAACAGGTGACTTGCCCAGGGTCACAGGTCTTTGAGGCCAGATTGGAACTCACAGAAATGAGTTTTCCTCATTCGAAGACTGGTTCTCTAGCCACTACACTACCTAGCTGTCCTACAGTGTGGACATCAATTCTTTATTTCTGGGATCTATACTTCTTTTTCTATAAGTAAAATCAAGTTTGCATTAGTTTTTTGGACTGAGACCAAATTTGAACTCAAGGAGTTAAATCTTGCTGACTCCAGGCCCAGAACTTTCTCCACTGCATCACCTAACTCTCTTCCCAACAATTATTACTATTGAAAAGTCGAACAGGTGTGGCCTTAGAGAAAACGCTGCATGGTCACTTGCTGGTCATTTGGTGTGGACTGTTTTTCATAGTTTCAACCATATGACCTCTCCATTCTGAAATTCTGTAATTCTGTGATATAAGAGAAGTAGGCATTAAGAAGGAGGCAAGTGGAGAAGCCAAGTGTATAGCTGTGAAATTAGTTAAGTGAACCTTCAAAGAAGTTGAACAGTAAAAAGAGTATAAAGTTGACTCATGTGCGATGAGGAAATACAGATAGAGAAGAAATAAATCTTTAATACCATTTCAAATCCTATAATTGGAGAGCTGAAACATAAACTCACATTTAGAGATCATCTAACTCAGTACTTCTTAAACTGTGAGTCATGTGTGATCCATATGGGGTTGTGACCCACAGTTTAAGAAATGCTGAAGGGGTCTGTTAACAGCAAGGACCTCAGCATACACAGGAGGGTCTGCTGTACAGGTTCTTAGTTCTGCTTTTCTAAAATGGAAGCCACTTTTGAGGGCTTTCAACAATCTACTTTAATCAAGTACATATATTCAATCACTTAGTTCAGGGAGAAAAGCATCCTGAACTTCAGAGAAAATACAAACAGAAATAAAGACCAAGAGACAGGGCTTCCAACTGTCTGACCATAAACAATACATAATTACTGGAGAGAGAAGCACCAACATCTGTGTTTTGCCAGGGGGTTCCTTAGAGGCTACCCAGTCTAGTCTGGCCAAATAAACACTTCCAATGAGTAAGTCCCAAAATAAAACCTCATCTGTATATATACACTTTTCAGAGCCAGAGGGCATCAGAACCCTAGAAAACCATTAACTCAGTAGAAATTAACAAAAGGTATGGGCCAATCTCCCCTAATCAAGCTGCCCTAAATGGGCACAGTCATTAATGGATGGGGAAGATCTTTAACTCTTATTAACATAACTAGCATTACAAGGTCACATTTGAAAGAATTTAAGAAGTCCTGATCTAGTCCAAATAAGGAAACTGAAAACAAAAAAATCAAGTGATTTTGCCAAAGGCCACACTAATAGTGGCAGAGCCAGGCCTGGAGACCAAGACTCCCAACATTTAGTAGAGTCCACTTTCCACAACATTGTGCTACCTCCAATATGTCTATCTCTACTGAAAGCTATTTTTCTAGTTGTTTTCTCTTGAATTATCCAGATAACTGCCTTGATCTTTTACTTCTGTGAGTACAGGTAAGAAAAGTCCAACAACTGTGACAATTATCATCTTATTTGAGAGTGTAGGGAAAGATGTGGTGATTAAGGAAAGAAAAAGTCTGGAATAACTGCTCTGAGGAGCTTGCTAAAGAATAAATAATAGATGAATTGAGACCACTTGAAGATAGACAGTAAGGGGATGAGTCTTGTTTCTTCCCAATCCCTCTTATATATTCTATAAATACTTGAAAAAATAATTTGCTTAAGTAAATAGTTTTCATATCCAAAATAATCAGATGCATTCTTTTTTTCCCAAGCCAGGGGATAAAGTCTGTTAAGAAAAAAGTTTGTTTGCTTGTTTGTTTTTCTTTTGTGTAACCTTTTATCTTCCACTGAATATAGTTTTATGGGTAAAAGGAAAATCAACATCCCCTAGGCAATCATTTTCTTTTAGGTCTACTTGTTTCAACTTCTTCAATCACAGATCTGGTATAGAATTATGAGTTTAAACCTGGAAAGGACCTGACAGATAATTTTGTCTAACTCTTCATTTTATTGATGAGGGAACTTAGGCCAGGAAAGTTAAAGAACTTGCACACAATCACAGAAATAGCGTGTGGTAGAGGCAAGATTTGCACGCAGGTCCTTTGACTAAATTCACTTCACTTTTTCGCTGTTTCATTTTTTCCCCAATGCTGAAGTCAGCACCCAGCCTACATGGAATCTAAGAAAAGTAAGATCATAAAATGTATAAACTGTCTGCTTTATAAAATGCATCTTTTACACAGCATCCTACCCATTAGCCTGGGGTCAATGTACAGAACATCTGTTCCCCTGGGTGCCAGACAGAGATGACGACATGAAAACATTTGGGTGAGAAATATTCATTTTCCTCTGCAACCACAAACATGTTTACTGGAGCCAGAACGAGCTCCATATGGCCTCAGATTATCCAACACAAGGAAAGCAGAATGTAAGCCCACAAATTCGGCTCGCTTTTGACAGAAAAATCATGTTTAGGAACTGGATTATCTAGAAGCAGTACAACAACAGAAGACCTATTCTTTACCAAATGAGACATTGCTATAGTTGAGAGAATTATAATGATCCTAATTTTTTAAAAGCATCTAAGTGCCAAATGGTTCACCAGGGACATGTAAGAGAAAAGCACATTGTCTGTCTCTGTGTTCTAGGGACTTAGAACCAAATGCTTTTACTAGAACAGGACTCCAAAAACTCCTGTGTCAGACCCAACTTCTGTAAATCAACAAATTGGGGGGAGTGGGGAGACAGAGTCAAACACAGTAAAATAAATAGATATAATTACAATTGCAATCTAGTCCTTAGAAAGCATACAAAGTAATCTTGATTTTCAACACTGAGTACACCCTAAATACTATAGCAACCCTTGTGATTTTCTTATCTGTAAAGAGGCAGAGGAGTATGGATGAAAGAATACAGGATATTTTAACTTGTTATGAAATCTTGTACCAGAGAGTTATGGCATAAAAGCTCATGTACCCTTTGACAGGGGAACCAAGTATTATCTCTCTTGATTCACATCTTCCTTCCTGTCTCATAACCAGCCCCACCCAAATGTAAGGCAATGTATGTGGCATACCGAAAGTGTACCAAAAGACTTCCACTTGTAACCATTCAGTTCCCAATATTATGGTACAAAATATTAAATAGAACCAAACAGAAATCTTTAAGTGAAAAAGAAACCCACTGACACTCTCAAAATCTAGGATAATGTTACATATGCTATATATAGCATATATATGCTACATGTGAATCAGTGGGAATATACCCCCTGCTATTATATATGATAATCAGAGATAGATATCATATATATATATATCACATATATTATTTCAATACTTCAAGGACCTACAATTTTAGTAGTGAAGATGTTCCTTTCACTGATTCATATTGCAACACTTCTATAATTTACAATAAGCCTCCTTAATCAAAGAAAAATAATAAAGAAAACAATAAATAATTGGGAAAATGGAAATATTCATTCCTCACAGAAGTCAATATTTATAAAATAACAATCTAACCTAAATTTATTTATTTCATCAATACCATACCATCTCACTACCAAAGGATCACTTTCTTGAGTTAGGAAAAAAATAACAAAATTCATCTGGATGAACAATAGGTCAAGAACATCAAGGGAATTAATGAAAAAAAATGGAAAGGGGCCTAGCAGTGCCAGATATCAAAGCAGGAATTATTAAAATGATTTGGTCATGACTAAGAAATAGATTGATTAGTAGAACTCATCAAGTCAACACAGAGTAGACTGATTTGGGGGTTTATCTGATAAACCCCCAAACTTGGAACTATTAAAAACAAAACAAAAATTGATAGAAAAACTGGAAAGTAGTCTAATGGAAACGAGGTATAAATTTCCCATTTTATCCCAAGATAAACTCCAAATGAATACATGACTTTTTCTATACATAAAAGGTAATATAAACAAATTAGAGGAACAAGGAATAAATTATTTTTCAGATCCATGGCTAGGGGAAGCATGATCAGGTAGGGGATTGCAGGATCAGTAAGTATAAAATGAACAATTTTGCTGACTTAAAAATTTTTGCACAGATAAAACCAATACAGACAATATTAGAAGAAAAACAGGCAAGGGGAAAAAATTTGCAAAGTATTTCTCAGATAAAGGTCTTATTTCCAAGATATAGAGGGAATTGCTTCAAAGGAGCCATTCCCTAATTAAAAAATGTTCAATTAATGTGAACAGGAAAACTATCAATAGTCATATTTTTTAAAATGTCCCAAATCACTAATAAGTGGAAAAATAAAAATGAAAGATTCTATCTCTCACCTGTCAGATTTGGAAAACAGAAAAAAAGGAAAATGACAAAAATTGGAAGTAAGGGAGAAAACAGACACATTAAACACTGTTGGTAGATCTGTACATTGGTTCTACCACTGTGCAAAGCAACAGCAGTAATAATAGCTAGCATTTATACAGTACTTTAAGATTGGTAAGATAGATAAAAATATTGATAGATAGATATAGATAGATATGTACACACACTCATATACATATATTGTGTGTATATTTCTATAATATACATTATATAAACATAAATATCATATATATGTAAAATTTCATTTGATTCTCACACCAACCTTGTATATTATATTATCCCTATTTTGTAGATGGGGAAACTGAGGATGACAGAGATTGTGACTTATCCAGGGTCAAACAGCTTAGAAAGTACCTGAGCTAAGGTCCTACTATCTACAAGTACAGCACTCTATCAACAGTGCCACCTAGCTTCCTTTTAGAACTATACCAAAAACATTTACTCAGTTGTGGTCTAAAAAGCATCTGAAAGTTTGGGTGGACTACAAATTCTGTACGAGTCCTCTTGCAACTCTGAGATTCTGTAATTCAATGTGTCTGACACTAACCACACCAAAGATCCCCGAATGATGTATTTTCAGTGTCTTCCCTGCCAAGATTAGAATGAGGCTAACGTTGCCAGTGCTAGTAAAAAGACTGCGAAAAATAAGTTCTAGTAATGATTCAGATTTATAGGAATCATCTTTCTGTAGTCAAATGACAAGGGAGTAATTAGAGTAGCACATCTGTTTATTGAAACAATGAAAACATTTCAGATTTAATGATGAAAACAAAACTAGATCTTGAAATGACTAAGTATTTCTTAAAGTAAGATTTCTCCTTTCATAGTTCCATTGCTCACTATCATGAAACAAACAGGCTAGCAAATCAGACTTGAAAAATAGTTTTCAAAATTAATACTTCAAAGTGTCTTATGTCATTGGTGTGAATATTTCCTACAGTATAGTGACAAAGAGTGAGTAATGAAAGGAAGGAAGGAAGGGAGGGAGGAAGGGAAGGAGGGAAGAAAAGAAGAGGGGAGGGAGGGGAAGAGAAGCAGTAATAAAACAATAAACACTGAGAAAAACAAGAAAAATTAAAGAAGAATCATAAGGACACAAACAGGAAAATTTTGTCACTACTGTGTTTAGTTTATTACATACTTAAAAAAGTAAGTTCATGGTTCTAAAAGCAATCATCTTTTTTGGCCTTCTTAGCATAATGATATTATTGTGCTTATTAATAACTATAAAACATAAGAAAAGAATTAAATACACTGCCCTTACTGACCTCCATTTACTAGTAGATTGATTTGTGAATTGCTGTGACCAAAAATATTCATCACATAAAAACCAACTATATGGCTCTGAGCCTCTCTAAGTGTGGCTAGGCTGGTTTTTGTATAATTTTCCTAACTGCACCCATACCTGAAGGTTTTCCATCCGGACTCTTTTAATAGCTTGGACTACTCTAGTACAGTCTTTAAGTATGTTGGGTCAACATTCATATTGAGAAATTGAAATTTACTGTCAGGTCAAAATCAAATTCACCAAACTTTTAAAGGATTCATAAAGTTTGCATCAGCCCTAACCAACTTTTACAAATATTGTATCTTCCCCTTCCCACAGGAAGTGAGAATTCACTTCCTTATTTTTTTCACAATTGACTAATCTTTCTCCAGCTAACAGCAAATGTTCCATGGCCCTACATGCATTTTCAAGCAAACAGAAGAGAAATAGAAAGGGTATGCGGAAGAATATTCAGGGTTTTAGTCCAATCAGTGACTGCTTTTAGGCTACACAGTGATGTTGGTTTGCTCATTAATTTTCAAGAATCAGATTCTTTATTTTACATGCTTCCTATGAAAAACATCCTTCTAATGCTTAAAGGACCTGTGATCCTAACCCTAACCTCCTGTGACCAACAGGTTCTCATCCTAATCACAGAATCTCAATTGGAAGGGTCCCAGCACTACCTATTCCATTCTGGATTTGATGGTTGCCAAGAATTTCCTCTATAACATACCCTAAAGGTGTTTATCAAGGTTCTGTTTTAAGATACCTTCATTGTTACCTTCATTGTTACTGTGTTACAAACACAATTTTTCTCTTTCTAACTCCTGTCTGTTTTGCCCTCTGTGGTCAAGCAGAACAAGTCTTATGCCTCTTCCATTTGGCAGCCCTTCAAATACTTGAACCTCTCATGGTCCTACTGCGTTTTCTCTCCTCCAGGCTATGCCTTCCCAATTTGATCATTTTTTGGCATGGACTCAAAGCACTTCACCATCCCCCTCCTCTGGATACTCTCCAGCTTATCAATGTATCACCTAGAACTGCACACAATATTCCAGATGCAATCTGACCAAGGCAGGGTACTATAGAAACATTAATCGGTCCACAAGCGTTGATTAAATGGCTACTGTGGGCAGAGCACTACAACTACAAATATAAAATGACAGAAACGAAAATAGTCCCTTCCTCAAGGAGCTTGCTAGGGACCATCATCTTCCTGGTGCTAAATATTATACCTTGATTAATATTAAATATATTCTATATTTGATATCTATCTCATATAATGTATACATAATAATATAAAATAAAATCAAACTATTTTTTGGCAGAGTTAGGGGTTTTTTAGAACCTTTGGGATTTACAATAATTATCACATGGCTTTGTAAAAAACAATAAATTTCTATACCATGACAAAGATGTAAAACTCTCCAGGCAGAACAGTATTTGCACCTACTTACAGAGCTGTAAAGGTTCTGTGAGAGGATCAATTTGTATGGAACTTCCCCAGTTCAGACTCTTGGGCTAACACACAATCATTCTTTGGCACAGATATTTGCTACCAGAAAGGCTAAGGTCATTCCAAGTGATGTAATAACTGTTTCTGATTTAGGCACCGAATTAAGAGGTCCTGTAAAAATTAACCAAGTCCTTTGGTCAACTAAATGGTGGTACGGGATAGTGAAGGGACTAGTGGAAATTTTCATGGTGATCATAAAACGATGTTATTGTGAATACTGACAGACATTACTGTGAACTTCTCTAGAAGTGATTCACAATAATACCCATCAGTATTAATCAGTAACCAAGCCCTTCACTGAATTCCTGAGGGTTTCACACAGCCATGATCTAAGAACAACAAAGAGTTGAATCTAATGCTATTACCTCCATCTTCATTTATCCAGTACAGGAAAAGGTTCATGGTGCCCACTTCAGTTATCTGATGATCTTCTCCATAGAGCCAAAGAACTTGCTGACATCCATGATGCAATGCTTCATTTTGGGCAAAAATGGAGGGACCATAATTGCTAATTGAAGAGGCAAAACATCAGTTAGTGTTAATGATTTTCTTTCCACATGTCTATCCTCTAAAAAAATCCATAATTTGTTATTTATAGTAAACATGTTCATTGCATTCCGGAAGCTGAAATTTTCCAAAATGTTTTTCATATTATCTATTCAGTTATTATATTAAAGCACCTTAACCCAGATATTCTGCTGAACACTATGAGGGTCTACTCCTTTGTCTTCCCTACTCCCAGGGACATAAAAATAAATGTCAATAAAATTTCTCAAAACTTCATGAGATGCCTATACAAGGAAACTCTTTGGACTATCTGGCTATCTGACAAGGCACCCACTTTACAATGAACTAGAATCTGGGCAGGCCAGAGGTTAGGAATTCTGGCATGTATGTTTGCAAAGTACTTTACATTATTTCATCTGAGCATGGAAACAATGGGAAGAGGTGTTATTATTATCCCTATTTTTACAGATGAGGAAACTGAGGCTAAGAGAACTTAAGGGACTTGCCCATAATCATATAGCTAGTAAGTGACAGAAGCAGAATGAAAGTGAAATTAACGCCAGTTTCCTGGGAGAACCTTGGAGCATTTTTTTTAAAGTTCAAAGGCTCTGCATTAGCATGGTTCAGCACAAGCTGTACAAACTCGTTATTCTGAGCATCAAGTCCACTCTAAGCTATATTAGGACTAAGGAACACTGCATCTTTCCTTAGTACATGCAGAGTCCAAGAGTAAATAAGCAAAAAAACTAAAGGTCTTCAAGTGATCAAGAACATACCCACCTTTTATTCAATTTGAAAATTACTGAGTAGCTATATGCGATTTCTTTTAAAGTGCCTATGTAATATTAAAAAGTACTGTATTACTTGTCTTTATGCTTTTTTCAGTAATTAAGGTACACAAATACCTCCAGTACATAATACAGTACTAGACTGTTTCCTTTTAAGATTACGTTTCTTTAAATACCCTGAAATCAAACTTTATGGATAGACAAAAGTATCACTTTAACTTGTTTAAAGAGAAAGAGAATTTCTCATGTAAGCTTTGATACATTGAAAATCACTGGGAAGATGCTTCACTGCATAATCCAGGAAAAGATTATTTAACATTTATAGTGTGTTGTGAGGCATTCTACAGGATAAATTAAAGACAAACCTCTCTTGATATCAGGAAACCCTCTCCGCAATGAAAGAAATTCAGTCTTCACTTGGTGAAGTTTGGTGATAGGTGTTAAATTGTATTTATGATTGGACCCCATAGATTTATTTCCTGGTAGGCTGATTACCTTAGCTCAGCTCTTTATTGTACTCAAGTTCCCTCTTGGGTGTTAACTGTGCTCTTTGTTGTTCATGAGGTCATTAACACATTTTTGATCCCTTTCATGTGTTTCCTATGTTCGTGAGAATAACATGTTACTTTGGGGGAGAAAGGAGATCTAACAATTCAAAAAGCTAATTGAAAAGCTGCCTGAGTAGAGCAATTACAACTGAATTCCATGCAGAATTGGGAAAGTGAAGGAACTAGATACTGTACCACCAAAAAACTAAGTCAGCGGTAAAAGCAAGAAAAAAAATTGATTTCTCCTCTAGCTCAAAATGTATGAAGTTGATCCTCTGTTATAATGTTAAAAGCAAAGGTGAGCATCTGAGAATCTATTCCAATAACACAATCCTCTTTGTAAGAATGGCTCAAATCTTCAAAGGATATGAGCAGGTAGTTTTTGGAGGAAGAAATCAAAGCAATATATAGCCATATGAAAAAATACTCTAAATCTTAATTGATTAGAGAAATGCAAATTTAAACTCTGAGATACAATGTCACACCTCTCAGATTGACTAAGATGAAAGGAGGGGAAAATAACAAATGGAGGGGATGTGGAAAAATCTGAACACTAATACACTATTGGTGGAACTGTGAACTGATCCAACCATTTTGGAGAGCAATTATGAATTATGCCCAAAGAGTTATGAAGTTGCATATATATATATATATATATATATATATATATATATATATATATATATATATATATATATGCCTTTTGACCCAGCAATATCTTTATTAGCCCTATATCCCAAGGTTATGGAAAAAGAAAAAGAAGCCATGTGTTCTAAAATATTTATAGCATCTCTCTTTGTGGTGTCAAAGAACTAGAAAGTGAAGGGATGCCCATCAAGTGCAGAATGACTGACTAAGTTGTGATATATGACTGTGATGGAATACTACCATGCTATAAGACAGCAGGTTGGTATCAGAAAGACACAGATAGACTTGCAAGAAATAATCTTGAGTGGAACAAACAGAATCAAGAGAACGTTATATATACTAACAGCAACAGTGGTCTAACAGTAGCTGTGAATGACTAAGCTATTTTGAGTAATATGAATATTCAAATCAAGTACAAAGGACTCATGAAGAAAAATGCTATTCATCTCCAGAGAAAGAACTGCTACATGGAGCATGTATTGAGTGATTCCATGTATATTTATATCAAATGTTGCCTCTAATGTGGAATAGGGAGGGAGGGAAGGTAACAACTCAGAACTCAAAATGTAACATAAAAAAAAAATAAATAACATTTTTAATAAAGAAAAAAGAGAATGGCTCACATGCGTAGCTTCCCCTACCGCCACTCTGTGAGGTAGGCAATACAAGTTTTAAACTTCAGTAGCCGGAGGTTCAAAGAGAAAAAAAAAATGGCTTTCCTCTTGTTAGTGACAGGGCTAAGACTTGAACCTTGGAAGGGACATCTAGAATAGGACAGAGCACTTGCAGGGTTTGCTGCGATGTTTCCCTGAGGCTATAGACACCTAAATGGGTAATTTAACTGATTCAATCTTTCATATAGCACAAAACTTCAATATTCCCCAAAGCATATCACACTTCCAAGGCCTGGATCCAGGCCTTAGTGGACAGCCTTCCTGACTTCTCCTGGCAAAACAATTCTTCACCCTGCAGTCCACCTAATGAACTGAGCTAGGCTGGTCCTCAGGCTGCATGTATCCAAGCATGCCTGGTCCTGTACTTGAAGACTCTGCTAGAAATCCTGTACACAAAGGATTTGACTCACAAGGTCCAAATCAAAACAACATTAACATACAAAGATGTTGGGGCTTTACCCAAGTTTAAAGGGCTTCCAAAAGGTGGCAACACAGTACCACTTTTTTTTATCAAGATTAAATTGGTAGTAAGGCACAATGATTTACTAAGGAAGGCCAGATATCTGTATAAATCAGTCTAAGAGGGAAGGGGGAAGTTTCTATTCAAGAAGCAAATTTACTTCCCAGTTTCTTATTTTAGATTACTTTTAATGAACAAAAAAATCTGATCTGCTTTAGTTCTCTTTGAAAAAAGGAAAGAAAAAGGAAAACAAACTCTTGTTACAAATAAATATAGACCTTTTTGCTAGTGGCAATAAAGCAATTTATTTAGATTATATAAATTAATTCAAATTTTAGATTTTTTGAAAATTATTATTTAATGGAATTTTATACTGAGTACTATTAAGAATCTTTCCATTAAATGAATAACCATCCCAAATTTATCTACATGTTGTTTTGACTTTCAGTCTTAGATTTCCTTAAAGTTTAACACACAAGTACTAAATGACCTCTGATATGGAAGAATCACCCCCCAGAAAGGTACTAACACACAATGATACAGCCTGTTTTTTCTTTTGCTCGGCGTTTCCTTTGGAAAATCCAAAAACCTAGCTTCAATTGGAGAAATTTGGCTTCTTCCATTTGCTAATGATGGAAACAACTGAATGCAGATACAAGATATTACAGGTAAAAGTTCTCATAAATACAATTACCATTAAAAGAAATCTAATTAGCCCAGTTTCTTTTTTTCTTTTAATTTTTGCATTCCTGGTAATCTACTTGAGGAAGCTGTGGGTTCTGCTTTTTCCTCCCTAAATTAAGTGACAAGGGAGACTATTCTGGTTTTTCATACAAATCCCGGAACTTTTCCAAACCTCATTAGAGTCACTTTCTAATTGCCCTGGGGCATGGCATTCCATTGTTGTTTTAACTTTCAGATAATCTGACCACCCTCAGATAAAAATTTTATTATACTTTCCAGACAGTCTGCAGATTTAACTTTAAAAGAGGGATAAGGTAAATATGGAAATAATTACTATGTGTTTATCCTCAGGTTAGGAAAAAATGAAAGAGAGGAAAAAAGAAAGTTAAAGTCTCCTTTAAAATGGGCATTATTAATCCAACAAAATTGTGAATGCACTGTTTGTAATGTGTTATTTGAAAGTTATTTGAAAGAGTTCATTAAAGACTTATAGTAGTTGCTTCCACTCACTATTGCTTTAAGCATTCTGGTCAGAAAAGGCTCAGGACAGTCCACTACTACTTCTCTCAATTTCTCTGAACGGAGAAGTTTATACACTAGTGGTGAAAGAAGGCTCTCAAAAATTAGTCCTGCAACTACCATCCACATGTTCCTTCTATTTAACAGAGAAGAAACAGCAGCAGAGAGATGCTGCTGATGTGGATGAAATGACATCAGGGCTATTAGGTTTCCCAAACCATTCCTTGTCACAGGTAAGTAATAGAAGGAGTCAGTTTTGAACATCTCACTCTCTCATATCCAGAAATGCTCACAAGGCTCTTTATTCTTCCAGGATTTTGGAATAAGACAAAAATGTCCCTCTATTTCCTCCCCAGGTGCTCTTAGCCTGGATGTGTGATGTGCATTCAGATTTATAGTATTAACAATAAAAATAGTCTGAAAAATACTAGATCCTTTCTCTTGAAAATGAAGAGTGGGAGAGATATAGACACAAAAGCAGATAAAATGACTAAGGAATTTCTAAATGCAAACACAGAAATCCACAGGAATTTTACCAACTTTTTTGTGCATTCTTATGTAATTTATAAGCACTTCTGAGAGATAACCTCTTAAATTGGTCCTCCTCAATTTGTAAGGGATTCCAGCCCCATTTGTCCTCCTGAGTATGAAACAGTGGATGCCCCATGTCAAGAGCCCCTCAGGTAAGTCTCAAGACCTGTCAGCTGACAACTTCTCAAATAATATATACAAAATTCTTTGCAAACCTTAAAGTACTATCTGAATGCTTGGCTATCATTATTATTAGTATTTTATAAGCTCTGTGGTATGTCCCAAGACTAATAGGATCCCAGGAGGCTATGTACAAGTGGGCTTATCCCTTCAACTGATCCTTCATTTTAATATCAACCAGTTATATCTAGGTAAGTTTCCTATGAGGCAGCTAGGGCACAGTGTATAGAGTGCTGAACTTGGGGTCAGAAAGTCCTAGATTCAAATTCCTCCTATAATGTTTATTAGTAGTGAGACTCTGGGTTAAGTCATTTAACCCTTATGTGCCTCAGGCAAATCCGTGGATTCCAAATGATAGATTTTCCAACTCACAGCCAAGTATACCACTGGAATTGCTGAATATTTTTCAAATCTTCCAAATAGCCAGCTACATGGTTCCCTCTCCCTCTTCAAATTATTTTGTATTTACTTATCTGTGCACATGTCGTATCCTCCAGTGGAATGTAAGCTCTTTGGTGAAACACTCTTTTTTGTCCTTATATCTCCAGCATGCCAGGACAAATTCTAGTAATTTTTTTCTTAATCAGGCCAGGAACTTAATTGGTATCTAGTGAGAAATTTCCATCTACCAGTGCAGAATTGCTCTGCAACTTAGTAGCCTTGGAGAATGGCCAGGACCACTGAGAAATTAAGAGACTTGTTCAGCATCACTATAACTTGTATGTGTCAGAGGCAGCACTTGAACCCAGATCTCCCTAACTGAGGCCAGCCTTCTATCTACTATGACATGCTGCCTTTCCTGTCTGGCACACAGTAGGTAATTAATGCTTCCTGATTGAATTCTCAGTGAAGTCTGGCTGAGCCAAAGAAGGGCTATCCTTCAGCCAGTTGGCAGTAGGTATGATTATATTCAGTGACAATGAAGACAGCATGTCAATTCAGCAGGCACCTTCCCCAGACATGACTCCTAAAATACTAGGGCCAGCTTGGAGCTTCAGCCCCAAACACCAGATGGTCTCTTCTCTCAACCCATCTAATTGCTATGGCAAAATAGAACAGACATATGGCAGCAGCTAATTTAATCTCTAATTTTAGTGATTCAAAAAAGTTCTGGTGTATATCATTTACAATTGTCCTCCCATACCAACAACTTGCATAATTTGTCACTTAAGCATCCTAGTCAATTTAAAACATCAAAAACTATAGAAAGTAGATGAGCATGCTAACTAGAGTCAAATAAGAGTAAATAAATAACCAAAAGGGATTCTTATATCATACAATAATGTGAATTTCCTCTTACCCTCCTATTTTGTAGCCTCCTGTTCCACCTTTCCAGGATCTTACATACTTCGGATTGGCCCACAGAGATACTGGTTTAAAGCTCCCACTTGTAAAGTAAGGCCCCACAGGACTCAGAATTACAAAAAGTAGGGCTTTTGTTGGCTTCTTTACTCCAAGGGAAAGCTTTGATAAAGAAAAAAACACAAAAAGCAGGGATTACTTGGACATCATTTAAAGATTAACAACCAAAATTTTCAATTTTATTTTGAAAACAGGCCATCTACCAACAGGATTATCATTATTATGGAATGTTAGACTATAAACAGAACAGTCAATCTTATTAACAAAGAAAGATTTTTATTTCTTCATTTTTATATTATGACATTCATTTCCACAAAATTTTGAGTTTCAATTTTTCTGCCCATCTCCCTCTGCCCCCACCCCATAACACCTTGCATTCTGATTACCCCTTCCTCAATGTGCCCTCCCTTCTATCACATCCCACCCTTCCCTTATCCCCATCTTCTCTCCTTTCTTGTAGGGCAAGATACATTTCTATACCCCATTACCTGTATGTCTTATTTCCAAGTTATATACAACAACAATTCTCAACATTTATTTCTAATACTCTGAATTCCAACTTCTCTTTTTTCATCCTTCCCCACCCATCCCCACTGAGAAGGCAAGCAATTCAACACAGGCTATATATGTGTGATTTTGCAAAACACTTCCATAATAGTCATGCTGTGTAAGACTAACTATATTTCCCTCCATCCTACCCTGTCCCCCCTTTATTCTATTCTCTCATTTGACCTTGTCCTTTCCCAAAAGTTTTTACTTCTAGTTACTCCCTTCTCCCATTTGCCCTCCCTCCTATCATCCCCTTCACCCCACTTGTCCCTATCTCCCCTACTTTCCTGTAGTGTAAGAAATTTTCATACCAAATTTAGTGAGCATGTTATTCACTCCTTGAGCCATATGTGGAGAGTAAGCTTCACTTTTCCCCTCTTACCTCTTCCCTTTCCTCCTCCATTGAAAAAGATTTTTCTTATCTCTTTTACAAGTGATAATTTGCCCTATTCCATTTCTCCCTTTCTCCTCCCAATATATTCTTCTCACCTTTTAATTTTATGTTTTTATACCTATCATCCCTTCTGATTCAACTCAACCTGGGCTCCCTGTCTGTGTGTGTGTGTGTGTCTGTGTGTGTGTGTGTGTGTATAATCCCTTCACCTACCAAAATATTGAGAAAAGTCTCGAGTTACAAATATTATCTTTCCATGTAGGAATATAAATAGTTCAGCTTTAGAAAATCCTTTATGATTTCTCTTTCCTGTTTACCTTTTCATGCTTCTCTTGATTCTTGTGTTTGAAAGTCAAATTTTCTATTCACTTCTGGTCTTTTCATCATGAATGCTTAAAAGTCCTCTATATCACTGAACGACCATTTTTTCCCTTTAAGTATTACACTCAGTTTTTCTGGGTAGGTGATTCTTGGTTTTAATCCCAGTTCCTTTGACTTCTGAATTATCCTATTCCAAGCCCTTCATTCCCTTAATGTAGAAGCTGCCAGATCCTGTGTTATCCTGATTGTATTTCCACCATACTCAAATTGTCTCTTTCTAACTGCTTGCAATATTTCCTCCTTGACCTGGGAACTCTGAAATTTGGCCACAATATTCCTATTTTTCTGTTTTCTGGAGTTTCTGTTTTCTGGTCTCTTTAGGAGGTGATCAGTGGATTCTTTCAATATTTATTTTGTCCTCTGTTTTCCTTGATAATTTCATGAAAGATAATGTCTAAGCTCTTTTTTTGACCATAGCTTTCAGGTAGTCCCATAATTTTTAAATTGTCTCTCCTGGATCTATTTTCCAGGTCAGTTGTTTTTCCAATGAGATATTTTGCATTATTTTCTACTTTTTCATTCTTTTGGTTTTGTTTTTTACTTTCTTGGTTTCTTGTAAAGTCATTAGCTTCCCTCAATTCCACTCTCATTTATAAAGAACTATTTTCTTCAGTGAGCTTTTGAACTCCTTTTCTATTTGGCTAATTCTGCTTTTTAAAACCTTCTTCTCCTCATTGGCTTTTTGGATCTCTTTTTCCAGTTGAATTAGCCTATTTTTATCTTTCCCTGATAAGCATTGTTGATCCTCATCTGAAAGGATCAGAGGAGATATCTGTTCACCAAGAAAGTAACCTTCTATGGTCTCAATTTTTTTCCCTTTTTTGGGCATTTTCCCAACCAGTTACTTGACTTTTGGGTCCTTTGTCAAGAGTAGGGTATACTCTGGGAATCTGTGAGATCTCAGTTCCTTCAAGGTGGCACAATCGGGCATGTAGTGGTCTGGATGCAGAGAGGGATTTTTGGGCCCAGAATCTTAGCAGATAACTCTCCACAGCCACTTGGCCTCCAGTTCTGCCAATCCAGCACTGGGGGCTGATTTTCAAAAAAGCTGGATGGGCAGAGCCACCATTCAGTTGGAGACAAAGACCAGCTTGGCCTGGGCCTCTACCCAGGGCTGAGGTAAGACTCAGCTCTTCAATGCCCCCAGGGGTTTTTACCCTCCAACAATGGAGCTTCCCTATGGGCTGCTGTGCTGGCTCTGCAGCTTCTGCCTGCTGCCAGAGCTATGGCAAGGCCCTTCTCCCTTCCTGTCCTGCTGATAAAGCCCTGTTACTGACCTTTAGCTCCTGTGGGCCAAGGGATCTGAGGACTGGCTGCTGCAACTAGGTTGCAGCAACCCCAAGGTGTCTTCTCTCCCAGAGTCTAGTCTCTTTGCACAGAGCTGCTCAGCTAAGGCTGTGCTGGGCTCTGTGCTCGGCTCCGCGTCTGGCGCAACCGACATTTCTGTGGGCTGGAAATCTCCTCCACTCTGTTGTTCTCCACTTCTGCTGCTCCAAAATATGTTGAGAGTCCCTCTTTACAGGTATTTTATGGGCTGTGGGGAGGTCCCTGTGCAAGTGTGTCTTTCTAGTCCACCATCTCAGCTCCACCCCCCGAATTAGCCTATTTTTAAAGGTGTTATTTTCTTCAGCATTTTTTTTGGGTTTCCTTCAGCAAGCTGTTGATTCACTTTTCAAGCTCTTTCATGGCCTGAGCTCAATGCATATTCATTTTGGAGGTACTAGATGCAGAAGCCTTGACTTCAACTGACAGTATGCATTGTTCGTCCTCATCTGAAAGGAGGGAAGGAAATATCTGTTCACCAAGAAAGTAACCTTCTATGGTCTTATTTTTTTCCCTTTTTTGGGCATTTTCCCACACAGTTGCTTGACTTCTAAATCCTTTGTCAAGAGGAGGATCCTAGTGCTCCTCCTCACCCCAGGACTGTGCTCAG
Source organism: Bettongia penicillata ogilbyi (assembly GCA_023548195.1). NCBI lineage: Eukaryota > Metazoa > Chordata > Mammalia > Diprotodontia > Potoroidae > Bettongia > Bettongia penicillata. The sequence goes on along the minus strand of JAJHZJ010000266.1, from coordinate 12,075,687 downwards.
GGCTGAGATTCAGATCAGCTGCTCAATTCCTCCAGGGGCTTTAGGCCAAGTGCATTCTTCACAGATGGACATTGCTGCCACCATTGTTGCCGTTGCCTGGGGCTCATGCTGGGGAGGACCCTGTTCCCCTCTCACCCAGGCGAGAAAGCCCTCTCGCTGACCTTTGAAGCTTTCTTTGGTGCTTGTGGGTTGAGGGATCTGAGACCCTCCCTGCTGGGGATTCTGCCCTGGAGGCCTGTCTGGTCCTGTTCCTCTCAGTGCCTCACAGCCAGGACTGGGCTCTGCTCTGTTCAATGTGGATGGACCTTTCCTGTGGGCTTTCCAGGTTACCTTTGACTGGAAATCTCTTTCACTCTGTTGTTCTGTGGTTTCTGCTGCTCTAGAATTTGTTGAGAATCATTTTTTACAAGTATTTTTTGGGCTGTGGGGGAAGAGCTAGAGTATGTGCATCTTTCTACTCCACCTTCTTGGCTTTGCCCCCTCACAAAGAAATATTTGACTAAATGATTTTAAACTGATATGAAAGTTTTTTTGTATGTAAGACTCAGAAGTGGGAAGTGAGAAAAAGAAAATCTTCAAAAGGTATTTATAAATTCATTTTGATAAACTGCTTGTTACCTATCTGTCAAAGTCTGAAGGTGTGAGGTGGGAAAATATAGACAAATTTTGATTACTTCGAGTTGAATACACTGTTTGCTTCTACTTAGGGCTGATATAGGTTCACATTCATATCACTAGTGGATGTGAGGGACTGAGGCAATAAATGCTTAACACAGTACTATTGACCTACCATAGATTCCCAGACATCACAGAATCAGTATGTTCCACTAGAATTTTAAGTACCAGGCAAAACAGTCAAGTGTCTTCAAAGGAAGGCACAGAGACAAGCAAGTGACGCATTAATCAGTATATTATTCCATATAAAAAGATATTAAAGGCGATTTTTCCATCATTAGTGTGAAGCAACTACAAAATAACACAAAACGTACAAAAATCTTCAAAATAAATAGTTTTTAAAAGTAGTAATAAGAGGCAGACTGCTTCTTGGGGAAGAAAAGGAAGCAAAATTAAAAGGGAAACTAGGGTAGTACACACTGTAGGGAAAGGATTTAAAGTTACAATATAAAGGTTATGTTAAAAAAAAAAAAAAGATCCTTAGGCACTGAACCACAAAAGAACTTGGAAAATGGAAAAGAATCCTGAAGAATAGAGGCTCATTAACTGAGGTTCATGAACCTGTGGACAGATATTGGGGTCTGTGAAGCTGGATGAAAAAACAAATATAAAAATACAAATACACATATGGTTGAGAACCACCCTGTAAAAGCAAGCACCCCAACATACAGAGGAGGCCTGCTATCACAGGTTCTTAGATCTGCATTTCTAAAAAGAAAGGCAACTTTCAAGGGATTAACAATCACTTTAATCAAGCATATATATCATTCACTTAGTTCAGGGGAAAAAGAACTTCAAAGTAAATACAGAGGAAATCTGTATCTGCCTGACAGTAAGCAATATATACATCACAAATCAACAGACAGAACTACCTGACCATACATATATAGTTACCAAAGAAGTACCAACATCTGGGTTTTCAAAGCAGAGAGGGGGATAGGGATGGGAGGTTGCTTAGCAGGTTCCTGGAGTCTCATCTGGCACACAAACCATCTTTCAAAAACTAAGCCCCAAAGTAAAACCTCACCTCAGAGGCTTTATACACTATTCAGAGTCAGAGGGCATCACAACCGTTGAGAACCAGTGCCTCATTAACAAAAGGTGTAGGCCTTCCTACAAATCTTTCCCAATCAATTCCCCTTAATGAGCAGGCCATTAATGGATGGGGAAAATCTTTAATCACATTAAAATAATTAACAATACAAATACATAGACTGTTTCTAGTTAAAGATTCTGGACTAATTCAATCAAAGGCAAGATTCAATCAGAGGCACTTGTTTATACTAAGACAAAAACAGCAAAAGATACTACTTTGCTTGCCAAATTCTTATTCCATTTAACCTCGACTGACTTCCATGACTGGTCTATACTAGTAAACCTACTTCCTGCCATAAGGAGCTATAATAAAAAGTAAGTAGGTAAAGTAAAAAGAGATGAGCTCTAACAAACAAGTCTACCTCGCTTCTAGTTAAAATGCTAAGTGAAAATCACCAAAAAAAATTGAGGACCTTCTGTGCATTTCAATTATCTATATTTTCCCTGTTGTCTCTATTATCATAGAAAATAAAGAGTTGGTTGTATAAACTTGGTTGCATGTAAATGTGTGTTTTAGCCGCATCTAGACATCGTCCTTCTAAAGGACAATTATTTAGAACCAATGGAAAAGTATGGTCCTAATCTAATGTCATAACATAATGAAACAACCATAGTGAAAATAGGTGGCCAACTCCAAGAAGTCATTTGTCTTTAATTTTATTTGCAATTTTAATCTTTTAATCAATTAAAAATCTTTAGTTATGTTAAGTGTAAGTCAGCTCAATGATCTTTCTTTAACTGTCAGTTAAACTAGAAACAAAATATTTACTTAACTCAAAGGGGAATTTTCATGCTTAATTAAGATTGAGAGAGAACTTACAGATTCTCGACTATGAGGAATTAAAGAAGGGCTTTATATTTATTTCCTAAATTCCCTGTAGATGATTTGAATATGGGTTTAGATCCCAGTTTTGCTACTTAATTTCTGCATCACCATGAGTAAATGACTTAACCTCTCTGGTTGCAGAACTAGGTGCCACAGTAAATAGAGCACTGGGCATGAAGTCAAGAAGACCCAACTTCAAATCTGATCTCAGACATTTGCTAATTGTGTGACTCTGGGTAAGTTGCTCATCTTCTATCTGCCTCAGTTTCCTATTATGTAAAATGATGCTTCTAATTGTATTGACTTCCCAGGTCATAATTTAGGAAATAATTTAGGAAATAAGTCTGTACACTGAAGAGCTTTATAAACGCTATTATTACTTTCTCTGAGCCTTATCTCATTCTGTATCTGTAAATGGTGGGGAAGAAATGGGGTGGGGGACAGTCATAACTAAAAGAGTCCTTATCAGGGGTAGGGACTGTGTGGCCTCAAGGTCACATGTGGCCCTCTAGGTCCTCAAGTGTGGCCCTTTGACTGAATCCAACCTTCAAAGAGACATAAATCATGACATGAGTAACTGATTTAACAACTGATTTTGTGAAATTGCTCTCAGGTTTTATTGATGAAGTGCTTTGTTGATACTGGATATGGCAACTTTTTCTCTATTATTGTAGGATATCTATGTAATAGATAATTACATATAATACATATTAGATATAATAATATATAATAGAATATCTGAAAAAACAAATAGCAATTATTAGCACTTGGAAACATTAAGGTAAACTTCATTCCTAGTAATTATTCTCTTCTTTATGTACATTAAATTTTCTGCTTGCATATCTCATAAATCCATGATCTAAACAAAAATGAGGTCCATTTTTGGTAGGTGGTACAGTGGTAGGGAGAGCATGGAAAGGATTATTTGAGTGAGTAAGTCTGTACACTGAAAACCAAACAACAGCAAAAGGAGCAGTGAACAGCAAAAATAATAACTTATATGATATTCTAAGGCTTGCAAATGAAGCAGGTAATACAAGTACTATTGAATCCAGGTACAATGATCCTTATTTTATAAATAATAACAGTAATAACTAACATTTATATAATGATTACTGTGTACCAAGCACTGTGCTAAGTGCTTTACAAATTACTTCATTTCATCCTCACAAGAACTCTTCAAGGCAGGTGTTATTCACAGTAGAGGAAACTGAAGCAGACAGAGGTAAAGTGACTTGCCCAGAGTCACACAGCTGGTGTCTGAGGCTGGATTTGAACTCCTACCTTCCTGACTCCAGGTCCAGCATTCTATCTAATGCATCACTTAACAGTGGATAGAGGAATTGAGGCCTTGAGAAGTAAATTTCTTTAGCCATAATCATTTAGCAAGTATCTAAAACAGGATTTGAATGGAGATCTCCTGACTTCAAGTCCAGTAATATAGTGTTTTATTTTATAATAATTCTGGCAGCAAATAAATTATTAAATGACTTTTTATAAGCAGAGAGAGAAATCAGGTTATACAAAGCTGTAAATCATGTTTCTCTGTTCTTCAAAGTACTGGGGTTGACAGCATCTCAAGTTATTTAACTTTGCAGTCTTGTTTAGGAAAAGAATTAATCACTCTACAATTTTACTGAAACTGTCCATATTTATTCAGAATTTAGAACAACTAAACCCCTGAATTAAATGGGACAACAGTGAGAGGAGGACCAAGATGATGAAATAAGCCTTTTCTTCTTCTGGCTCCTACAAATTGAAAGTATCTTCTCTTTCTGCACAACTATTTAAACTCCATAGAGTTGCTGAGTTTCAATTACTTTGTTACACAATATTAAACAAATTCCAGCTCATAAAATACTATAACGACGTGGTCAGAGTCCTTATCAAAATCAAGTAACATAAGCTTAAATTTGGATGGTAACAGCTGGTAAAGAAAATGCTAAGGATCAGTGTCAGCCTGTTTTTAATTTCTTTTAAAGCTATTTTGGGGGGTGGGGCCAAGATGGCAAATAGAAAGATGCACATATACTAGCTCTTCCCCCACAACCCATAAAATATCTGTAAATAAAAGACTCTCAACAAATTCTAGAGCAGCAGAAACCACAGAACAGTGGAGTGAAGGAGATTTCCAGCCCGGGGTGACCTGAAAGACCAACAGGACAGGTCTGTCCCACTGGACACAGGGCAGAGTCCAGTTCAGCCTAGGAGGAGGACTGAAGCAGGCCTCAGGGGTGGAATCCCTAGCAGCAGTAGCAGTGGTTTGCAGATTCCTCAACCCACAGGCACCCAAGATCAGTGAGAGGGTTTTTTCAGCTGTCTGAGGAGGGAGCAGGGTCTTCCCATAGCTCCAGCCTCAGGCAGCTATGGCAGTCACTTGAGGGTCCAGTAGCTCTCATAGCAGCCCCCAATCCAATTTGTAAAGCCCCTGGGGGATTTGAGCAGTTTATCTGAATCTCAGCCCCCAGTGCTGGCTTGGTATAACTGGAGGCCAGGAGGTTGTGGAGAGGAAAATACTACTCAGATTCTGGGCACAAAAGTTTCTTGTTGCTCCTAGACCAGTGCACATGCTTGATTGGGCCACCTTTGAGGAAGTGAGATCTTACAGATCCCCAGAGCATACCCTACTCTTGACAAAGGACCCAAAGTCAGGTAACTGGTTGGGAAAATGCCCAAAAAAGGGGAAAAAATAAGACTATAGAAGGTTACTTTCTTGGTGAACAGATATCTTCCCCCATCCTTTCGGATGAGGAAGAACAATGCTTACCATCAGGGAAAGACATAATAATCAAAGCTTCAGTATCTCAAACACTGAAAATAAATAGTCAATGGCCTCAGGCCATGGAAGAGCTCAAAAAGGATTTTGAAAATCAATTTAGATAGGTGGAGGAAAAACTGGGAAGAGAAATGAGAGAGAAGCAAGAAAATCATGAAAAGCGAGTCAACAACTTGCTAAAGGAGACCCAAAAAAATGCTGAAGAAAATGACACCTTTAAAAATAGGCTAACTCAACTGACAAAAGAGGTTCAAAAAGTCAATGAGGAGAAGAATACTTTAAAAAGTAGAATTAGCCTAATGGAAAATGAGGTTCAAAAGCTCACTGAAGAAAATAGTTCTTTAAAACTATTTTGGTCAAGCTCTATAGATTGCCTTAAGGATCCAAGTCCATAAGGAATTTTAAGAGAAATTATTTCTCCTTCCCACTTTGGGACATACAGTGCCAAATAAAATCTCTAAGGAGCATAAGTGGAAAGTAATAGGTAATAAACTCAGAAAGGTAGGTGGATATCTGATTGTGCTGGGCTTCAAATGCCCAAAGGAGTTTGCATTTTTCACATGAGAAAACATGGAACTGTCCAAGTGCACAAGACAAGCCTGGGAGATCCAAGAGGAAAGCTGCTCACATGACCCCAGAAAACTCTTATCTTGAACTCCTGAGGCGAGGACCCCAACTTAAACTCTACTTGATCCAGGCCCAACCATGCCTTGTACCCTAGAAGTACCCATGACTTCCCACCCTCATTGCAATTACCATGACTCTGAGCTTCAGTTAACAGTTTACAAGCAAAAAACTCAGTGACAAATAGTAGAGGTAATTGTTAATGCAGAACTGGGCTAACACTTCCAGAAGATACAGTCTTTCTAAAAAAAAAAAAAATATGAAGGCTAAATGCAAAAGAGAAGCAATAAAGAGAAACAGAAGAAATTATCTGTTAACCCTATCTCATAGATACAGAAAGGGGATTATGAAAAGGAAACCTAAGCACAAAAAGGTATCACAGAAAATTCACTAGAAAATTACAACAAAAATGAGATAACAAAAGAGCAAAGAACCAACAACACTGAAAAAGTATTGTGGAGGGAAACAAATAATTTTGAAAAATCTCCTGGGAGAAGCTTCTTCAACAATTTTCTCTGATTCCTATGAATGGTCATGGGGTAGCATAGTTCAAATGAAGAAATGAGGCTGGAGGTTAGGACAGAAACAAGAACTCTCAAAGAAGAAACCAATAAAGCAAACAAGACATGAGAGAACATAGGAGATGCAACTGAGAAAAATCTCCACATCAATAGATGGTATGGAAAGAAAATAACAGATCTGGAGCACAAAAATACAAATATTTGAGAAATGTTCAACTAAATAAAAGAAAATAATAAGATTGAAAAGCTACATAGGAGCCATAAAAGCTGAGGAAACTGAATATTAAGATAGGATAGGAAGAAAAGTAACATGGTAATTACAGAGGATATTAATGTTCTTCCTGAATTGGATAAACACTGGGTTAAAACCAAAATGATGAAATCTAGTTGGGTTAAATGTAAAGTCTGGCAATTAGATTTAAAAAATCAAATTCTCAAGTACAGGAAGCTCAAGCATAGGCATGGCTAGAATGAAGTTTAAATGAAAAGGACTGAGGAACAGTGTGTGTATATGTATGTGATTGTGTGTGTGTGTGGTGTGTGTGTGTGTGAACTCAACAAGTAATATTTTAGAAATGGCAGCACATCCAGAGGAGAGTGGCTCATGATGGTGAGCAATCTTTTGGAACCATGCCAGATATCAGTTGAAAGAACTAGGATAACCTCTTTAAACCTAAAGTAGGTGATAGGGAACTTCAGATATCTGAAAAATTGTCACATGGAAAGATTACATAGTGTGTCTCAAAAATCTCATAACTGTTTTAAGTTTTAATAAAGCATCAGTAAGCTTTGTTCAGCTTGACATTGGCTAACCCTACTAAGACTAATATAGGAAAGTTTCAGAAAGAAAGAATTTGCCTTAAGAGAGGGCAAATTTCCTAACAATGTTGACATGAAGTAAGAAAGGATTGGATGTCTCATCAGGTAGTGAGTTTGTCATCTCTGGAGACTGTCTAATGGAGGCTAGGTTACAACTTATCAGGGACTCTGTAGATAAAAATCATTCTATAGGTTTGTACTGAATAGTCTTCAGGGTCCTTCCAACTCTAAGATTCAGTAAAAAAGGTAAGTTAGATGTTTAAATAGATGGAGGAAGGCATGCTGAATACAGTACCAGCCTTGGAGTAAAGAAAATCTGGTCAAATCTTACCTCCCACAGCTACTAGCTAGGTGACCCTGGGTAAATTTAACATCTCTGAACCTCAGTTTTCACCTATAAAATGGGAATAACACCCAGCTTATGGGGGGGTATCAAGTGACATAATACATATAAAACATTTGGCAAATTTTAAATTATTATAATCACATGAATTATTATGCCTGGCGAACAGTAGGTGCTCAATAAATGCTTATTGACTAGATTATGACTTATGATTGTTTCTACAGTAGCACTGATAATTAAATAATGTATAGTAGGGACAAAAATACACAGAAAAGTTTGTGAATACCAAAAGGGAAAAGACAGAGTCATGAGGGAAAGTAGAAATTTTAGTGTAGCCTTGGGATATATGCATGTTACACAATTCTACTGAGTTTTAAAAAAAAAAGTTTGCAAAGCACTTTGCTCCCAGCAATCTTGTGAATTATATCATGTGAGTATTGTTATCACCATTTTACAAGTTAAGAAAATAGAAATAAGACCGATAGATGTCAAATATGTGCCATGGCCACACATCTATTAAGGACTGGGCTACTTAACTGAAGGAAAGGGAAGAATCCAAGAGTTTCATCGAGAGAGAGAGATGAAAAAGGATATATTTCATTGTTGCAACATGTAGATGAGAAAGATGTGTAGACAGAAAATAAGTAACTTTGTTGTCACCTTATTTAAAACAAGTTGGTAACAGGCTATCCAGTCTTGCAATTCAGCACAAGCAGTAACAATGTAATACCACTGCCATGGGTCTGTTTTTATTTTAAAAAAAAAAGTTTTCTTCTCCCTTGCCTTCTTACTGGTATTGTTACACAATTAAATTTCCTTCAATTTCTGATTTATGCGACTTCTGAAAAGTAAGATAAAGATTCCAGAACTAGAATGATATTAGCAAAGTTTGGGGCAAACAAATGGACTGATACTACACCTTTTTCCTTTCCCACAGCTTCCCATCTTTTGTTTTAATACTAAGTGAAAATGATAAAATGATCAACAGCTAAAATCTGATCCTTCTGAAATTCCTAAATTAATCAAATTTTTAAGTAAGCACCTCCAAATCAAATTACATGGTAAACACAAGGGCATGAAATGAATCATAATTACATGGTTCATTTTTAGTGTCTCACCACTTATACCAATATGACACAAAGAGCCTCTAGCAAGGGTATGCAGGGTTGTTATACTGTAGAGTGGGGGAGTGGATATGTTACCTTCCACAGACCTGTCTAAATAACTGTAGTATTATTCTACAAATTTAGTAAACAGTTCAAATAAACTTCTCAAATTGGCCAAGTTCTAGGTTGTTAAACTGCCTTAAGTGTGGATGACACAGTAATCTGATCTAAAACTGGAAACAATCTTTAAAGTCATCTTTACCAGACCTCTCAGTTTTTCTGATCTACTGGTGCCAGCTACCTCACTAGGGAAAGAACAAGTAGCAGCACACTTTCCAAATACAATACAACTTACTCCCTTACCTGTATGACTCCAGTTCTTTCAGATTCCTTTAGCTGAGGATGCCTTCTACTGCAGGGGTTCCAGGCAAAGAAACTGGTACCAGTAGGTCTGACAGCCTAAACTCACAGTTCCCTTACAGTCTCTTGCTAAAAAGAATAGTAGTAACTGAACAGCAGAGGCCACAAAGTGTACGTACATACACATAGCAGAAATAATTTTATATCTATTGCTACATAAATATAAAAACAAATATTTATTGATGGGACACTAAGGTGGTTACATATTTCAAATTAAGAACTGGAACAAGAGACAAAAGTTTGATAGAGGGGGCAAAAATGAAATTTATACACACACACACACTCCAAACACTCATGACATACCTCAGTTCCAATAAGGGTAGGGCGAACATAGAGGCTGGCTGATGTTGAATACGGAACCCATTCCTGATCCAATCTCACAAGTTCTTGTATGCACTTTAAAAGTTCTTTCTTATCAAATTCCTAAAAGGATGGGAAGCAAAATGAAGTCACAAGAAAAAAAAGGATCAGAATTTCCTCACAGGCCTTCAATTCAGCAAGGCTTTACTAAGCCTTTGTATGTACTAGGCACTGAGTTAAACAATGAGTTTAAAAGACAAAATGACAACAAAACAGTCCCTGCCAATATGGAGCTTACATTCAACGAGGAGAAAACAATAATTACACATATATGAAAATATACTTTAAAAAAACACAAAATTCCTGGGAGGAGTTGTTAGTACTAACACATTTGGAGAGAAATTTTCTAGACTGTAGGAACTACACTCCTGACTCCAGGAAATGATGTCAAATAATAATAATACCTTGGACATATATATATATATATATATATATATATATATATATATATATATATATATATATATATATATATAGCACTTTAAAAGATTTTCTTTGAAACAACTCTGCAAAATATGTAATTAAAAAAATTATTATTCCCCTTTTACAGCTATGGAATAAAGGCTCAAAGAGGCTGTGTCTTACTCATGCTAATATGACTAGGATGTGAAAGAGCCGGGACTCACACTCAGGGACTTCAAAATTCTAATCCATGATCCTTCCCAGGAGATACTCACTTTTCTGTGCGTCATGAACCTCTTGGGTATCTGGTGAAGCCTATGGATTCTGTCTTAGAATGTTTTAAAGGCTTCAAATTAAATTAAATTACAAAGGATACCAATTATATTGATATGAAGTTATCAAAATCCTAAAAAAAAAAATAGTTTATGGTCCTAAGACTCCTGCCTTAGCTCACACTGGTTCCTAAGTTAAAGAGTACAGAAATGTAAAAGCCCTAAACCATAAACAATATTTTCATGCTGTGTACTTTCAGCCTTAAAACTTAGTAAAAATTGTCTCTTTCCAATTTCCCATAGTAATGTTTAGTGTAATCAATCACCATGGCCTGGAATAGAATTCCCCTGTCATTTCAGATGTATGCTGTTGACTTCCAGGTTCCCAGATGACAGCTGCCTTGTGGCAGCATGATTTCACTTCTTATGAAGGGATGTAAGCTCTTATAAGTCATGCTTTAAGAGACTGTAATTATCTCTGTGAGGCAAACAAGCCTAAGAAAGATGAGCATTCTACAAAATGGAACTTTGAAGCATTTTAAAAGAAAGACAAAGCAAGAAGTAGCACATGCTCAAGATCAATCAGACTGAATTCCTAAACAGTAGGGTAATCATTTATGCTCTAAACTTGCATGTTATGGTGGCCATATGACCTTAAAGAATTAAGGAACTGAGGCAGAGACTTGGAATATAGTTCTCTGCCCCCAGCTTTGAATGCCAGACTCTGCAGGCAGATTTTAGAGCAAAGATGAAACATAAGGAGAAACAACTAGTGCCATCATAAGACTTGTTAGGATTTGACTAGTAACATCAAAAGACATAAGACTTTTGAGAATTTCTTGTAGAAGAAAAAAATTAGCAAACTTCTTTCTTTCACTTTCATGATTTCTAATCCTTTAAGTTCAAAATGAGAAGAACATATCATGATTTTACTCCTTATAATCAGTCCTAATTAGAGCCTGAATTTGAGCTGAAACTCAGAAATATGAAATAGAAAATGGCATAGTCATTTAGCAGAAGACTATTAGTAATTCTGATACAAAGAACAGTCATTTATTGACCTAAATAAGCCCTTTTGTGCCTTTCTGAAAGCTCTCATCCTGCAAAAAAAAAAAAAATTTACTAATCAGCAAATATGAAACTAATAAACTGAAATGTTCAGTTTAAATAAAAGTATTTTGTTGGTTATAAGAATAAATGCATTTGCTTAATGTTGTTAAGTCCACTTTGGGGCTATAGGGGCATATTAAACAGATTATTAATATCTTGGTGTGTAAAATCTTGATTTGTAATATATCAAAATTCTGATTCAGTGACTTCAGTCTAAGAAGATTCTCTTTTCTATAATAATTTGTAACCCTCACCTTACCCTATTCTGTTGGAAGATACGTATTTCCCCAGCACAAACCAGTAAGGACATGAGCAATTTAGGGGTCAAGCCTCTGTTCTCTTGTATTCATTGCTGGAATCCCTCAAGCTCTCAGCACAACACTTTTATCTTGGCTTCTTCCAGAAAAATCATCATAGCTTTTTACTTCGATAACATATTTTCCACAAATCTTAAAACTATTTTCTCAAATAAGCCAACCAGAATAACCTTTCCATGGATCTCAAACTATTTTACAGTCTCACTCTTCCTATTAGGATGTATTGTCCTCCCTTGCCCTTTTCCTATTACTGCGGATTTACTTCTCTGTGTACGTTTCCTTCCAGTAAAATGTAAACGCATGGAGGGCAGGAACCCTTCATTTTTGTCTCAGCTGTACTGGAACTTTTTTTTGTGGTTATTGATTTCACCAGTGTAATTCTCCCTTTTGAAAATCCCTCCACCAATTCATACAGGCAACTGCTCTGCCAAATTTAGAGCTCAGAGAGGAGCCTGGAGTGCTGAGAGGTTAAAAGCATACAGTCACACAAGGAACTTTGTAAGTGGCTGCTGAACTAAAAGTGAGTGGAATAATTGCCTGACACATAAAAACATATTTTTTCAAAGCTATCAACCAATTAACCAAGATATATTTCTTTATTAGGCTTCTCCTATGTGCCAGGCATTTTGATACATGCTAGGAAGCTGAAACAAAAAGTGAAATAATCTTTACTCTCATGGAGTTTACATTTTAACGGGCAACAAGTTATATAGCTATAGAACATATATATATATAGAGAGAGAGAATAAGCATAAAGAGAATATTCATGAAGTAGTGGATGATGTCAGGGGTCCCACATAAATTTACTTTCCAATTCCAGGATACTACCCAGAGCTCCCATGCAGAGATGAAGGCAAAGATTAGAAGAAGTTAAATGTTTTTTCTTTTGGTCTAACTACGCTTTGGTTATCCTTAGGAAGTATACTGAGCTAAATAAATTGGCATTTTGGATAAAACTTACTGATAAACCTAACAAATTCTTAATTATAGGATAGTCCATTTCCCCCAGTTTGTAGCAAAGGGATCTTCTCATTTCTTAATGAGAGGTGGAAATGCATTACTACTACTTCGACATGCTCAGGACATCTTATAGTGAATTCAGCTTACAAGTAAAGAATAGCCTAGGTTCCATTTTTAAATGTTTCTATCTATTCAGCTTTGGAAAGAGTTTAAAGATAATTTAAGACTTTTAGCATATTTATTATTGTGAACAGCAATCAATATACTGAAAAAACAGTTACATTTTCAAGTGTCATTTTTTTTTCAATATTATAATTTAAACATATTTTAGAAGCACTTTTAGATTTAAACTAATTTCTTCCTTCTATATGGATATAATATTTAGAATTTTAAGGAAGCTGAGAAGTCATCTAATAAAACATCTCTATTTTATATATTTGTAAAATTATGCACTTATAAGGTTAAATACTTATTCCAAGATCAGCAATATCTATTAAGTGGCTGAGCTAAGAACCGAATGCTCATTCTTTGGCTGCTGATCTGGCTCTGTCTCCTCACTCACTCTTCATGAACCCACACATATACAAACCCAAATACTAATCACTAAGAAAAAAGGACAAGATCTGTGACTTCCCTGGTATAGGGAATTGCCAAAAGAGGAACCCCACACCCCCACACCAGTACAAGTAACTACCTTCTCTGAAACTTCAAGCCTTAGAAAGCTGCGTAGACTCCGAGCTATCTTAGGGAACCCAGAGGACACGTACATTTCGAGTATCCTTTTATTCCTTCCAATTCCCTCCTTTTCATTATCATTCTAGACTAAAATCAATGGCTACTGACAAATCCTTCTGTCATGTCTGTTTAATACTTTAGGCTGTATAGTTTTTTTCTTTTGTTTTATTTCTGCTGTTTTTATTAAACTATCTTTCAAAACCTATAGGAAACATAAAAACTCTTACCAATTGTTTTACAGTTAAGAAAATGGGAATTCTGACTATTAAAAAAGTAGAAAGTTCCCCCAGGTATTAAGAGACTAAGTGACTTAAATTGGCCTAGAGTCACAAAAAGTCATAACTTGAACCTATGTGTACTTCCCTCTAAGGTTAATTTATTATTCACTAAGTCACACTGGCTCATATTATGCACTTACCAAATGGAATAAATTCATGTCCTGAAAGTTTTTAGCTGTCACTTCTAGAGAAGAAAGCAGGCAAGAAACAACACCCAGACTATTTAGAACCACAATTCATTTTGCTAGTTCCCTACAATGATACATTTCCTCCAAATTCATGGACATTTCTTTCAAATAGTGTGCTGGAAACTCTCTCAATAAAAAGGAACATAAATTGCTTGACTTACGTACAGGTAAAGTTAACCTTGCTGCAGATCGAAGCATCCTGTCCATGTTGAGGTCTGGGCGAAACAGACGGATTTTTTTATCTACTCCTCGGTATGCCTTCATTCCTTCAAATAACTGAAGTTTAAAGACAATTGAAAATCTATTACCAATGATAATTAGTAAACAGAGTTCCTGATATCAAAGGACTGACTTCTCCAGGTTTCCTATTTCCTTATGTATTTAAATTTGCTTTTGTCTTAAAGAGGGAACAATTATTTCTAAGCATGTTGTTTTTTCAGTCATTTCAATCATGTCCTTCTCTTTATGACCCCATTTGGGGTTTTCTTGATAAAGACACTAGAGTGATTTGCCATTTCCTTTTCCAGCTTATTTTACAGATGAACTGAGACAAACATGGTTAAGTGACTTGCCTAGGGTCATACAGCTAGATGAGTCTGGATCTGAAACTCGGATCTTCCTGACTCCAGGCCAGGGGCACCACTTCAAGCTCCACTGTGCCAGATAGCTGCCTGCTATGTCTAAGTACAGTGTTAGCAAAATCTGGCCAACAAAAACTGGCATAAGAAAGAAGTCACTACTATTCCCATCAAATTCAAGGAGCTAAATAGCCATTCTATCACTTATCTGAGTTTTCTGTCTTTCCTTCCAGTCCATTGATGCTTTCATACTAAAGAGTCATAGATGCAATGCAACAATGAACATGTATTAAGTGCCTGCTACATGCCAAACCACAATGCTTGGTGGTAGAAAGATAAGAGAAAACCAGTTCCCCATCTTCAAAGAACAGAGAGAAACATTTAAAGGGGACCTTGGAGGTCTTCTAGTTCAAACCACTCACTTTACAAGTAATGGAGCTGAGGTCCAGACAGCTTAAGTAACTGATCCAGATAATAAGGGATTGAAGAAGGATTTGATTCAGGTTATCCTAACACTAGGATCCAGGGTTCTGCCCACTATGTGATGCTAACTCCACCCAGTTAATAATAATGGGCTTAATAAAGGAGAGAAGGTGATGTAACTTAAAATTTGGATATTTATTAATAGTTCTGATAAAGGGGAATAAAATAAGCTAAAACTGTTAGCCAAAATGAAATTGAGGCCTTGCACTTATCCCTGATACCCCTGCTCTATGTCATTTCTCATATACACTACTAAATTTCCCGTCTCTGTGCTTCTGCACTGCCTTTCCCCTTTTCTTGGGAATTTACTCTCTCTCCTCTAGCTCTTATCTCTCTACTTAACACTGTGGTTCTCACGTCTCTACCACGGTGCTTCCACTGCACAAACTGAGTCATATTAGTGAAGACATATTAGATCTTCAAATAACCATTTACTTAACACTCCAATAAAGAGACGGTACATGTATCTATTTATATATACTACCTTTTGTGATAAAATGGGACCCCTATGAATGTTTACCAGTCAACCAAAGAATACATTAGTTTCAGCAAAAGACATTTAATCAAACAGTGTAACAAAAGAAGTGACAAGAAGACTGCCTTGTAAATATGGGATGCACTCCCTTACTTGGTCACACCACAGTAAGGGAGGTTACAAAGAAAAAACAGTAAACCAAGAAATATTGAGGACATACCTTTAAGAAGCACATGTGGCCAAGAAACACACATAAGGAGGCTTATGCCAGGAATATACTTGGTTAGGACAAATGGATAAAGGACTACATAAAAGACATATGGACAAGGAATATGGGCTGCCAGAGCAAATCATATATGTATGATTGCTACAGAGTTGGTAATGTCCTCAAAAATATAACAGCCCTACTCTTAGAGTTTTTTTTTTTCCTGGGTGCTGTGTCATCATTGAATTCATCATCTCTTCTAGGCACTGATCTACTGGTAGAGTTTCAACTGGCTTGCTTCTCTTTATGAACTTCTCTTCATCTTTTCAGAAATACCTACTAAGCAGCTTGCTAGTGTGTAGTGAATCAAAATATCTCCCCATCTATAACTTGGGGTCTGGGAAACAAAAGCTAGGTAGGCAGAGTGCTCTAAAACCAAGATTAAGTATTTCTTTTTTGATTCCTGCCTTTTTGATGTTAGGTACTATAATTTTAAATAGAGAAAGGAAATGAGTTGTGAGATCACAAGGTTTTTTTATTTCTCTGGAATAAATATAGCCTATATTAAGTGATGCTTTACAATTTATTTTATAAATAACATGTTTAAAAGACAGATTTGTAGTAAAGGATTCCTGCTGTGATGACTAGGTATTGCAGTGGGTCTGACTCACAAAAGAGTTATGAATACTCCTGTTAAAGAAGAAAGACTCCCTACCAGCTGAAATTCAGTAGAGAAGTAGTAAATGACAGCAACAACTAACTGAGAGTGGGAGGCCATCAAAGCACTTAAACTCATGGAACAACATTAGCAGTTCTATGGGAAAGCTATATGCACCAACTTAGAAGGCAAAGAAATGTTCCAACTCTGAAACAGTCATTGGTATATATGAATATTCAGGTAACAAACATTCTCTTTTCCACTGGAATATTAAGATTCTATGAAAAAGCCCATTTGTATATAGAGAGGGAAAAGAGTTGTTGTTTTTTTCCCTGTGTAGTCATTTGTATTATTTAATGTGTGTTCCAGTTTGATGTTTGAGAGAACACAAAGGCAGAGGTTTTGACCCAAAGAGAGACTTAAAATTGGATGCTTCTTTTGGGGAACTATATTGAAAGGGCCCTAGGAATATTTAGAACAGAATTTCTCTTTCTATCATTTTCTTCTTACATTTGTTAATATAATGCAAATATGTTGAAGATACTTGTAGATTTCTGCTTCCTGCTCTTTTATTAAAACTATCAATTATTTCTCCTGAAAATAGGTATATATTTTTTTCTACTCTTACTCAGTGCTTACTTTTAAATTTTTTTCTCTTTGCATATTGCTGTAGATGGCATTCCTAATACTATGTCAAATAACAGTATGGAAAGAGGGAATATTTGCTTTACACTTTACTCAACAAGAATCTATTAAGCGCCTACTATGTAATAGGCACTGTTCTAAGTATTAAGGATACAAAGAAGGACAAAAACAGTCTCTTCTCTTAAAAAGATCAGACTAATGGTGGAAACAGCACACAAATAACTATGTACAAAGAAGATACATACAAAATATATTGGATATCATTTCAGAGGAAGGAATTAGCATTAAGGAGGATCAAGAAAGAATTCTTGAGGAAGATAAGATTTTAGCTGAGATTACTCCTGAGAAGTCAGGAGTAAAGATAATGTAGAAGAGAATTCTAGCCATGGAGAACAGCGAAGGACAGCACATAGCACATAGAAAACGCATGGAGTTGTGAAGTGGATTATCTTTTGTGAGGTAACCAATGTCCCTGGATACGGAGGGGAGGGAGTAAGGTGTAAGATGAGTTAAAGTAGGAAAGAGACAGGTAAAAAAGATATTAAATGCAAAACAGCTGATTTTATTTTAGATCCTAGAGGCAAAAAGGAGACATGTGAATTTATTAAGTAGGAGCTGACAGGGGGTGTATCTATTTTAGGAAGATCACTCTGGTTGTGGAATGGAGGATGAACTGTACTGGTGAGAGACTGTAGTCAAGGAGAACAACCAGAAACATATTGCAATCTAATAGGCATGAAGTAATGAGATAAAGTGAGGTGAAAGCAACGCAGAGAAAAGAAATGAGAGTATAGGAAAGATGTTATGAAGGTAGAATCGATAGGACTTAGCAACAAATTTTAAATCAGAGGTAAGAGGGTGAGAAGTCAAAGATGACACCTGAGTTGCAAGCCTGAATAACCGGAAAGATGATGATGCCACCAACAGTAATATGTAAGTTAAAAAGAGGGGAGGTTTTGATGAGAAAAAAATGAGTTCTGGTTTTGAACATGTTAAGTTTGAAGTGTCCAAAGGACACCCAATCTGAGATATCCAACAGGCATCTAGAGATGTGAAAGTGGAAGGCAGGAGAGAGGTTAGCACTGGATATACAGAACTGCCAATTATCAGCAGAGAGATTGTGACTGATTCCATGGGAGCTGAGGAGATCACCAAGTGAAATTGTACGAAAGGAAAAGAGGCTCAGATCAGAGCCCTGGGGATACTCACAGTTAGCAGACATAACATGGATGAAGACCCAGCAAAGGAGACTGAGAAGGAACAGTCTTTCAGGTAGGAGAACCAGGAAAGAGCAGTGTCACTTTACAAAGAAAATGTTCTCAGAACAATGCTGCAAGGTTGCTAATGCAATATCATTATCCCCATTTTAGAAATGAGGGAACTGAGAGGTACAAGGTCAGACAGAGGAGCCAGGATTTGAATTCCAATTTTCTGAATCCAGAGTTAGTATTCTTTTCACTTTATCATGATTTCCCTCTAAGAGTATGACCTCAACATTTTGAAATCCAGTAAAACCACTGGTTGGTCCTATTCAAAAGGGAAAACACACATCAACACCAACAATAACAACAAAAAAATAACAGTAACAACAATTGGTAGCCAATGGAGTATATCCAAATCTAATACGTAAATTTCTCTAGTTCCTCTTCCACCTTTCACATGCTAAGTGGGATGAAAAGACTCAGAGTTTATATTTATTATTTTACATTTATACATTAAATAAAAGTAGGCATATGAAAGCTGGGCAAAGAACAAAGGGAATATCAACTCCAAAATTTCCCTAGGAACTTAGGAACAGGTTAGGGCCACTTGTATTCTGACAATTTTTAGAAGTGCAGAAATTCATTGTCTGGCTAGAGTATGGTTAAAGTCAGCAATTGTTAAAAACTCTTGAGCAGGAAACATTTACTAAATGAGAAGGTAAATGCAATAATAATCATAACAGAACGTTAGCTCAACAGAAGGCAAAAGCAGAAATAGTGAAGTTACCATAGCCCACATATAAACCTGGGTCACACTCTCCTACCAACATGCACAGTATCCTTGGAGGAGAGTGGTGACATGCTTGTAGAGAACGGGAGGCATGCGTGGTAAAGCCTACATGCTTGGGATAACTTAAAACTCTAAACTTCATGCCTACACAAGTAGTAATCTCTTAGAGAAGAGTGTAAAGTCACTTGGTAAAGTCCCTTTCCCTGGATCCAGTTATTGAGAATTGGGCTGGAAAACCTGTTCTCCAAATCTGATCTTGAAAGAGTTGCCCTGCTATATATTTAGGAAGGTAAATGAAACAAAGAGAAAGGAGGAAGGAAAAAGCATTTTTTAAGTGCCTACTCTGTCTCAGATACTATGCTGAACAATTTACAAATACTCTCTTATTTGAGTCTCATAGCAATCCTGGGAAGTAGATACTGTTACTATGCTCATTTTATAATTGAGGAAACCGCAGCAGACAAAGGTGAAGTGAATTAGTCAAGGTCATATAGCTAGTAGGTGTCTAAAGGCAGATTTGAACTCGGGGAAAGGAGGTGGGAACTTCTCAACTTGGGTCCATAAAGAATTAGTTCATAGAGAGGGGAGGACTAGCATGACTGTAGAAGACTCAAGATTATGAGTCGAGGACAAGTTCAATTATACCTTTAGGAAAAGATGGATAAATAATACATTTCAAGAACATGGGCATATGCCAATGTATGCATAGGCACATATGCTCATGTATAAACATACTCTGCCCAAAGGAAAGTGAATGGTGTCTAAGTAGGAAATTCACAACTTGAGGGATAATCTGCTTGTGACTTGCCATATAGTCATCACCTGTCCTAAACATACATACTATTCCTACTTTCTTTAGTCCCTTGAGCTTAAGAGGAAGGGCTAAGACCTCCTGAAAAGGTACCATCATCCCCTTTACTTGTAATTTAGTCACAATTTCAATGTATAAATAAAACATGAAATAACAATATAAGCTCTATACATCACAAGTTTTCATAGAACTACTGACACAAATGAAATTTTAAGTCTTCCTTGAAAACTAAAATGAAACACTCTTGGCAAGATTGATCAGATCTCTATTTCAATATATATTATTCCCCAAAACTTAACAGGTTTAAAAAATATTACTGACTCATCAATCCATAATAAATGTCTTATTTGACTCAACAAACAATAAATCAGAGTTTCTTAAACACATTAAATACCAGACAGTGTGCTAGGCGCTGGATATACAAAAACAATCATGAAACAAGTGTCTGCTGTCAAGGAGTAGACATTCTATCAGAAAGACAACGTGTACATGTAAAGGCAAGACAAACGATATAGAAAATAAATAGAAGGTAATTAAGAGCTACGAGAAACTGGAAATGGCTCATGCAGGAGATATTTTAAGCTGTTTTGGAGGAAACTAGGAAAAAGTAAAGCAGGCATGATTCCAGGCATGGGGACAGCCTCTGCAAAATCCCAGAGATGAGGGTCAACCTGTTTCCCTCTTTCCACCTACCATCATTGACCTCCCCATATGATTAGAGTATTATGTTGATATATTAGAGCCATTCAAGATCATGTCTGGCATCAGAGTTTCCAGTAGTGAAAGTAGATCACATACAATTTAGGCAACTGGGTCTCTGAATGGACACATTAAGTCAACCACAACTGTAGGTAGAAAGGGTCCTACTCTCTAGTTTGAGGTTCCTGTTAAAAGTCAAATAAAAAAAGAAGAATATTTTATTTCTCAGTGGGCTGAAACTAAGTTGCCTTATACTAATTTTTTTTTGGCCTCCTCCCCAAATATTTGGGCCAAATTTTTTTCTTAGCCGTTCCTAATAGAATTATTATTTCCAAGGAGATAATATGTGAAAACATAAAACACTCATACAGAAAAATGTGTGCAACACATACACACACACAAAACTGTGCCATAATGAGATGGGAAGGAGAAAAATCCCTTTCTCAAACCCTTACACTTATAGACTAATAAACATACCTGAAGAAAGACATTAAATTAAATGCCTCTTTTAACATTCATAACTATAAATGTTATTACTAGTCATAAAAGTTTCCAGCTCACTCTGAAATCCAGACATACTACATTTGACTCTGATTTTTCCACAGTAGTAACAGACTGGAAGGCTAAATGATATGAAAAATGTTAATTAGTCACTTTTGGTTAGGTAAATTTCTCTACGAAATTACCTTTCTATTTGCTTTCAATTTTTCTTTCAGTCCCTCTTTATAAACTATATAATTATCTAAAGGATGTGTGATGACCTCCTCCTTAGTCTGTCTGGGGAAAAAGAAGATTTTATAAGAAATTTCCCCAATCAACATCATAAAATAAAAATGAGAATTTTTTTAAAATGCCTATTGCACAAAAGCTATTTTCGGATGTGCTTGCAATGCATTGAAAATAAAGTTAAATGTACATAAGGAATATATTACTTACTTCCACTGCATAGTGAAGGACTGACGAACCAGGATGTAATGACAGATTCTCAAGAGGTTTAATACAAGGCTTTTCCCATCCAAAATTCAAAGACCATTCCACTGTCAACATGTGATCCGTGAAAACAGTCCCAAATACAAGATTATTTGGGTCAGGTTTTTCTTTTAAAATGGTGGCTGGTGTGATGATTATATCTTTAGCCTAAAAGAAAAAAAATTAGATTTTTAGCATCATCAGCATCTAATAGAACTTCCTGAAAAAACCCATCAGACCTGTGCCTAGTCTTAGCAAATTTGATATTTTAAAAGAGAAAGGCGTTCACAAATTTGATATTTTAAAAGAGAAAGGCGTTCACAATCCAACTGAGGGATAAGACATTTATGTAACTGATACAGTATAAATGATTTTATGTATGGATTCATATAAAGCCACCCAACTCCTGAAGAATCACTTGTGGGGAGAGGACACAGGAGACAAGTAATCTCTAGAGAATTCACCTGATGGGTTACCTCTTTTTTTATGCCCCCAGAACCTAGGACAAGTAGGCCCTTAATGAATGCTTATTGAATCAGATTGGATTGGGTTGAATGATCTAAATTAGCATAACCAAAAAAGCTATAAAAGCTTTTGAGTACAAGACCAATGATGGTCTTTTTGTATGTGTGTTGTGTTGTCCTTCATTTTCGAAGAGGACCATCATTGAAATGATGTCATGACTTGAACTTGACTTTGTTTTGAGTGAGGAAGGGCTAGGCAAAGTCACCGACCTCACTTGCTCCTCCCTGAGCCATCTGGATCTAGCTTTTTGGCTGCATGCCCAACTTATAGATCTAATCTTTCTCAATTTTATTCACATAAGCATTTAAAGATATAAATTTTCCCCTAAGTACTGCTTTGGCTGCATCCCATATATGTTGGCACAGTATCTCACTCTTGTCATTCTCTTTAATGAAATTATTGTTTCTATGATTGATTCTTTGATCCATGCATTTTTTAGGATTAGATTATTTAGTTTTCAATTTTAATCTGATTTCCCACATCCCTTTGTTGAATATAATTTTTACTGCATTATGTTCTAAAAAGGATGCATTAAATATTTCAGCTTTTCTGCATTTGGTTTGAGGTTTTTATATCCTAATACATGGTCAATTTTTGTTTAAGTTCCATATAACAACGAAAAAAGGTATATTCCTTTCTATTTCCATCTAATTTTTTCCAAAGGTCTATCATATCTAACACTTACAAAATTTTACTCATCTCCTTAATATCTTTATTTTTTGCTTTGTGGTTAGATTTATCTAGTTCTGAGACAGGGAAATTGAGGCTCCCAATACTATATCACTATTTTACTATATTTACTATATTACTATTATTACTATAATATATATTTCCCCCTGTAACTGATTTTAACTTTTCCTTTAAGAATTTGGATGCTCCAGAAAAAGAACCATAGTCTGAATGTAGATTGAAGCATACTACTTACTATCTTTGTTTATTTCTTCTTTTTCATGGTTCTTCCCATTGGTTCTAATTCTTCATAACATGACTAATGTGAAAATGTTTAATATGAATGTATATGTAGAACTTATATCAGATTGCACACTGTCTTTGGGTGGGGGGAAGGAAAGGAGTGGAAGAAAATTTGTAACTCAAAATCTATGGAAGTGAATGTTTGTATCATACACAGGGGGGCCTGCTAGCATAGGTTTTTATTTTTAAAAATAACTAAAAACAAATAATTATTATTATTTAAAAATAAAAATATATCCCCCCCAAAAAAGAAAGAATTTGGATACCATATTATTTGGTCCATATATCTTTAGTATTAATTTCACTTAGTTGTCTGTTGTTACTTTTAGCAAAATGCAATTTCCCCATTTCTCTCTTTTAATTAGATCTATTTCTGCTTTTGCTTTGTCTGAGATCATGATTCCTGCCCCTCTTTTCTCCAGATGAAACACACCAGATTCTGCTCCATACTTTCATCTTTACACTGCGTGTATTTCTCTATTTCAAGTGTATTTCTTGTGAACATATTGTAGAATTCTGGTTTTTAATCCATTTTTATATACACTTCTATTTTATGAGCTCGTCCTATTCACATTCACAATTATAATTATTATTTATTTCCTTCCATCCTATTTTTTTCCTGCTCTCCTCTCCTTTCCTCTTCTGTTCTCTCCTCTTCCCTCTCTCTCTCTCTTTCTCTCTCTCCTTTCACCCTATCCTGGATCCCTCAACCTGCCCACTCTTCTCTCAACGTCCATTTTATACCCCTTCCCTCCTATTCCCTGTAAGTTAAGACAGTTTTCTATACCCAAATGAGAGTGTATATCATTCCCTCTTTGAGCCAATTTTGATGAGAGTAAAATTCAAGCATTGCCCAGTAGGCCACATCTTCCCCTCCACTCTAAAAGTTCTTTTGCACCTCATTTAGGTAAGATAATTTACCAGATCTACCTCTCTCTTCCCCCTTCTCTCAGTGCATTCTTCTCTCTCATACCTTAATTTTATTTTTTTGGATATCATCTTATGATGTTCACTCACACCCAGCCCACCTTTCTATGTATACTTTAACTGCCTTAATAATGAGAAAGTTCTTAGGAGTTACAGGTCTCCCATGGAGAAATGCAAAGAGTTTAGCCTCACTGAATCCTTTCCAATTTCTCTTTCATGTTTACTTTTTTAATGCTTTTTCTGAGTCTTGTGCTTGAGTGTCAAATTTTCTATTGAGCTCTGGTCTTTTCATCAAGAATGCTTGAAAAATCCTCTATGTCACTGAATATGCATTTTTTCCCTTGTACTCCATTTTGCTGAATAGATTATTCTTGGTTGTAATCTTAGCTCTTTTGTCCTCTGGAATACCATATTTCAAGACCTCCAATTTTTTAATGTAAAGCTGCTAAAAATTGTGGTACTCTAACTGTAGCTCCATGATATTAGTGATTGGTTCCTTCTGGCAGCTTATGGTATTTTCTCCTTGACCTGGGAGCTCTTGAAGTTAGCTATAATATTCCTGAGAGTTTTCATTTTGGGATCTCTTTCAGGAGCTGATTTGGAAATTCATTCAATTTATATTTTACTCTCTGGTTCTAGAATATCAGGATAGTTTTCATTGATAATTTCTTGAAATAATTTTTTTTATCATGGTTTTAAGGTAGTCTAATAATTCTTAAATTATCTCCCCTCAATCTGTTTTCCAGGGCAGTTGTTTTTCCAATGAGACATTTCACTTTCTTCTATTTTGTTTTCATTATTTTGATTTTGCTTGATTGCTTCTTGTTGTCTCATGGAGTCAGTCATTAGCTTCTACTTGCCCAATTCTACTTTTTAAGAAATTATGTTCTTTAGTGAACTTTTGTATCTCTTTTTCCATTTGATCAATTCTGCTGTGTGAGCTCTCTTCAATGGATTATTCTGCCTCTTCTATCAGTTGATCAATTCTATATTTTAAGGTATCTATTTTTTAAAGTGTCTATTTTTCAGTAATTTTTTATGCCTCCTTTACCAAACTGTTGACTAATTTTTCATGATATTCTTGCATCACTATTTTTTTTTCAATTTTTCCTCTAACTTAATTTTGAAATTTCCTTTTGAGCTCTTTCAGGACTTCTTTTTTGGTTCTGACACCAATTCACATTTTTCTTTGAGGCTTTCATTTTGTTGTCTTCATCTCAGTTTGTTTTTACCTTCCCTTTCACCACAGTAACTTTCTATGGTCAGGTTCTTTTTTGTTGCTTGCTCATTTTTCCAGAATATACATATATGCTTTTAACATTATGTTCAAGTTGAGCTCTACTCATGGGGTTGAGGTGGGCACTGTACAAAGCTCCATGATTTTTGTAGAACTATGACCAAGGTCCTGCTAGTGCTTCTCATTGCCCTGGTACTGACTGTGACCTGGAACTGTGTATGAGTGGTGTAAGAGTCCTGCAACCAGAGCCAGCAAATGATCCCCTGAAATCTCCTTCTGACCAGTTGTCCAATCCTGTCACTGTCTTTGGGCTGAGAGCTCCAGAAGCTGAATACACAGATTCAGTCATCCCCCAAGTGCTGGCTTGCCAGCTTATGTGGCCTGTGTCAGCTTGGTCTGTCCTCCATTCTCTTCCCAGAGAAACAGACATTTCCTGTTGACCTTATAAAAGTTATTTTGGGTTGGAAAATTGTTTCACTCTCCCCTCCACCTTTTTGGTAGTTCTGCCACTCCAGAATCCAATTTGAGGGTAGTTCCCTATTAATTTGAGAAATAAGACCTTTATCAGAGAAACTTGCTGTAAAAATTTTTATATTACTTCATTGTCTATGGTACCTCTCAGAAAAATGTAGTGTTTCTGATTATTTCTTTTAATTAGGTCTAATTTTTGCTTTTGCTTTGTCTGAGATCGTGTTTGCTACCCCTGCTTTTTTTCTTCAACTGAAGCATAATAGATTCTGCTCCAGCCCTTTGTTTTAACTCTGTGTGTATTTCTATTTCCTTCTTCTCTAGTTCAGTTTCTAATCCATTTCCATTTTATGGGTAATCTCATCCCATTCACAGTAATGTTTACTAACTATGGACTGCCCTAAATCCCATTTTCTTCTACTTATACTTCTCTCTCTTAATCTCCTCCCTTTTTAAATGTCTGTTTTGCTTCTGATCACTGCCTCCTTAATCAGCCCTCGCCCACATCGGCCGCACTGTACCACTTATCCCTTTCCGTAATTTCCCTTTTGAATCAGATTTCTATAACGAACTATGTGTGTATACATATGCTTCTCTCTTTGAACCAATTCCTATAAGAATGAGGTACAAGCACTGCCCATCACCCCACCATTTCCCCCTCCACTGCACAAGCACCTGCTTGTGTAACTCTTATGGGAGAAAATTTTCCCCATTCTATCTCTACCTTCTCTCTTCTCCCAGTATATCTCTTTTTCATGCCTTCATTTTTCAGATCATCCCAACACACAAGACTTACACCCATGATGTTTAACTATGTAAGACTCCTTCTAACTGCCCTAATCATGATAAAATTCTTGGGAGTTTCAAGTATCAGCTTCCCATAGAAGAATGTAAATAGTTTAACCTTATTGAATCCCTAATGATTTCTCTCCCATGTTTACTTTTTTATGTTTCCCTTGAGTTTTGTGTTTGAATGAAAAATGTTCTATTCAGCTCTCATCTTTGGGAATACTTGAAAATCCTCTATTTCATTAAATAATCATTTTTTGCTCCTCTGATTATTTTCAGTTTTAAGAGGTAGGTTATTCTTGGTTATAATCCTAGCTCCTTAGCCTTCTAGAATATTACATTCTAACACTTTAGCTTCTGTAACATTGCATCACTCTCATTCCTTTTTCCATTTTTTCCTCTAATACTCTTGCTTCTTTAACTCTTCCAGGAATTCTTGCAGGGCGTAAGACCAAAAAAGCATTTTTCTTTGAGAATTTGTTTGTTAGCTCTTTTTTTATTCTTGTCTTCTGAGTTTATGTCTTAGTTTTTTCCTGCCACTGTAGCATCCTTTTATGGTCAAGTTGTTGTTGTTTGCTCTTTTTCCCAGTTTATTTCTTGACTTTGAAATTTATGCTAAAATGGGGTTCTGCTCACCTAGAAGTGGGGAGGCACTGCTCTAAGTCTCAGGATTTTTTATGCTGCTATTTTCAGAGCTAGTTCTAGTAGCCTGCAATTTTCTCTTGCTTCCAATATCTAGGGAGAGGTATAATCACTGCTCTCTCTGCAAGAATCTCCTGCAATCACAAGCTCTAAAGATTCTATTGGTCTTGTACCTGTGACCAAGTCCCCAACTCTCTCTTTGATGCAAGCTCTAGTGCTCCTCTCTGCTTTGGTACTGCAACCAGGGGCCCTTGCTCCCTTGTAACTGACCACAAGTGCCCCTCTTGATGCTTAACTGCAACCCAGAACTGTGTATGGGCAATAGAGTTGCCAATCAGTGCAAGCTTCTCCCAGTGCTAAAAAAGTTTGCCCTGTAATCTTTTGGACCAGGTGTCCAAGTCGCTTACTTTCTCTAAGTTGAGAGCTCCCAAAACTGGTGCTGATGCTTATTCAGATGCCTTCAAGGCCCACCACTGGTGCTGCAAGCATTGACCCAGCTGTCATAGACCTCTTCTATCAACTTCCTAAATTTTACAATGCTGGAAAAATGTGACCTTTTGTTAACTCTTCTGCTCAAAATGTGATTTTTCAGCATTATTTTAAAGTTGTTTGGAAGGTAATATTGTGAGAGTTAAGCTAGGTTGCTCTACATTCACTCTACCATCTTGGCATGCTCTAATTTGTTTTCATTACACAATGCAATGTTGCCTTTGCTTCTAAAAGCTCATTGTAATCATTTAGTACTGAAGGGATTACATTGTCAAAGCACCTCAGATCATAGTAAGTGGTCCTATAGAACAGTACCATCAAAACAGATTTTCCTCACTATAAAAATATCTTTCAGAAGACCTCTCACACCTATAGATTCATTTTATTTCTTTGTGTATGTATTATATACCTTCTTGACTACTTATTCAGAATCTTGGACAATATCCAGAACCTTCAGTTTTTCTCAGTGATTTTAAATAAAATGCAATTATCTCAGAAGGGCATCATGAATGAATTGACAGGTGACTAGAGTCAAAAAGACCTGAGTTTAAGTATTTTCTCTAACATATACTAGCATGGGAACCATGAATGAATCACCTATTTATTCTACAACGTGAGGAGGTGCATTGGAGGAGAAAGTTTCCTACCTCTGGGAGTATTCTCCATACCAATAAAATTACAAATCTGTACCCAAGCAATGAACAAAAAATAAATACGTCTAATAATAGTCCTTTGGAATGTACTTATATTGATTTTAAAAATACATTTTTCTATAAAACTGACTCTTATAATGTTGAAAATATTAATTGATTAAACTGGTACAAATGCAAAAGTGACAATAGCAATGTGTGTATAGACTGCTACATGTGCTGTCACTGTGATTACAATTATTTTAATTCACATGAGAGTGAATAAAATGTTTAATTCCTATATTCATCCAATACTTGGCCTTTCTACTAACATAGATGACAAGTAGAACAGGGGGAAATTCAGTCTAGATCTGAGGGAGGATTTTGTGATGAAAATTTCTATTCACTTCACATTTAACACATCAGTGAACTGCAACTTGCTAACAATAAAAATACCTTCAGACCAATTCTGAAATGAAATGGATTTGAAAAAATGCTCAAGGAAGAAAGGGCCTTTGTCTTTAAATTGACACCAAGGTCTTCTGGTAGTTAGCAATATTAGAGAAAAACAAAAACTCTAATGATGATACATAATGGGGAACTCAATATTCCTCAGAAAAAAACAAGAACAAAAAAATGTAATAAGGACTGTATGTTCACCTTCTGCAAATGTTTGCCAGTAAGTTGCATAATAATAATCACATTCTCTTTAACAATACATGGCTATAATTTCATTTAGTAATTTATTTTTAAAGAGTCATGATTCATTATTTACTTCTCTGGGACTTTTTGTTCCAATTCACTTCTCTCCTAGAACTTTAGCTAAAAATATTTTTAAATATAGGCCCTGCATTTCCATAAAAAGTTTAATTTTCTCTTATCAACAGGTCAGTTAGATATTCACCCTAAATAATTTTAAATTAACCAGAACTTATTTTTTTCTCCTTCTCAAGTGTGTCCATTACCTTCCAACACTTTTCTAATGTAAATTGCATCAGATCCTCACAATGATATTTGAAGGAAACGTTGCTAATATTTACTGTTTCAGTCCTTTGATGGATCCATCATCTCATAGATGTCTATATTCCCTCCATGAATGTATTTTGCTACCAATCCATGAGTTCTCTGCAATGATACTCCAAGTATTATCAATCAAGCATTGAGAAGTAGTTAGAAAAAGTCTACTATGTGGCAAGCAGTGTGCCAGATATTCAGGATACAAGTAAAAGAATGAAAAAACGTATTTTAACAAGGGAAGTTCTTTCTAATGAGAGAAACAGAAGGAAGGAGGGAAGGATGTAAGGAAGAAAAAAAGGAAGGAGTAAGGAAAATGGGAAGGGAAGAAAGCAATTTTATATTATATGAATACAAATAAATTTATATAAAGTGAATAAATGCAAATATACACATACACAAAGTACTTTAGGAAGAAACAGACTAGCATTGGGGTGGAACAGAAGAGATTTTATACAGAAAATGGTGTTTGAGCTACACCTTAAAGGAAGAGAGAGACTGTAAGTTAGATTTAAGGATAGAGTACATTTTAGGCACATGGTAACAGCCAGGGCAAATGCACAGAGATAAAAGATGGAATATTATGTGTAAGGAACAAAGAGAAGGCTAGTTTGACTGAATCCCAGAGTACCAGTGGAGGATTAATTTCCAATACCCCTGTAAAATTAGGTCAGGGTCAGGTTGTGTTGGGCTTTAAAAGCTAAACAGAGGAATTTATATTTTATCCTATAGGCAACAGAATGTCATTGGAGTTGACTAAGTGGGGAATCCTATGGTCTTTGGCAGAAGTCTAGGATGAACTAGAGTAATGAAAGACTTGAGGCAGAGAAACCAATTGAGAGACTGTGGCAATAATCAAGGTGAGAGGTGAGAGTGGATAAGTAGAGAAAGTGGATTAGAAGTGAAAGATATTGTGAAAGTATTAACACTATTTGGTAATCGGTTGGTTATATGTAATAGGAGGGACAGTATTAAGACTTCTGAGAGTCCTTTGAACAGTAAGGAGATCAATCAAATCAGTCAATATTTAAAGAAATTAATTCAGACTATTCATTGGAAGGACAAATATTAAATTGAAATTAAATATGAAATTTAAATACTTTGGCCACATAGGACTCATTGGAAAATACCTTGATATTGGAAAGATTGAAGGTAAAAGGAAAAGAGGATGGCAAAGGATGAGCTGGATAGATAGTATCATAGAAATAATGAACATGAACTTGGGCAGACTTCTGGAGAAGGACCTGGAGTGCTATGGTCCATGGGGTCACAAAAAGTTGGACATGACTAAATGACTTAGCAACAACAAAAAACTTCATATATCAGAAATCATGGCAGCTGAAAGCAGTCTGTAACACAAGGAAATAACAACTCTTAACTTAGCATAGCATCAGTGGAAGTAAATTGTGTATTTTTAAACTAATTCTCCTTCCCCAGGCAGAAGATGACTTAGAGGCAAGGCTAGCTGTAAAATGAGCTTTTACAGCTAGAGGTGCTGACAAAGAAAATGGGAAATGATCTATTCACACGTAACTCATAAAACTTATAAACATTTGCATGCACCAATAGGGATCAATATTGCTCCTCTGCCTTACCCTCATGCTTTTTTAGGTCAAGCTTCTGAAAAACCACACAAGGCAAGAAAAGGAGTCAGACCATTAGAAAAGAATGAAGACAGAAAACTGGGAAAACCTTGTGGCACTGAGGACCACAGCAGAGTTAAACATCGGTGGAGAAGTCACCCAGAGATGATGAGATCCTGAAAAAATCAACATTTTGAGAGGGCAATTCACTGAAGAAGCATCAAGGTATAGGACAAAAATCCTTGCTAATCTTTGCTGGAGCCCCACTAAGTTTACTCCCATTAAGTCATACACTTGCTACAAATCCCTGGAGGGAAACAGTTTCTCAATTTTCTATGGGTCAGATGTGAATTCTTTCTTTTTCTTTTACTATACATTTAAAGCCTCTTCTATGTTTTTGAAGCCTAGTGAATTGGAAGGCTTATAAAGGGAACTGCTAAACACTTAGAGAAGTGTCTGGAACTACAGTTCCTAGGTTCCACGTAAGTGGAGTAGCAGGCCAGATAAATGATTTTCAAAAAGATCTATCTAGAGAAGGGTTCAAAATGCAAAATAAGACAGACGTTTCATAACATAATCAATGAAGATGGAATGTGTGTACCTGACTATGCTATTACAAGGGTTCAGCTTATCTTCTCTTTTGCAGTGAGAGTGGGTGGGAGGAATGAGAAACTAGATGTTAGGTTGCCAAAAAAATTAAAGAAAATTAAAAAAGGTCTTTGCAATGAACAGAAGGCGACAGAAGGAAGGTCAGAAGGAACCACAGATAAGCAGGACAGAGAGTTTTGAAAATTACATATTGGATATATTATAAACTTTAAAATAAAAGCAAGGTGTAAATAACAGAAATCTGCAGTTGTATGTACAATCCTATTTTTCTACTCCACTATGTACATAGAAATGTTTGTTTTAGTTGGTGTTTGTTAAGTTTAGAATTTTTATGTCAAAGAAAAAAATTTTTTTCAGTACACCTAGTCTGTATCCAAAAGGGATCACACAAATGGGGAAAGGACCCACATGTACAAAAGTATTTATAACAGCTCTTTTTGTGGTGGCCAATAATTGGAAATTGTGGGGATGCCCATCAATTGGGGAATGTCTGAGCAAGTTGTGGTATATGAATGTCATGGAATACTACAGTTTTATAAGAAATGATGAACAGGAGGACTTCAGAAAAACCTGGAAAGATTTACATGAACTGATGCTGAGTGAAGTGAGCAGAACCAGGAGATCATTATACACAGTAACAACATTGTGTGATGATCAGCTGTGATAGACTTAGCTCTTCTCAGCAATGCAAGGATCTAGGACAATTCCAAAAGACTCATGATGGAAAATGCTATCCACATCCACAGAAAGAACTGCAGGGTCTGAATGCAGATGGAAAAATACTATTTGCTCTCTTTTTTGTTGTTTTTTTCTGCTTTCTTGCGGTTCTTCCCATTGGTCCTAATTCTTCCTTACCGTTTAAAGAAAAAACAACGATCACCATCCGTAAGCTTGTGTTTTACCTTTCTACCTTTTCACGTCTAAATTGCCATAAACAGCTATCTATACTTGTCTCCATTTCTTCACCTCCTATTCACTTGTCCTGAAAGTTTCAATGAAACAGCTCTCTCCAAGATTGCTGCTAATCTCTCTATTTCTACATTTAATGTCTTTTTTTGTTCCACAACCTTCCTGACCGCTCTGAAGCACACCATGCTGTTGATCAGCCCTGCTTCTAAACGTTCTCTCCTCCCTGAGCCTCCTTGTCACATATGGTTCTCTTCCTACTTGTCAAACCATTCCTTCATCATGCTAATTCATCATCCATGTGCTGCCTCCATGCAGTAGTATGTCACAAAGTTCTAGCAATTCCACCTCCTCAACATTTCTTGCATTTTTTTTTAACTCACACCACAGGTACTCTCGTCCTGTCCTCATCATCTTTTTCTAAACTTGTTTTTATAGCTTCCTAAACAGTCTCTTTATATTTGTCTCTCCCCCTTCAAACTATCTTCCACACAGCAGCCAAACTGATATTCCTCTCCACTACCCCAAGGCCAAAAGAGTCCTGAATTCTAAATCTAAAGCCCTCCACAATCTTGCTCCAGTCTATCCTCGGGGCCTGAATACACTTTCCAAGTCCTCCTACACTGTACTCTCACTTACTTGTGACTCCCCATACAGGACATTCTATCCCTTGCCTCCTACTTTTTTTCTTTTTTAAAGACTGGGCCTTGAGCCTGAAATGTTCTCGCTTCTCATCTCCACCTCTTTGAACTTTATCCTATATCCTCTATGAACTTATCTGGGAGCATGCTGTTTCCCACCAGGAGAATGCTCTTCTTGAAAGAGAGCCTGTCTTTTAAATTTGTAATCACAATGTCTAGCATACAGTAGGCAAAAAATGTGTGTTGATTGATTGTACAGAGGTCTCTTTCTTTCTGCTTATTCATTTCATCTCCACGAAGATTCTTTACTGCTTTGGAGGTGGGTTAGACTCGTGTCTATTTTCTTTGACATAACTGTTGCTATTTATTCTGAGATCATGAAGGCAGACTAGCCTTGGTAATGACTCATACAGCCACCTCCCTGGAACTCTTGGGCACTTTAGTTGCAACATTGACTGCCCAGAACTTGAACAAAGGAGGACAACCAGGATTATGAGGGGGCTTTAAATCATCTTGAAAGGAATGAGAATATTCAAACCTAAATTTAGGAAGAATAAGTAAACTGTCTTCAAATATTTGAATGAGAGAAAAATTGAACTTCTGCTACATAGTCCATAGCATAAAATTAGAAACACCAGGAAGTTCCAGAAATAAAAAGTTGGACTTAGAAATTTACAAAAATTCCCTAGTAATTAGAGATAACTGAAAGTGGCATAGGTTACTTCGGGAAATAGTGGCTTCCTAAGTACTGAAGACCCTTGAACAAAAAGATGGGTGACAATTTTATAAACAGAATTTATTATGGATTTTATAAATAGAATTTATGCTTCAGGTCAGATAGTTGGATTTGGTGGCCCCTTTTTTAGCTCTAAGATGAGTAAAAAAATTGATGAGTACATGAGGGGGTAAAGAAAGGAAGCAATGAGATTTTTAGGTGCAGGAAATGACATAAGTAAGGACAAAGAG
Source organism: Bettongia penicillata ogilbyi (assembly GCA_023548195.1). Classification (NCBI taxonomy): domain Eukaryota; kingdom Metazoa; phylum Chordata; class Mammalia; order Diprotodontia; family Potoroidae; genus Bettongia; species Bettongia penicillata. Next base: position 12,041,948 of record JAJHZJ010000266.1, on the reverse strand, counting down.
GAATCAAGAACAGGATATGTTAGCTTAAAAATTAGTTAACTTGTAAGGATATTTCACTATGTTTGTAAACCAAAACCAGATATCATCTGACCAGAGAGTTTTACACAGGGTGGGTTCCTCCAGTGGAAATTAGGCATATAAGGAGACAGAACAAGAAATGAATCACTCCTATTTTAGAGGCAGAAGATGGAGAAGGAAACTCCTCTTTAGGACTACAGAAGCAGGCACCCCTCTCTTTCCCATCAAGAGTATAATAATCTGATAAGTAACAGATGCCCTTATCTATCCCTCAAAAGCATAGTGCCTTTGTGCTGCCCTCTGGCTACCAAGAGGCCTCAAAATATTATAATCTAGCCAGGCAAGCTGGCCCCCTTTTTAATTGACTTCTCCCTCTCTTTCCCCTCACCCCTTCAACGAAGTAAAACAACCATATCCTCAGTACATCTCAGTATTTATTATTTTGATCAGCTCATTTCCCCAAAATTAAAGATAATTTCTCATTGACTAAGCTTCTGACCCTAAAGAGTAGATGTGTCCTGGTTAGATGTGTGTATTTTGGGACACAGACTGCCTTTCTTCCTCCCACCTCCTAAAGCTGCCTTACAGGATTACTAAAATATGGGGTTTTACAGGGATGCACATGAAATGAGTCAACAGTGTGACATGGCAGCTACTAATGGAATCTTAGACTGCATCATTAGAGGCATAATGTCCTGAACCAAGGAGACAATCATTCCACTGTACTGAGTACTGGGCAGACAGTACTGAAAACATTGTGTTCCATTCTAGGCACCACATTTTAATGTCATGATACTGACCAACTGAAGCAAATCCAGAGAGGAAAAACCTAGAAGGTAAGGAGACTAGAGATAAGACAAGATCTAGGTGAGCTCAGATAGATATCTCCAAGTATCTAACAAGTTATCCAGTGCGAGAAGTATTTCAATTATTCTGCTACTTGGACAATGGACAGATGTCATAGAAAGATAGATTTCATCTCAATTCAGAGAAGAAAAAACTTGCAGACAATAACAGTTGTCCTAAAGTGATAAGGGCTATCAAAGTGACCATGCCTGGAATTCTCTATTATTGCCATCTCCTAGCTTCCCTGGTTTCATTCAAGTCTCAGCTAAAATATAATCTACAAAAAGCCTTTCCCAATTCTTTTCATTGTGTCTGGTGTCTTCTCTCTGTCGATCATTTATTTTGTATACATCTTGTCAGTGCATAGTTGTTTGCATGTTGTATCCCCCATTAGACTTTAAGATGTTTGAGAACAGCTACTGGCTTTTGCCTCTCTTTGTATCTCCAAGACTTGTCTCAGTGCCTAACAAATAGCGGGCACTTAAGTGTTTATGGACTGATTTAGAAGGTAATGAGCCCTTCATCACTGAATATCTTTATCAGGGAAGTTGTGGAGGAAATTCCTATTCCTGTAGATTGTACTGGTTGACATCTGAGGTCCCTTTCACCTGTAAGATTGTGAGATTTTGAGCAATATGCTTTAGAGAAAGGTCTTAAATTACCTATCCCTCCCCCATGAGTCCTCAGATTTCTATAAAAGGTATATAGTTTGGTCCTCTATCTGAAGATACTTTACATAATATGTATTCATTCAACAAACTACCTTCAAAGCAGAGGTATTCAAGATAAATGTACTCACCCTCGAATATAAAGAGGGAAATAAATTGTTCTCATCAAAATTTCTATGTGAAATTTACCTTTGAAAATATCCTAATCCTCCTTTTTTGGCCCCCTATCCTATCACTTCTTGCTATCCTCTGTGCAAAATCTCCCTTGCTCATACTCCCCACTCCCAGAGCCCAACAATCTCATGCTCTTTTCTTACTCTACACATCCCCACCACAGCAGCTCAGCAAAGGTTATGCATATCATTAAATATGTCAGATAAACTTTCTCCTGCACTGCCTATCTACTCCATAGATTGGCAGTGATGAAACTGCTTGGTAAACCTAACTTCATTCTGTAAGTGTAAGTTGTTTTTATTATGATAATATGACACTCAGTCCAGTCTACATTCCCATAGAAGTTCAGCTTAAAACATTAATAAATAAAGGGGAATGAAATACTGAATAATAAGGGGCTTTTGCTTTTATATAGAATTCACTAACATATACAATAGCACTTTAAGTGCTTTACAAATACCTTTTTATCCTCATAATAATCCGGGGGGCAGGGGTGGGGAGATGCTATTAGCCTCACTTTTGTAGATGAAGAAATAGGCAAGAAGAGGTTCAGTAATTTATCCAGGTTCACAAAGCTAGTGTGAGAGAGGTTGGTTTTCCTGACTCAAGTCCAACTTCTGTGCCCAACTTCTGTGTCTAGGTACTTCATGCAATCAAATCACAGGATCACAGAAAAAGAGTCTTAGAGATCATCGATTCCAGTCTCCCTATGTTTCAAATGAGGAAATTGAGAGTGAGGGGAAAGGTTAAATGTCTTGCAAGCCAGAGGCTAGTTAACAGCACCCTAAGAAACTAAATCTAAATCCAAATTCAGTGTCCTTTCCATATGGGCCCACATGCGCCCATGGTAAATTTCTAAAACTTTAATGTATATCAGAGGTCAAAGAATTATCAAAGCACACTTGAAATCCATTAGAAAAATATACAATATAAAAGAATCACTGGGTACTCCTTTTGGAAACAAATAATTAAAAGAATCTATTTGTAAATTAGAAAACTGATCTGTTTATAAGTTTCTACTTTCCTATAGCACAATTCGACAAATGCTTATTAAGTAATTGTTGAATGCAAAGCACTGTTTTAGGTGCAAAGGACCTAAAGGTTAAAAAAAAGGCAGTCGCTCCCATTTAGTTTACATTCTAGTAAGCACAAAAATTGGTAGCTAATAGTAAAGCTTTATGTACTTGCAAAGGAAAGTATCATGTGACATCCAAAAAAGGAGATCCTTAGTGCAGGAAGGAAGCATTTTTTCACTGAGACTTTAAAGCAGACCTCCTAAGGAGAGGTAGATCTGGCTATGATTTTAGAATCTGCTCCAAAATTGCAGTTCCCTTTATCAGCATAGTCTCCTGCAGTCCTAAAGACTATATACTACAGAATCCTATCAGAGCTCAAAAAAGACACTGTTTGGGAATAAAATAAAATTAAAGAGTTTACATTCTTTAGTTAAATTCAAAAGTAGACCAAAAACATTCATTGTAAGGACAGCAAAGTCCCTTTTACACTCTTGGGAAAAGATATAATGCATAACAAGTTTTCAGTAAGCTATCATTTACCTCTTTTTAAAAAATACATGTCACTTTCAGCATGTGGCACAGTGAAAAGAAGTAAAAAAGGAAGGAAATAAGCATTTATTAAGTCCTTACTATGTGAAAAGCACTTTACAAATATTATCTCATTTTTATCATCACAACAACCCTGGAAGACAGGTGCTATTACTATCCCCTTTTTACAATCAAGGAAAAATGAGGCAAACAGAGGCTGAGTTGCCCAGGGTCACACAGCTAGTCAGAGTCTAAGCAAATTTGAACTCAAGGTTTTCCTGACTCCAAGTCCAGAGAACTATTTGGAGTTGGAGTACCTGGGCTTTGACATTTACTAACCAAATTATTTTAAGCGAGTTGTTCAACTGGGTTTTTATCTCCTCACCTGCAGAATAAGGCAATTGACTTAGATGAATTTCTAGTTCCATTCCAGTTCTAAATCTGAGACTTTTTTTTTATTAGTGTTATTAAAAGTCATGACATTATTTTTTTCCTACACTTTAACAAGGTATATAGGAGAAAAACAATGGGTTTGGAATCCAAAGTTGCAATCCTGACTGTCACTTATTGGTTATTTAATTCCCAGCAAATCAGTTTGACTTTTTCCTGCCTCCTTTTCATCATCTGCAAAATTAGTAGGTTAGACTAGATTGTCTCTTAAGTTCACTTTTTCTAGCTCAAACATCCTATGATTTCCTTCCCTAGCTCAAAGGAGTTGCAATAAGATACTTTCTCCTGTATAATTAATCTATCTCTTTCAGATGCTTCAAGTGCTTTGCTCAGATTACAGTCTACATGCTTGTTTCCACATGCTTCTGGAAAAATTTGGAATGTTGAAATGAGTGGTCTGTGAAATCACAGGGAAAATATTGGCAGAGCAGGCTATATAAGAAATATAAATTTTACTATTTCATCATGAATGGTTGGGTAATCAGATGCTATGAAAAGAAAGTGCTGGGGAAAACACATGGCAAAAAAAGGACTCTTGGTTGAAAACACACTGGTGTCTATATGTGTAAATATAAACATATACACATACATGTACACATTTCTATGTATATATGTCTGCATGGAGAGAGAAAGAGACAGAGATAGAAACAGAGACAGAGTGAGTCACCAAGGCCACAAAATATAGTAGCATGATAAAATTCTGTCTAGCCTGTGTTTCACTTTACTCTCTGAATCCTAATTTCCTTTTTTTTTTTTTACAAAATTAGGCATTTGAACTAAATGACTTCTTATACAGTTCCTCAAACTGTTAGTTTCTCTATTCTTTTCTTAAGTTCTTTTCATAGTTGTATGTCATGAATTTGAATTCCACAGAAGAACATTTATTTTCCATCCTCAAAGGGTCCTGGATCTAAGAATTGGTATGTTTCATATCATCTGATTTTTCTTGAGCACCTTTAAGTGAATAATATTATAATTAGGATTATTATATTATTATAACATTATAGTAAGTAATATGGTATTAAAGGTTTGCCATATTTCAATTATTCATTGCAACCAGAGGAGAAAAAAAGATTAACTCATGTAATTAAATTTCACAGTTACCAACTGGTAATATCAGATCTTCATGCCCAGCTATTTTATTTTGCTTTAAATAACATTGCTTAAGAAAGAAGCAAATTAGAATGAAATTAGTTTTACCTTATTTCCTATCCTGTCCTTCCTATGCAAGAGGCATCCTTGGGTAGAAAACTAACATCAAGAGGGATAACAAATTCAAACAAAGGGCCTCATATGTTTTTCATTGTTCAGTCATTTTTCAATCTCATCTGACTCTTGGTGACCCCACTTGGGGTTTTCTTGGTAAAGAGACTGGAGCAGTTTGCCATTTCCTTCTCCAGTTCATTTCACGGAGGAGAAAACTGAGGCAAACAGGATTAAGTGACTTACCCAGGGTCACATGGCTAATAAGTGTCTGGGGCTAGATTTGAACTCATGAAGAAGAGTCTTCCTGACTTCAGGCATGTCCTTCATATGATAGTGACATCAGTAAAATACCACTATGTTATGTTAGGATATTTTATATTTTTAATTAAATTTAAAATACACATCCTCATATTATCATCACAAAAAAAATCTTTAAAGATAAAGTTTAAAAATAAAGGGGCAAATAGGTCTATAGCTGTATATATATCCCAAAGACATCCACAAAAAAGGAAAAAGATCTATTTGTACAAAAATATATAAATATATATTTATTTATAAATTTATATATTTATTTATAAAACTGCTATAAAGCAATTTTCTTTGTGGTGGCTAAGAATCGGAAATCAAAAGGATGCCCATCAACTGGGGAATGGCTAACCTAGCTGTGGTATATGACTAATGGAATATTATTGTTATACGAAATAACAAGCATGATGATTTCAGAAAACTCTGGAAAGACTTACATGAACATTGATGCATAGTGAACAAAATCGGAAAAACATTATATACAGTAAAAGCATTGTTCAATTTAGAATTATGAATGACTTAGCTATTCTCATACAATCCCTGACAATCCCAAAGGACTAACGATGAAGCATACTATCTGCCTCCAGAGAAAGAACTGATATAGATTAAATAAGAGTGAAGCATGCTACTTTTCAGTTTCTTTTTTTTCCCTTTACTGGAATCTTCTTGTACAAAATTACTAATATAGAAATGTTTTACATAATGGCACATGTATAACTTATATCTGATTGCTTATGGTCTCAGGGAGCGGGGAGGGAAGGGTAGAATGTGGAACTCAAATCTTTAAATAAAAAATGTTAAAAATTTGAAAAACCAGGGGCAAGGAAAAAAATTATAATGGGTTTGCTTTTAAAATACTATTTAAAACTTAAAACTAAGACTTATAATAGTGACAGCTAAGTGGTGCAGTGGATAGAGCGCCAGGCCTAGAGTCAGAAGACTTATGTTTCTGAGTTCCAATCTGTCCTCAGACACTGACTAGCTATGTGACCCTGAGCAAGTCACTTAACCCTGCTTGCTTCAGTTTCCTCATCTGTAAAATGAGCTGGAGAAAGAAATGGCATATTACTCCAGTATCTTTGCCAAGGAAACCCAACTGGGGTCACGTTGAGTCAGACATGAGTGAACAGCAGCAATAATTATGTGTTTAACTTGGATTAATTTAGCAAGGGTGAGTTTAATTGGATTCATTATGTAACCAGGTAAAATCCTTTTAAAAATTCAATTAGTTAATTTGCAGAGAAAAATGTTTATTTAAATAAGAGATGAAATATAACTTCAAGCATTTTGAATAAGTTACCCCAAAATGACTCTCCAGTGAACAAGACCTATAATGAATTTAGAGTTTATATAAGTTGGCAACTCCAAACTATTGCTTGACTGCAGAGAAAATGTGCCCACATCTCAAAAAATGGGCATACTGTGATATTTCAGATTAATCTAGCCTTTGGAAGCATCTTACCTTAAAAGTCTCTGCCGTTTGCTTTAGTTCTCCTGCCCCACTACATCCTTTAGAGCATTCATAATTACAGCCCTAAAAGAAGAAACCAGAATTCAATTAGCTAAAGCCAAAGCAAAATTGTCATGGAAGGTTCAGTCCTCAGCACAATCAAATCATGGAAGAGTCATAAAAATCAGAAACACTAGTTCGCAGAAATATAAAGCAAAATTAAACCTCAAACACTTGCTCTATCTTCTCGTTTCCACCTATAATTAATTGTGATGTTCCCACTGACTATTATCTTGCCATATCAACCACCAGGACTGCCACCACTCCAGGACAATCCATATTACTTACTTAGCATTTCTTCTGGCTTCCGTGGGATTGTTACATTTTAAGTTTTGCCCTGCTGAAGCTAGGTTTGTGTTCGTTTTCTTATATGAGAATGAATGGTTTCAGTTAGGATCTTAAACAATTTAACCAGCATCCTCTTGGGAAAGGCTCAGTCTTTTAAACACTGGAGCACAATAGAAAGAGTGGAAAAAGGATGTCGTAGTCTTTTTTTATTTCCTTCTGTATTCTCCAGGCCAGTAGTTGTGAATGTAGCCTCATGGAAACCAAATGAGTAATAAAGACATACACAATGACAGATCTACCTTTGAAAGTGGACACAATGACAGAGAACAGATGTTTCAGGAGGCGTTTTAGGGAACAGGATTCCAATTGGTTATTATTCTTCAGGGATGGGGTTGGGAGATCATCAAAGAAATCGGGTGATCTGGAGATTCCTTAATCAATGACTGACAGGCAACAGTGGGAGAGAAGGAGGGAAAAGGGGGAGGAAGAGGGAGAAAGGGAGCCTGACGAAGCAATAGGCAATGCCCCGAATTCTAAAAGCTGCTGACAGGTGCGGGGAAATTGTACAGCGCCAGAGGCTCGGACACCACCAGGGGGATGTCTGGCTGCCACCTCGGAGATTCATCACGTTTCCATCCCACCCCACCCCACCCCCACAAAAAGCTGCTTTCAGCGGAGCCTAACTGGGAGCCAGCCACACAGCAGCCTTAACCTTGTGGATAAGCAAGGATGTCACAGAATCCCAGGGTTTTGTTGCTTACTGATGTAGGGGCTGGGAAGCGAGGCCCATTTGAAAAGGTCTGGGTTGTTTTTAAGGGGTGAGGAGCAGGAGGTGCGAATGGTGGTGCAGGGTACCCTGGGCAAGAAATGTGGAAGAAATGATGTCCCGGTGAACGCTGCGCAAGGAAACTGGGATGGGTGTAAGAGTGGCAAGGGCAAGAATGAGTGCGGAGATGGGTGAGCTTAAATCTTCGCTAACCCTCCTGCTTCCCCCCCACTTCATGTGCCCCCACCCATGTACCTGAGAGGAAATGGCCTCGGCTGCTCCCGGCTGGCTGGCCATGCTGTGTCCTTGAAGGGCGCGGCTGTAGCTGCTGCAGCGCGAGCCTTCTCCCGAACTAGAGCGAGCGAGCGCCCCAGGCAGCCACCAGCCGTGCCCGCAGCCGTGCCCGCAGCCGTGCCAGCAGCGCACGGCCCACTTGCCGCGTGACGCTCCGATTCCCCGGGGCAGCGACAAGAAGAAGGCGCGAGAGGGTCACAGCAGAGTGGTCCTCCTTCCACCCGCACGAGACAAATGAAGCCCTTCCCTCCCGGTCCCTGGCGAGCTGGAGAAGACGCACGTCTTAGCCTCTTTCCTCCTCATCCGTAGAATGCTATCATTGGCCAGAAATCACCAAGACTCAAATTACCTCCAACTCCGTACATTCTTAGGGATTAGAGCGAGCGGGCCAGCCATTCCCCATCTGGAGGACCCAGAGCAAATTAGCAATGACTGAGCAGCCCCTGGGGGCGGGGCGCAGGGGAAGGCCTGCCATCATTATGCCATGATGTGGGTAAAGAAAGACATGGGATGGGGCATGCTGGTCATGGTACGCTCATTTCTGTTAATGCATAAAACTTGCAACTCCAAGAAGCAATTCCAAGAGTTGCGACGTGGGAAAAATGGTTACCTTTTCTCTCTCTATTCACATCTTTAATGCAGAGCCCCCAATGCAAAAATAATAATAATAAATAATAATAATAATAAACCTCAATAAGAACTGGTTAGACATGCCATCTGGAAAATGCTCTAGCACTTGGGGCATATCCAACTATCATCAGAGGTAACTTGGTGTAGAAAGACCTGCTGACCTAGTACTTCAGACGGCTGTTAATCCTGAGCTAGTCATTTCACCTATATTTCAAAGATACACGCCCAGTCTATTTCACAGGGTTGCTCTGGGGAAATTACTTTGTAAATCTTATCAGGTCATAGAAAGGAAAGCTGTTATTAACATACTGTATGACATCCCTACTCCGTCAACCATCAAATCATAAGATCCTAGATTTAGAGTTAGAAGAAACCTTGAAAGTCACTTAATTTGACCTCTCATTTTGCAGCTGAGGAAATTAAGGCTCAGTAATTTCTAGGGTTTAAAGATAAAGTGCAATAGAACAACTTTAAACAAAGATTAAAGAGCTAACTGGTATTTTATGTATAGAATGGAAACCACAGCTCCCCAGTCAAAAAGCACAAAAGTTTACTTTCTTAATAGGCTGATGTTAAAATCATTATTAATAAGTTATATTCACCTCCTCCAATAATTCTGTTGAAGGCACCACCACTATCCTTCCAGTTATCCAGGTTCTTAATTCCAGTGTTGTCCTTAACTCTTTCGTCTCCCTCATACCCCATATCCATTTGCTACATCTTATAATTTAATTTCCATGACATTTCCCAGATCAGTCCCAGTGGAATCCAATCCAATAAATAAATCCAATTAATTGCCTACTATGTGCCAGTCACTGTGCATTCATCCAAAGTCACATCTCTCCCTAACAAAAACAAAAATAATAAGGAGCTTAATAAGCTCAGATCAACACTATCTTCATAACCCACAGAATCAATTTATCTCTCCCTTTATATCTCCATTTCTACCTTTATGTACCTGCTTTTTTTCCTTTTGATTGTTGACCTTGCCTCAGCTTATGTACTTCTTCCTTCCTCCTCTCTGGACTACCTTCCCCTCACCCCTGAAAAAAATGAACAAAAACCTGGCTTTTATATTTAAGTAAAAAAAATCATTAAATATCTCCTGTGTGCAAGGACTGCTAATGGATTGGGGATACAAAGTCAAAACCAACAGTCCTTAAATTCAAGCAATCAGTCAGTCAGAAAGCATTTATTAACCACTTACTGCATGCCAGGCACTGGGCTAAGTCTTGGTGGTAACTTTTATTCTCCTGGGGACAGGAATGCAAAATATGTACAAATAAGCTTGATATACCTGAAATGAGCTAGAGAAGGAAATGGCAAACCATTCCAGTATCAAAGAGTCTAAAGAAATGACTGAATAATAAAAGTTTGATGTAAAGCAATTTGAGGAGAGAGAAAGCACTAATAACCAGGGGAGGCTGAGGGAGGGTTAGAAAATTCAGAAAAAAACACCTGAACTGATATTTGAAGGAAGAGAATGATTCCAAAGATGAAACATATTCCAGAAATGGAGGATGGTTCATAAAAATGAAATAGGACATGAGATAACATGTGAAGTACCAGGCAAGGCTGCCAGTCCAATTTGACTGAAACATAAAATAAGTGAAAAAGAATTAATATGATATAACAGAGTGATATGTCCTGCCTCAGATGTGCACTGAATGACCTTGAGCAATTCACCTCAGCTCTTCTTGCCTCAGCTTCCTTTTCTGTAAAGATAAGGTCATGCCACCTCTTCTCAGCAGGCCAGGAGAGAAAGAGAGATCCTCTGGGGCAGCTGGTGGTGCTCTGGACAGAATATGGGGCCTGGAGTCAGGATAGTTCTGACATCAAATACATGACTTGAGTCAAGTGTCCCTGAGTATGTCACTTAAACTTTGTTTGCCTCAGTTTCCTTACCTATAAAATGAGGATGATAATAGTAACTGCCTCCCAGGATTGCTGTGAGAATCAAATTCAATAATAATTATTGTAAAGTCCCTGGCATAGTTAGTGCTACTTAAATGCTAGCTACTATTACTATTGTTATATAGAAGAAGAAGGTCCTAGTCCCAGTCTATATCATTTACTGTATATATAGCCCTGAGCATTCAGTCAGTCCATAAGCATTTATTAAAACCTACTACATTCAAGGCATTATACACATAACCATCTAATTTATCTGAGCTCCAATTTCATAAATTATACCCTTCAGAGTTTTTATGAGGAGAGTACTCTGTAAATGTAGCAAGATAAATTCTGTTAGGAATGAATGTAAAGTATTATGCTTTGTTTTGGATGAGGTAGTTAGGTGGCACAATGGATAGACTGCTTTGCCTAGAGTCAAGAAGACCTGAATTTAAGTCTAGTCTAAGACGTTTACCAGCTGTGTGACCTTGGGCAAGTCACTTAATCTGGGTTTGCTTTAGTTTCTTCATCTGTAAAATGAGGGTAAGATAAAAGCACCTAACTTCCAAAGTTGTTGCAAGGATCAAATCATAATATTTGTAAGCACAGTGCCTGGCACATAATAGACCATAAATGAAAATTACTATTATTATTTAAAAGTGGGAGCTGGTCTCCATGACTGCTCAAGTCCCTTACAAGTTAAAATTAATGATCCAAAAGATAAAAAAAGCAGATAGGAGCCAAATTGTACAGAAAGAACCTTGAAGAGCAGACTAGGGAGTTTGTATTTTATCCCTGAGGCACTAATGAGCCACTAAAGGGCTGGGTTTTTGTTTTTGTCTTTTTTTATGTTCTTAGCATCTTGTTGTTGTTTTTTTTTTTAAACAGGGAGGGACATGGCATTGACTGAAAATCAATGGAGATTGATGTGAGAGATGCTATGGAAACTAAATTAACAGGACTTGGCAAATGGGTATGGGATTTGAAAGAGAAGAAAGACTTAAGGACAATACTGAAATTTGGAATTTGGGTGACTGGGAGGATGGTGGTACCTTCCACAGAACTACCAGAGGAAGTGAATGTTTAAGGAGAAAGATGATAAGCTTGATTTTAGACAGACATGTTGGTTTTAATACCAATGGAATAAACAGGCAAAGATGTGCAGTTCAAAGGTCATTCTCCTTGGCAGAGAAAACAGAAGCAAAAACAAAAAAGGAATTGAACAGCTCTGTTTCTTCTCAACAGTTATCATTGTTCTAGCCACCAAAAGAAGAGTTCCTATCCCCTCTTTGATCTTCTATCCAAAGTAGGAAAATTATTTCAAACTTCTTGAGTTGCCCACAGAATTAAACATAGAGATTTCTCTTTGTGTTGTACCAATTTGAACAAAATGGTGGAAATGAAAATAGTTATTTGTTTCTTAGAAGAGCTTGGTCAGTTTGCAAATGAATATTTAAAGAGCATTTAAGACCCTATCAGAGAGAGTAATGTAGTAGAAAGAGCATTTATGTATTAGGTAGAAGATATGATTTCTAGTCTTATTTTCATCATTAACTAGATTTGTGACCATGAGCAGTCGGTCAATAAGCACTTATTAAATACCTACTATTTCAAGGCACTGTGCACATGATCACCTCATTTTATTATCTTAAAATTTCACTTAAATTTCACTAGGTATACATGAGGCAACATGTGTATATATACACAGAAGTGTTATGAGGAAAAAACTTTGTTAATGTAACGAGATCAAATTTTAATAGGAATAAATGTGAAAGTACTATGTTTAGTTTCAAAAAATCAATCACAGGGTATATGAGATGAGATAGAGCAAAGTTCATGTGTAAAAGGTTGCATCTTGAAGTTTGTAACTGAATAAATGAATGAATAAAAAAATACTTATTAAACACTTACTATGGGTGAAACATTTTCTAAGTGCCAGAGTCTGCAAATATTCTTGTTCACAAATTAATTTTGTGAACAACACAAAGGTGAGGGTAGGTGGTATAGTAGATAGTTTTCGAGACTGGTGTCATGAAGACTCATCTTCAGTTCAAATCCGGTCTCAGACGCTTTCTAGCTATATGACATTGGACATGCCGCTTAACCCTGTTTGCTTCAGTTTCCTCATTTAAAACAGACAATGGCAAAGCATTCCAGTATCTTTGCAAAGAAAACCCCAAATGGAGTCTGAGAGAGTCAGACACAACTCAGCACAACAAATAAATGTGTATATATTGTTTTAACATCTGAGAATTACTAGCTGAAGGATCCTAGATAAGTCATTTTGCTTTTCTGAGTTCTATTTCCACCTCTGTAAAATGGAGATAATAACTCTTAAGCTACTTAACATAATAGGGTTGTTGTGGCATAAGAACTTTGTTAATCTTTCTGGTTACATAAATAATTGGAGCCATCATTATTATCACAACCACTGCCACATACCAAAACATTTGTTATATCACTTAAAAATATAAATAGTTCCCAAATATTGCAAAAAAGTAAATAATTACCCTGATTTGTCTCCTTTTGCAATTCTAGGTGTTCAGGTTTGCTTAATATAAAAATGCATCAAAGGCAGGCATATTCACATTAGAAAATATGGTTTAAATTATATACAAAAAAGTGCAAACCAAAATAAAGATGCATAATCATGAGAAATTATACTAAGAAAAATGCACAAAGTATGCTAAAGAGATTAGTAACTTCTCATATTTTTTTCAATATTGCTTAATTAGTAATTATTTTTACAAGGCCCAGAAAATATATTACTGGCTTTTTTTTCCAGTTGATTTATTTTCTCTGGATTTCATGAAATCATCATGAAAGATAAATCATCTTAGCCTTCCACTTAAATAGCCTGTGAAAGACAATGATTTTACAAATTGATTAAACTAGCAAATGGCTTGTAGGGGAGCAAGGTGGCAAAGTGAATGAAGGAGTCTATACCCTGAGTCAGTCACTTAACTCTGATTGCCTCAAAAAATAAATCAATCAATTGAAGGGGGCAGCTAGGTGGCACAGTGGGTAGAGTACCAGCCCTGGAGTCAGGAGAACTTGAGTTCAAATTTGACCTCAGACACTTGACACTAGCTGTGTGACCCTGGGAAAGTCACTGAAACCTAATTACTTCACAAAAGAAGGTTTATAATTGAGGTTAGTTTTTAACTGAAAATACTGGTAAAAATTAGATGAATTACTTGTGAGAGATTTTTCTCAAGCCATAAGTATAAATGCTATTCACACAAAAATCTCTCACAATGATTTAAATTTGCTCTAGGGCAAAACTCTCACATAATTTCAAGGATTTTTTGCCAGGATATAGTAGCAGCAATTACTGACATCCATAATCTCAGAGATGTAATCTACTTGTCATATATTAGAAGCATTTTTAACTCTGTTAAAAAACCTTTTAAAGTATATGTCATTTAAAATAATAATTTATTCCATGAAAAACAGATGACTTAATTAAGAAATACTAATTACTACTAATATTGTTGACTTGATGATCACTTGACAACTAAGTATAAATTAGTAATAAGTATTTAATGTATGCAAAATCAAGAATATAATATTAAATTGCACTAAAATGCAAAAAGGACCAAGTGTAAAGCTCTGACCTAACAGTAAAGAACGTAGCCAGATGTGGTGACACACACCTGTAATCTCAGCTACCTGTAAGTAGAGGCTGGTGGACTTTTTGGCTATTACTATATGCTGCTGATTAATCTCCCAATATTCTCTCCCTCTACAGGTAGATGTCCTGGGGAAATCTTTGTAATCTCTCTATCCACAGCTTCCAGAAAGTCTCTTTTTTTCAGTGTCCCCTCTAAGTCTTCTTCATAATCAGGAAAGAGCTTTTTAAAAGAGATCTTTTTTCCCTCTTATATATAATAACCATATTTCTTAATTCTAAAAACTACAACATATAAAATAACACATGATATTCCTTTTGAAAAGCATCTTTTTTGGGGAAAATGATCACTGGAACAGATGATCACTATATCTTAGGGAAGTCAGTCTGTTCATTGTCTCATCAATGAACACACAATCCTCTTCTAAGTACCAACAGTACTAAGTGCAAAAATCTGGTACTAATGGGACCTCAGAAATAGTTATGAGGCAGTTAAGGGTGTGACTTTGTAGGGTGAAAGGAGTGGACTTCCAACTGGAGTCCAAATATCCTCAAAAGGTACAATGCTCCCAAATACTCTCATATGTCCATTCCCTTAAACAGAATACACATAAACCATATTGCCCTGGATCAAAGTTTTTAATACACCACCAATAGGTCACCTCTAGATAGTAGTTGAGAAGAACCCCTTGCTCCGTCGTTAAATCATGCTGTCTCAGCTATCCAGACAGCGTAGCAAAATCCCCACCTCTTCTTTGCCCATGATTTCCAGGGACACAAACATACATCACACTCTAGGAAGGGCCCTGTCTCTTCCCTCCACAAAGGTAAATAAGTCAGATACATCAGGAATCACAAGAGCATTGAATTTGAAATGAAGCAAACTGGATTTGAATGCTGGAGCCAACACTTACTAGTTGTATAATCAAGCACAATTCATTTAAGAGCTCTGAGCTCAGTTTCTTCGTAAGTATCATTGGGATAATATAATTATGCCATTTAACTCACAGGATTATTGTAGGAAAAATACTTTGTAGACCTTCAAGTGCTATGTGAATGAGAGTTATTATTATGATACAATATCAAACACTTACTTTTTGCAGCACATGTATCTTTTACTTTGTCAAATAGTAAAACTGAAAATACATTCACTGAACAGTGACAGGACCTAACCTGACCAAGTGTTGAAAAATATGTACCAACTGCCTTGTTATTCCAAATATTTCACATATACTTTACTAACTGGTTTAACTACACCCGACTTTTCAAGTCAACTATTCATTTATTTCACTAATTTTTTTCTTCTCTAGTTTTATTTCTACTCCATTTTCTTTCTATCTGTCCTCATAAAAGGAAGTGAATGATTGCACTACTAATATGAAATAAGGAATTTTAAAAGTGAGGAAGTCTGAAATCATATGTGATGGGAACTGGTACATATGCAGAGGTTTTCAGTGTGCTTAGCTGATGTAAATTCTCCATATGGAAAGAGATGGAAAAGTCTGCTTCTGGGAGAGTTCCCATGATGTATAATGGAAGTGCCTTGAAAAAACATAGGAGGATGCAGAGACATTCTGTAACTGCTCCAGGTCTGCTAGCTATGTAGACAATGACAGCCTCTGATTGACTGCACGGCCAGAACTGGATGTGCTTTCAAAATCTCTAACTGACTAGAGTTTCAGTCATCCTCTCTAGCTTAGCTCTTTCAATTTTAATTCAGTGGATGCTGACAGCATCTACTAACCAATCAATAAACATTTATTGAGATATGTAGTATGTTTCAGGCACTGTACTAAGCACTGGAGAGTGAGAAAAAAATGCTATAAGGAAAAAGGCCTTCTCCTATAAGGTCTTCTCTCCGAGACCAACATTTGGCCCTATGGAAAAAGGCCACAGTTCTTTTACCTAACTATTTGTTTTCTTTTTAAGGGAAGACCTGGAGGCTCCAATATTTTGAGTTTTGAAAGTCAAGAGAGCAAATCTCTAAGATTCTGGGAGTTTGAATCCATGATGGGTATTGCAGCTGGGTTAGTATCAATGCCCAGAAGAGCAAAGAAAGACCTTTGGGACCCAGCCCAGCAATAGTTGAGATGGGTATTGATTGTTATAGCAATCACATCATATCTACGTATGAATTTGATGGGACCAATGCTTTCTAGAAACTTTGCTTAGAGTAAGCCTACTCTTTTCAGAGATAAGGATGGGAGAGATTTGCCCCCAAGGTATTTGCGGGAAATGTGTGTACTCTTTTCTTTCTATACCATTGAAACAAATATCCACTTCTGCTAATCAATGTTAAATGGAACAGGGACACTAGTCATTGGAACCTAGTAGTAGGAGAAACATAGCCAGTGCTGGTTTCTGAGATAGCCTCAGAGAAAATACTCTCAAACCTCTCAGTATATCCCCAGAATATGGGGTAGGGAATGTAGCAGACTTTGGCATAATTTAGTGCACCCAGATCATACTCTCTGCACGTATATTAAATTGGTGGTTTAAATTTGAAGATATGTATCAAATTTGATTTGTTTTTAATTTGAAGATCAGCTTTAGCTCTTACTGCTATATCTTCTGTAAACACAGCTCTTTTTACTCTATGGAGTCTATGTGCCAGGTCCTGTGATAAGTGTTTTATAAATATTATCTCATTTGATGCTCACAATAATGCTGGAAGGTAGATACTATTATTATTACCATTTGACAGACAAGGAAATTGAAGCAAACATTAAATGACTTGCCCAGGATCATACAGCTAGTTAGTCTGAGACTAAATTTGAATTCAGGTTTTCTTGACTCCAGGTCTGCAACTTTACTGTTCTAGTTAACTTTTGCTACTCAGTATTACTTATAAAGGTAGAATTGAGAAAAAGGTTGAAGTCAATGAATTGTTTGGACTAGATTTGGGACTGGACATTCAAAAATCCTACCTCCTCAATAAGAGATCCTCCAACCACAGAGAAATTTGGATTGCTTAAATTTAAATATCTAGTTTGGAAAAGCTATGGTCTTGGTCTTAAACCACACTTTCTGGTAGATCTCAGTGGCAAGCCCTTCAGTTTCATGTTCATTTCACTACCTAACATATTTTCAAACTGATATTTCAGTTTGAATGAAGAAAATGCTAGGTTAGCTTATCAAACTGAATTTTGTAACCACTGAAGAATACACAGTCTTCTCAGTGTTTAAGAAAACATTACACAGAAGGGCTATTCTCCAACCACCAAGTACAATCCAAAGAGGTATCTGACTTCAGAAAAGATGCTTGACATGTGCATAAGTGAAAGAAAACTGAAAAAGTCATCCTAACAGAAAAATCATCCTAGTAGCTATTTCAAATGATAGAGAATCTCTCCACAGAAAGCTGAAGCTTCACTTATTGAGATACTTAGATTGAATAAAAATGAAAGCTACAGCATAAACTCAAAGGAACAATCCTTCTTTGGCAGAAGTAGTTGAACAAGATGACCTAATAGGTCTTTTCTAGAGAAATCTCAGGAAGCTATGATTCTATGAATGCTGTCACTAAGTGCCTCTTTTGTTGGATTTGTTTGTCAGATTTAGCATTAATTAGTTTGCTTAAAAAGTGCATTGTTTGAAACAAAGAAAAACATATTAAACAGCATTGGAATCAGATGGCCTTATGAGACACATGACCTCTTTGCACATCCAAAGCTCCTTAACATGGACATTTGCCTTTGTACAGTGTAGATATCTTGAAGTAGTCGTGATTTATTAGACTGGAGTTGTTGATGCATTTATCACTACAGAGTCTGATCTAGTATAACATTTTCTAAAGACTGGACATGTAAAGCACCTTTCAATCAGAATTAACCTAGAAAAGTTTTAAAAACTAACACATGAATTAACTTTCCTAATGAGTTAACTTATTACAGAGTAGACACCAGAAAATAATAACAGTATCAAGTATAGTTACAATGAACATCAAGACATAATACACACATAAATAATTAATATATGTATATATATGTGTATATATACACACACACATTATATATATATGTATATATATATATATATATATATATATATATATATATATACTTGGAGATCCTAACTCCACCATGATGCAATAATAATACTCGCTAATATTTATACAGCATTTTAAGATTTGCAAAATATTGTACGTGCTATTGTGTCCCCATTTTACAGATGATGAAACTGAGGCATACAGAGGCATTGCTAGGGTCACCATAGTAGTGACTGTCTAGAGTAGGATTAGAAATTGATGTCAAAAGACATTGATATACTGAAAAGCATCTACCATGGAAAAACAAAGAAAAAACTTTAATTAGTCATTTTAGAACTCAGGAATCTCCCCTAGCCACTGATTGATTGACTTGAAAGTACCTCCTTCTATTCTCCTTTAGTTTTTTTGATTTTTTTTGCTTTGGTTTTTTTGTTGTTGTCTTATGATTTGGCCTTTTATGTTACAATCACTTCTATGTGGAGCTTAATTAGGCACATGGTATAAGATATTGTTTACATTTTATTTATTCAAAATTGTCTGCTTTTATTAAGAACTAAATACTCAAATAGCGTGCATTTTTCTCCCTTGGTAGCTCATATTCTAGTTTTTTCTGAAGACTCAGTTATTGTGCTTGATCACTTCTGTGTCTATTTTGCTGGCCTGCTCTTCTATTTTTTATTCAGCACTGAATCATGTTGATAACTCTTGCTCTTTGTGACCCCATGGGCCGCTGTGCGGTAGGCTTTTATATTCTCCACTATTTCCTGAAGTCTGTCTAAACTCATGTTCATTTCTTCCATGATACTATCTATTCATCTCATCCCCTGCTGTTCCCTTGTCCTTTTGTGTTCAATCTTTCCCAACATCAGGTCTTTTCGAAGGAAACCTATCGTCTCATTATGTTACCAAAGTACTTAAGTTTCAGCTTTAATATTTGTCCTTCCAATGAATACTCTGAATTAATTTCATTAAGTATTGACTGATTTGATCTCCATGCTGTTCAAAGGACTCTCAAAAGTCAATAGTTTAAAATATGCCAATGCAATATTTCCCTTAAAATTCTATACCTTTTGTTCAAAATTCAAGTGAATTTTGCTCTTATTTTATATATTGCTTTAGAGTAACTCTCAGCCAAATATAGTGCTAAATTTGTACATTAACTTAGGTTGTATTATAAATTTTATTACATTGGAATAGCATTCCCATTAAATTTAAGCATACTCAATTTGGCACAATGGTCTAGCTTGATAAGACCTTTTTTTAATTGTATGCTGACTCTATTATATAGTGTACACTATTTGTGCACAAGCCCCCAAGTTTGTACTGTATGAAAAACTGAGTATATGATCTAGGCCTTTAACTATGTCATTAAAAAAAATGTTATATAGCATAGGGCTAAGCATGACTCCCTGGGGCATTTATCTGGACATGCCTTTCTAAACTGATATCAAACAAGTTAATGACTATGTTCAACTGAACTAAGCAGTATGAGATTTAGATAAATGGCACTGAGGATTTTGAAGCAGATAATTCAATTCAACAAACATTTATTATATATAGAACACTGGATCAGATGCCAGGGGACATAAAAAGTTTATATAAACCATGGCCTTTGCGCTTATGAAGGGCATTTGGAACATGTCCAGATACCTTTATTATATAAAAATTGCATTAGAAAGAGGTGAAGCAAAGTACTTTGTGAGGTTGGAGGGAGGGAAATGATGTTGCTAAATGGTGGGTGGGAGGAGGAGAGGCTTCTGGAAGAAATGGTATTTAAGTCAAATTTTAGGGCTATTTGACAGATGAGAGTAAATATTGGGAAGAACATAAGCAAAGGTGGGAAAGTATTTTAGGGTCAGATAAACAAACCAAGGTGACCTGAAAAGGACTTTGAAGTCAAAGTTCAGGATTATGGTATGAAATGAACCTCAGTGGAGTCCAGAAAATGATGGTCCATGATCTAGTCATATAAATATATATACATGTTCGATTCTGTCAACCCAATGAGCTTGTAAAAAATGAATTATTTGAAATAGGTCCAAGGACAAATGAAAGGGAATTGCCCTCACAATACATCTGGATGATGTATTACAATATTATATTACACTTTCCTTTAGGTTTTACATTTCCTAAGTTATTTTTCTAAATTTCTAGTTACTACATGGTTGGTTTCAAGCCTCCTATTTTCAGCTTAAAGAATGCAAATTTGACAAGTTTACCAGCTATATAGTTGATAATAATTACCTTATGTGGGAGACCTGAGCTTGTACGCAGATTGTTCCTTTACATTAAAAGAAAAAAAAATAAAACCATTATGCCCTTGCCTAGATCTCTCAAAGATGAAAATCTGCTGGGTTTTGGGGTGTTTTTTGCTTGAAAAATTGCTCAGTAAGTAAAGGATAAAGAGAAATGCAACAACTGTTTTTATTATATTTAAAGATTTTGTAAGTCTAGAGAATCTTTAAAAAATTTTACTCTGAAATTAAACACCCAATAAAATGGGCATTTCTACATACATAGTAGAAGTAAAGAGGATTGTACATGCAACTTATAATCTATTATATAAAGCTTGCTTTTCTTCATGTGATTCCTTATTTGAATGAACTTTTCCTTTCTTTTTTCCTTTTCTTCTTTCCTCTTTCTTTTCATTCTTTCTTTTTTCTTTTCTTTCCTTTCTTCCTTTTTTGTCCATCTTTCCTTCCTTCCTTTCTCCTTCTCTCTTTCTATTTTACAGTCAAGCAAAACTGATTGCCACATTTGCTGTGTCAAAAGTGTGTTTTTTAATATCTTATTCTGCACTCTTCATCTTTAGCTCATCATCTCTATATCAGGAGGTATAGCTCAGTTATATTTTAGCAACAGATGCTATTCTCGTTAAACCTATTGGAATTTTTATTCTGGTCAGCAAGTGCATTCCCTTACACTGTAGGAGAATCTTAAGAGCTCCATTTTTTTCATTTTTCACTAGCATGCTGCCATTCACATATGATGCCATCATTCTTCTGGATCACTGGAAGAAACTGTGGCTTCCTTGCTCATTTTACTGTTTGTAAAATAAGCAACCTTTCAACTGCAACTATACCCCTGAAAGCAGCTGTTCAAGTACACCAGCGGTCTAACACATATGTTCTAAGCCACAGAGTATCTATCAATGTCCTTTTCTTAAACCTTATGTTTCATATGGCAAAGCATGTCAGTGTCCATGTAGCTCAAGCAGGTGTTAGAAGAAAGGTACTCCCCCCAAAAGACCTTAATTTTACAAAGTGACTCACTGAATTATACATTTCAGGATCTCTAACATCTTAAAAGCAGTCTCACAAACAGGTGCAAACATCATTGCCAACCCTTTCTCAGTTTAACAATGACATGGTAAATTTTTAAAAGTGATAATAATATTGGAAACTAGAAGAAATGTACTGTTCATAACCTTGGATTTATTGATTCCATTACTGGGTTAAAACATAAAAAAAGTCAAAGACAGAACCTAAAATCCGACATATACCAAAATATTTATAGCAGCACTTTTTTGTGGTAACAAAAATCTTGTAAAACCTTTCATTAGAGAATGGCTGATAAATCTATGAAATATGATCACAATGGAAGAGTGTTGTGCCATAGGAAATCATGAATATGAGGAATTCAGAAATATGGAAAGAGTTGTATGATATGAAGAGTAAAGTAATCCAAATCAAGATAATGATATATGCAGTCACCACAACAATCTAATTAAAAGATCATTAAATTACTCTCAGCAATTTAAATACCAATGGTATTCCCAGAGTACAGAAAATGACACATGCCTCTCTCTTCTTGGCAAAGAGGTGAGAGAATACTGCAGCAAAATGCTATATACATTATTAGACATAGTCATAGTATCAAATACTTTTAATTATTTACATTTTTTTCTTACAAGGGAGGGTTCAATAGAAATGGTATGGAATTACCAGAAACAATTGTGATGTAAAAATGAAAGTCAGCCACAGTGTTTATATACAATAATTAGTACATCATTGTTCAATTGTAGGCTTGAATTTTAATATTTGTTAATTAAATGCTTACTTTCCCACAACTTGAATTCTTAGGGTTCCTTTCAAATCCAAATAATTTTGGGAGGTCAGATCATTCAGCAAGCATAATACAGTTTATACTACTAATCTTCATTTTATCTTACTGCAGTAGCTCATTGTAGCACCAATACAATATTCACAGCACCTATAATGGCTACGAATATGCCCATGTAATTCCGAATCGCAAAATAAGTCAGATTCACCACATGGAAGACAGAACCAAAACATTTATTTAAATACCAGAAAGCTGAATTCCAACACCAGAAAGCCAAATCCATCATAGCAACAAAAAATCTATACACAATAACAATGCAGAAGGCACCACCATCCCCAAGCATTCCCTCTGCTAGGGCCTTCCCACAAATGAACACTCATAGCTTGCTCCCTGCTTCCTCTGTCTCCCTAAGTTCTAATGCTATGTCCAACTTCATCTTAACTCTGTTCCACCCTTCCTGCTCCACCTCTTTGGCAAGCTCCTCCCATCATAGACTCATGTGACTCAGGCTTCCATGTGAGCAGGTCACATGGGCCTATTAATGAATGGGAAAGATCTTCCCATTATGCAAAAAGATATATTAACAATATACTCATATAGGTCACATACCATTTTTTAAAAGAATAAGACATTCATGATGTTTACAACATATTTTCTGTGACAAATAAGAGAAAGGAAATGCTAAAAGAGAATAAAGGTCCAGAGAGGAAGAAATGAACAGAAGAAAGTAGAGGACCCAGTACAAACTGAAATAAGAATACAATAAAAACAAATCTAGAAAGGAGCTACATAACCCCACCCCCCAAAGCAAATGCTTTTGTCATGTCTTTAAAATATGGCTTTTTTGGATAACCACATTCCTTTCAGTAAAAACAGAAGCCAAGAGCTACCTTTTAGCTATGATGGGATTCTTAGTTCAATAAAACCACTTTTCTTTTTTGTTCCTTATTTTGATTTAAGACTGTGTGGTAAACAATTGTTTAGTTATGACACAAAAACTCTTTCTGCTAAAGATGTAATTTTTCCTTATTACTTATACATATTTGTTTTAGAAGTCCTAAGGGAGTTTGGCATCTGTGAAAAATAACCTCTACAATTAAGGAGAATCTATTCCACTAAACTAACACATTCTAAAAATAAGAAAATTTTGGTTAAATAAAGATCACAGGAGTTTCATAACTAACTAGCAGAGGACTCAGAGCAATTTGGCCAGTTCTAGAATGACACAGATTATTTGATTGGATAGCACTTTCAGTTAGCCAATGTTAGTTTTATAGCATTTTAATAAAGAAGAAATATTGTGCCAAGTTGATATTGTCAGTTTCAGCTTGTCCTGATGCAAAGCTCTCCTAGCATGTTTTCACTCCTGGCTGGTACCTCAAAATGTAATAAATGTCATTGAACTTTGAAGTTAAAAAGATACTGTTAAGGTTGAAGTGGAAAGTTTGATCTGAATGTAGTAGAAGGGCTAGTCCAGGGATTTCATTCCTTTGAAATCTTAGGCATGTCATCTGATATCGGCATGTAGCAAAGCTTAAAGCATTAGTAACCACAGTAGGAAGCCACATAAAGGCTTAGGGAAATATCCCCCCTTTAACTGAAACAAAGATACAGGATCTAAGAAGCCTGGGGAACTATTAGCAAATTCAGTAATAGATTAGTCCTTCAGAACAGGGTACTGTACAGTCATTGGCAGCTAATGTAACAAAGTGAGGCAGGCAACTACTCCTTATAATTACCCCTCTTTGTTACATCAGGAAAGATGATCAAGTAAGTGGGCAAGAAAACCTTCTGAATGCTTTAAAAAACATAAATCCATTCTATTGGGGACCCACTCAAGCTTCTACATCAGGATGAAAATAAATGCATATAGGATCCTTCACTGGATCATAGATTTAGAATTGGAAGGAACTTGGGAGGGTTTCTTGTCAAACTCTTTCTTTAGAGAGAAAGAAACTGAGGGCCCAGAAAAGTAAAGTGACCTTCTCAAAGTCAGAGAGTAATAAGTGGAAGAAGCAAAAATGGATGAGAGTCCCCATGACTCCATAGCTAACATTCTTCCCACTGTACTGTCTTGCCTCTCAAGCATATGACTTCTTCTGTGAAGCCTTTCCTAATTTTCCATATCAGTGTTGTCTTCATCCCACCTATAGCCCTTTAAGATACATACCGTGTTTTGTTTGCATTATAATTTATGTATATGTTATATCCTTCTTTGAGATTGTCTTTTCCATAGGATTTGGGAAAATGCTTTATAGACAAGATATTTAAACAGTATCTCTTGAATTGCATAGATGATTTATAAATCCCCTCACACCTTTTTTTTCCAGAATGAATTAAGATACAAAGATTCAGCACATCTTCTTTTCATGTTGAATTAATTCTTATCAGTAAATGCATTGTGTATATCTGTGTGTGAAGGAGACAGGCAGGTAGGAAATAGAGACAGACAAGGGGTGAGGGTCAGGGGGAAATGACAAAAAGAGAGAAAGGGAGAGAGAGAGGAGAGAAATTGGGGGAGGGATTGATAATAATCAGGGTTAATATGGGATTTCTTAGCTGAACCTCAGAAACCTAATCTGAAAAGCCTATAAGCTCTATAACTGGTCTTAAAACATTAAGGGACTTGCTTCTGGAAACAGCTTTTTATATAACCATTCTCCCAGGGTATTTTATCCTTATTCATAAAAAAAGAAGAAATTATCAATGTCAGCGTGTCTGTGGAAAGATAGGACATTAGTAGACATATATTATCAAACATGGTCATTTTTGGTCTATAAACTGATGCAATCATTCTATAAAATAGGAATTATTTCAGTAATGTGACTAAACTATGCTTTGACCCAATAATCTTCCTATAGTGCATATATCCCAGGAAGTTCAGACAAAGGAAAAAGTCCCATATACATACCAAAATAGCTATACATCACTTTTTGTGGTACAGAGAAACCGAGGTTGGGGGGAAGCGGGGAGGAGTGTTGTCTGTCATTAGCTAAACAAAAAAGCAATATTGTGTCATACAAAGCAGGGAATGTGGAGAATTCAGCAAAAAACTGGAAAGATTTTGATAAATCAATGCAAAGCAAAATAAGCAACATCAAGGGAACATATACAATAATCAAAATATTGTAAGGGGAAAAACATGTCAAAAGACAATAGAACTCGTAGCAATACAAAGACCAAATCTGACTTCGTAGCACTGATGCTGAAACATACCTCTTTCCTCTTGGTGAATGATAGAAGTTAAAAGTATGGAATGAGGTATCTGCTGTCAGAAGGGGACATATGGCCTGGCATGTTGTGTTTAATTATACTTTTTTGTTTCAAAGTACAGTGATCCTTTTTGTGGCGAAATGACAGTGATGTTAAAAAAAAGAATCAAAACATTGCTTTTTTAGCAGGAGTAAATGCAAAGTCTTAGACTTGGATTCAAAAAATCAGCTTCACATGTAGAAGATGAGGGATGCACGGCTAGACAGCAGCTCATTTGAAAAATTCTGTTGGACTACAAACTTAACATGAATCAACAGTGTGACATGTCTGCCAAGAAAAGTGAATCAAAACTTGGGCTGCATTAAGGGAGGCATCACTTCCAGGAAAAGGGATACATATAGATCTAATACATCCAGTGCATATGGATTTTCCCCTTATATTTTGTCCTGATCCTACCACATTTGAAATATTGTGTTCAGACTTAAGCACCATGTTAGAAAGGATAACAATCAGCTGGAGAATGTCCAGAGGAAGGTAACCAGGAAGGTAAAGAGACTGAAGTTCACATCATATGAGGTTCAAATGAAGGGGAAAAGAAGAAAAAAAACATTTGTTAAGTGCCTACTACATGCCAAGCACTGTGCAAAGCACTTTATATGTTTGATGTCTATAAAATTTTGACCTCTATATACATTTGACCTCTTTATAAATCTGAGGTCTTATTTGACCTCACAACTCTGTGAGACAGATGCCCATAGGATCTTCATTTTTTTTTGGAAACTGAGGAAGAAACAGATTAAGTAGCTTGCCCAGGCTCACATGGTTAGTATCTGAACTGAATTATTCCTTATTCCAGGCCCAGAATTATATCCATTGTGCCACCTAAATTGACATAAGGAAAAGCAGTATCTAAAAGTGAAAAGGCTATCTTTTTCAGAGGTAGAAGATTTCACTTTTTTGAAGGCTCACCAAGCAAAGGCTGGGTATTCTGTGAAAGAAGTTCTTTTTCAAGTATAAATTGGTCTATATGACCACTGAATTCCTTTGCAAATCTGAAAACTTGTGTGAGCTCATTTGAACATGGAAGGTGAGGGAAAGTGGTTAATTGCAGACATCAATTTTTCAAACATGGTTGAAAACTGGTTGAAAAGTAGAACTATCCGCAGAAATGGGGCAGCTAGGCGGTACTGTGAATGCAGTGCCACGCCTAGAGTCAGGAATACCTGAGTTCAAATCCTGTCTCAGACATTTACTAGTTGTACAACCTTGGGCAAGTTACTTAAATCTGTTTGCCTCAGTTTTCTCATCTGTAAAAATGAGCTAGAGAAGTAAATGGCAAACCATTCAGCATCTCTGCCAAGGCCATGAAGAGTTGAACATACCTGAAGTGACTGAACAACAGAAATGGGAATAAAATGTTTGGGAGAAAGTTAACAAGCCCCCATGTTGAACTTGAAGTACTGGTGGGCCCTCTGAATAAATGTCTGCAGTAAGCAGTTGGCTTTAAGGCTCTAGGACTTAGAAGAGAGTTCAAAGTTCAATACAGAAATCAACAAATCATCTTCCCCCCAAAATAAACAAAAACAAAGGTCCCCAAAGAGTTGAGAATTCTGAACTTCCTTTCACAATCCCCTTCCCATTCTAATCATAGATCAATGCATGAGATCTATTTTTGAAAATGAAATCAAATTTAGCAAGCCAGAATGAAATATCCAAAAAAATATAATGAGATGAAAATTTATATATATAAACATTTACATGGTGCTTTACAGAGATATAGAAGAGAAAGTCTGAGGCTAATATTACCAGACTAATCAACCTTGTTTTGTACATGTTCAGCTTGAAGTGTTGACGGGACATCTAGATAGATGTGTTGAGTAGGCAGTTGGCAATGGGGCTCATTGCCCCATTATATTATATGGTGCTGTACAGTTTTCAAACACTCAACATACATCATTTCACTTGATCCTCCCAACAATAGTAGCTAAGTGCTATCCTATATAAAAGAAAGTAATTTTTTTTGAGAGGGAAAAAAATCAGCATGATTGATCAATACATTGAAAAAAGATGAAAAACATGGAAAATGTTTAACACCTGTGGACTTCCCACCTCTAAAAAAGAGATGAGTTGGAGGTATCCTTTCATATTTCTTCAGTCAAGTCCTGCTTGAGCTTTATGATTTTGTTACTTTTTAATTTTAGGATTTTCTTACAATGTTTAAATCTCTTTTTTGGTGTGTAGTTCTTTCCTTTTAAACTGTTGTTACTGCATATATTGTTTGGGATTGGAAGTGGGGGGCTCTGCTTACTTCATTCTGCATCAGTTCATATAGATCTTTCTATGCTTCTCTGTATTCGTCACACATCATTTCTTACAGCACAGTAGCACAGTACTCCATTACATTCATGTACCATGATTTGTTTAGTCATTCCCCAATAGATGGCCATCTATTTAGTTCCCAATTCTTAATTATCACAAAAAGTGCTTCTATAGATATTTTGTTGTATGTGGAGACTTTCTTCTTGTCTCTGGTTCAAAGGATATGGACATTTTACTTTATTTACATAACTCTAAATTGCTTTCCAAAATGGTAGTACCATTTCACAGCTCTACCAACAATGAATTAGTGTACTTATAATTCTACAATCCCTCCAACATTGAATACTGGCATTTTTTGGCCATTTTTTCTAATTTGCAAGATGTGAGGTGAAACTCCAGCATTATTTTGATTTGCATTTCTCTTATTATTAGCAATTTGCAGCATTCTTTTGCTTAATTGTAAATATTTTGCAATTCTTCTTTCTAGAAATGTTTGTTCATATTCTTTGACTATCTGTTAAGGAGTGACTATTAGTCATATACGTATATATATGTATATATGACTAATCAAAATAATTTTATACAAAGTTTTTTTCCCATTCAATCACTTCCCTTCTTATCCTAGATGCATTTATGTTGTCTGTGCAGAAGATTTTCATTTTCAAGTAAACAGTTATCTATTTTATCTTTTGTAATTACCTCTATCTCTTGTTTGGTTAAGAATTTATCTAAGCAATAAAGATACTTAGTCTGTACTCTAAAGGGAACAAAGGAAAAAGAAAAGGACCCAAATGTACAAAAATATTTATAGCTCTTAATATTCTTCTTGTGGTGGAAAAGAATTGGAAACTGAAGGGATGTCTATCAGTTGGAGAATGACTGAACAAGTTACGGTACATGATTGTGATTTTATACTACTGTGCTGTAAGAAATGGAAAAGGGGATGGTTTCAGAAAAAAGTGAGAAAACATATATTAGCTGACACAAAATGAAGTGAGCAGAACCAGAAGAACATTGCTTATAGTAACAGCAATATTGTAAAGATGAAACTACTCTGATTGATACAATGATCCACACTATTTCTAAAGCACTCATGACGAAAAATGCTATCCACCTCCAGAGTCAGCTGATGAATTCTGAGTACATATTGACACATATTTTTTCACATTTTTTCTTTTCTTCCCTTTTTTTTTTTCACAATATGGCTAATGGGGGGGAGGGGAGAGAATACATCTCCTATCCATAACTGTGAGTGTTAGGTAATCTGTTTCCCTTCTAATTTTTATAGCATGATCTATAATATTAAGGTTGTGAATTCATTTAAAATGCATTATGGCATATAGCACAAGATGTTGTTTTAGGCCCAATTTCTGCAAGACTGCTTTCTAATTAGTACTATTGTGCTTGGGAAATGATGAGTAGGATGCTCTTGGAAAAACCTGGAAAGACTTGCATGAGCTGATGTAAAATGAAATGCACTGGGTACAAAGTAACAGCATGTAAGATGATCATTTGTGAATGACAGCTATCCTCAGCAATGTAACGATCAAGACAATTCTGAAGGACTTAAGATGAAAATGCTATCCATCCCCAAAGGAGAACTGATGGTGTCTGAATACAGACTGAAGCATACTTTTATTTTACTTTATTTTTCTTGAGGACTTTTTATTGAGGGGGTAGGGGTGGGGATTCTGTGTTTTCTTTCACAATATCACTCTCACGAAAATGTTTTGCATGACTACACATGTATAACCTATACAGAACTGCTTAGTCTCTCGATGGGGGTGGCGGGGCATGGGGAAGGAAGAAGATAGAGTATTTGGAACTCAAAGTCTTAAAAACAAATGTTAAGAATTGATTTTGCATGTAACTGAGGAAAATAAAATACTAAATAATTTTTTTTAAAAAAAAGATTGCTTTTCAATTTCCCCAGCAGTTTTATCAAATAAATTTTTTCCTAGGTAATTTATATTTACTACATTTTTAAACACTTAATGAGTTTTGTTGTTTCTTATTTTCTCTTGTCCAGTCTGTTCCATTGTTCTAGTCTCTATTTTTTAACCAATACCAGATGATTTTAATGACTACTGATTATGTTTCATTTATTTGTTTTTTTATTTTTCATTTATTTTAAATGAAAGGTGTGACCTGGATTGGGTGTGGAAATGCAGACTTGAAGGACCCCTAAGGCCAACAAATTGACTTAGGAAACAGATCTTGATTTCTTTCAGCTACAAAGACCAGATTGTATCATAGGAATTTGTTTGATTCTAGGCTTATCAGGCCACAAGACTTCAGTTGATCACTCTGAATAAGCTGCTTAGTACAGTGTAAAGTTATTACAGTTTACAATTCAAAGGAGGGAATGGAGAGGAAACTCCTAATTTTGTTTTGGAAGCAACAGTTTTGAACAATAGGTTTAATCCCCTTCCTCCTCTAGGCCAAGTATGCAAAGTCATCTCAGTCTGTCTTTAATAAGACAATGTCATTGGGCTCATAAGGAACTTTTTCCCAGGAAATTTTTGTATTCTAAAATTTTAGCTATTCATTCATTTCCAGGAACAACCTCAGTTCTAAGTCAACCATGTTCTGGACAGAAAGTACCAGCAACAACAAGGGAATCCCCCACCAGCACTCATAACACCACTCCTATCAACTTCTTTGTGTCTGTCTTTACTTTTCCATTATTAACATGTCCTATTAGTCTATCTTTTAAAAATGAGAGCTGTTTCCTCCTTCTCTCTAAACTTTCCACTGAATCAAGATGAAAATGAATGAGAGGGGAACTGAAAAGCTGGAGGTTGGCATGTATCCTTCCTCTCAACCAACATTTGCAGTTAACTGTGAAAGAGACCCAGGGGAATCACATACTGTGGGCAAAATTTAATAGCAGACTTAAAAGGCCTGATTGCCAAAGATGAGCATGTGGAAACAACCTAATAGAATGCGATCCCTTTTCCCCAACCTTATCCCCACCCTTTGTGTGTGTGTGTGTGTTTGCGCGCGCGCGTGTGGGCACATGCATACGCACTCACACATATCTCTTTTGCTAATTCCTTGCTTGCTAAACTCCCTGTATACTTAGATTCCACCCATATATGCATTTTACAGAAGCTGGGCAAAATCGTAATCAATATTATCATTCTCTTGGCATAAGAATCTTAAGAATGAATTAATGAGTGAAGAGGTGAATGAAAGAGAAAGCATTTATTAAGCATATACTATAATAATAGCACTTGATGGTACTTTAAGATTTGCAAATATGATCTCATTCTATCCTCACAAAAATTCCAATAAATACGTGACATTATTATCCTCCCTTTGTAGATGAGAGAACAGATTAAGTGGGAGGTGGTAAGATCTATAAGGGTGAAGAGAAAGTAGAGAGAAGAGACCAAGACAGAGTCTTTGGGATTGTCTTGGATCAATGTATTGCTGAGAATAGCTAAGTCATTCACAGTTCTCCACTGTGCAATATTGCTGTTACTGTGCACAGTGTTCTCCTGGTTCTGCTCATTTCATTTTTCATTATTTGATGTAAGTCTTTCCAGGTTTTTATGAAACCACCCTGCTTGTTATTTCTTGTAGCACAATAATATCCCATTGCAATTATATATCACCACTTCTTCAGTCATTCACCAATTGATGGACATTCTCTGGATTTCCAATTCTTAACCACTACAAAAAGAGCTGCTATAAATATTTTTGTAAAAATAGGTCCTTTTCCCTTTTGGAAAATCTCTCTGGAGACTTGTGATGGAAAATGCTATCCATATCCAGAGAATTATGGAGGGGAGGAGCCAAGATGGTAGAGTAGAAAGACTCACTTATGCTAGCTCCGAATCCACAGCCCATAAATTTCCTGTAAAAAGAACTCCCCACAAATTCTGGAGTACTGCAAGCCATGCACCAAAGCAGTGGAAGAGGTTTCTGTTCCAGAGAGCCCTGGAAAGCCAACCCCAGGGGTCCGTGACGCCCCGGAAAGCGGAGCCCAGCTCTGCACTGCCCTGGCCGCCAGGCCCCAGAGGAGCAGATCTGAGCAGGCTTCAGGGACAGAACCTCCGGTGGCCGCAAAGGTCCCTCCACCCACAGGTGTTACGGGTCAGTGAGAGAGACGTCTGGGCTGGCCAAGAGGGGAGCAGGGTGTCTCCATGACTCGGGCCCCCTCGAGAGGCAGAGGCAGAGGCAGCGGCAGAGGGAATGGCAGAGGCAGTGGTGGCCTGGGACTCCCGGAGCAAGCAGGAGCTCAGGGCCATTACCTAAGATCTCTGCATAAAGCCCCTGAGGGAACTGAGCCTGAGAGGCGGCCCTGCCCCCACCCAAGCACCAGAATTTAAGCTCACATTGAATAGCAGGCACTCCCACCGCAGATAGCCCTGAGACTGGGAAGCAATATTTGAATCTCAGAACCCAAGCACTAGCTGGGTGGATCTAGGCGGGGGTGGACAGGAATCTCAGAAGTCAAGTAACTGGCTGAGAAAATGCCCAGAAAAAGGAAGCAAAATAAGACCATAGAGAGCTACTTTCTTGGGGAAGAGATGTTCCTTCCTCCCTTCATTTCTGATGAGGAAGTAAAATGCTTGCCATCAGGGAAAGACGTGGAGGTCAGGACCTCTCTATCCCAGACATCCAAGGTGGATGTCCGGTGGGCTCAGGCCATGGAAGAGCTCAAAAAGGATTTTGAAAATCAAGTTAGACAGGTGGAGGAAAAACTGGGAAGGGAAATGAGAGAGATGCAAGAAAAGTATGAAAAACGGGTCAATACCTTGCTAAAGGAGACCCAAAAAAATGCTGAAGAAAATAACACCTGGAAAAATAGGCTCACTCAATTGGCAAAAGAGGTTCAAAAAGCCAATGAGGAGAAGAATGCTTTCAAAAGCAGAATTAGCCAAATGGAAAAAGAGGTTCAAAAGCTCACTGAAGAGAATAGTTCTCTCAAAATTAGAATGGAAGAGATGGAGTCTAATGACTTTACGAGAAACCAAGAAATCACAAAACAAAACCAAAAGAATGAAAAAATGGAAGAGAATGTGAAATATCTCATGGGAAAAACAACTGACCTGGAAAATAGATCCAGGAGAGACAATTTAAAAATTATGGGACTACCTGAAAGCCATGATCAAAAAAAGAGCCAAGACATCATCTTCCATGAAATTATCGAGGAAAACTGCCCTGATATTCTAGAACCAGAGGGCAAAATAAGTATTGAAGGAATCCATCGATCACAACCTGAAAGAGATCCAAAAAGAGAAACTCCTAGGAACATTGTGGCCAAACTCCAGAATTCCCAGGTCAAGGAGAAAATATTTCAAGCAGCTAGAAAGAAACAATTCCAGTATTGTGGAAATACAATCAGGATAACACAAGATCTAGCAGCTTCTACATTAAGGGATTGAAGGGCATGGAATGGGATATTCCAGAAGTCAAAGGAACTAGGACTCAAACCAAGAATCACCTACCCAGCAAAACTGAGTATAATACTTCAGGGGAAAATATGGTCTTTCAATGAAACAGAGGACTTTCAAGCATTCTTGATGAAAAGACCAGAGCTGAAAAGAAAATTTGACTTTCAAACACAAGAATGAGAAGAAGCATGAAAAAGTAAATAGCAAAGAGAAGTCATAAGGGACTTACCAAAGGTGAACTGTTTACATTCCTACATGGAAAGACAATATTTGTAACTTAAAAAGTTTCAGTATCCAGGTAGTTGGTGGGACCACACACAGACGTACACACACACACACACACACACACACGTACATTACACACATGCACGCACACACAGAGACAGAGAGCACAGAGTGAATTGAATAGGATGGGACCATATCTTAAAAGAAATTAAGGTAAACAGTGAGACAGAAATGTAGTGGGAGGAGAGAGGGTGAAATGGAATGGGGTAAATTATCTCTCATTCAAGAGGCAAGCAGGAGACTTTTTAGTGGAGGGAAAAAGAGGAGAGCTGAGAAAAGAATGAGAAGTTTACCCTCATCACATTCAACTAAAGGAAGGAGTAAAATGCACACTCATTTTGGTATGAAAACCTATTTAACAGTACAGGAAAGTGGGGGAGAAGGAGATAAGCAGAGAGGGAGGGATGATGGAAGGGAGGGCAGTGGGAGAAGGGAGCAATTTGAAGTCAACACTCGGGGAGGGACAGGATCAAAAGACAGAATAGAAACAATGGGGGGGGCAGGATAGGATGGAGGGAAATACAGTTAGTCTTACACAACAGGACAGTTATCGAAGTCATTTGCAAAACTACACAGATAGGGCCTATATTGAATTGCCTGCCTTCCCAAAGGGAATGGGTGGGGAGGGAGGGATGGGGAGAATTTGGAACTCAAAGTTTTAGGAACAACTGTTGAGTATTGTTGTTACTACTAGGAAATAAGAAATACAGTTAATGGGGAATAGAAAGTCATCTGGCCCTACAGGACAAAAGAGAAGATGGGGACAAGAGAAAGGAGGGATGATAGAAGAGAGGGCAGATTGGTGATAGGGAAAATTAGAATGCTTGGTGTATTGGGGTGGGGGGAGGGGATAAATGGGGAGAAAATTTGGAACCCAAAATTTTTTGAAAATGAATGTAAAAAGTTAAATAAATAAATTTGTATTTGAAAAAAATAAATTATGCTTCAAAAAAAAAACAACTCTAGAAATTCTGGCTGGTTGCAAATGTTCAGATTTTTTAATTCTCAATCAACACTCCATAGAGAAATTAATGGAGAGAAACTTCAGTGTAGAATTTAGTATATAACATAATAATATAAACTCAATTGCATCCCTTTTATAATTTGAAAATGTGTCTTTTTAAATGTGTTATTTTGGGGGTTGTAATGACCAATATATTTTGTCAATGTTGCCATTCCCAGGTACAAGAGAAAAAAGGCATTTTTTTCTTATTGTGATTCCAAGTCCAATTTCTTGGTTTACATATCAAAAGAGAAAAGTGGGGTAGGGGGGAATTGAAGTAATTTTACTAAAATTGTGCTCCAGTTCCAATTAAATAATTTAAGTGCTTTATTTAAAAAAAAAAGAATTATGGAGTCTGAATGTAGTTTGGAGCATAATATTAGCACTTTTTGTTGTCATTTGTCTTTTCTTTCCTGTGGTTTTTCTCTTTTGTTCTGATTCTTCCTTATCACATGTCTAATGTGGAAAGATATTTAACATGATTGTACACGTATAACCTATATCAGATTGCTTGCTATCTTGGGGAGGGGGAGGAAAGGGAGGAAAGGAGTAAATTTGGACCTCAAAATCTTACAAAAATGAATGTTGAAAATTATCTTGACATGTAATTGGAAAAAAATACTATTAAGTGAAAAAAGAAAAAAAAAGAAACTCTCTTTGGAATACAGACCTATTGCTGGATTAAAGGGTATACACAGTTTTATAGTTCTTTCAGCATAGTTGCTAATTGCCTTCCAAAATGGCTGGATCTGTTCACAATTCCACCAACAGTGCATTAGTGTTCCAATTTTCCCACATCTCCTCCAAAATTTGTCATTGTCCTTTTCTGTCATATTTGCTGATCTCCTACCTCAGAGATGTTTTAATTTTCATTTCTCTAATCAATAGTGATTTAGGGTATTTTTTCATTTAACTATGGATAACTTTGATTTCTTTGCCTGAAAATTGCCTAGTCATATCTTTGGACCATTTATCAACTGGGGAATGACTTGTATACTTGTATAAAATTGACTCAGTTTTCTAATTTGAGAAATTAAACCTTTATCAGAGATACTTGCTGTAAAATTCCCCCCCTTCACCCAGTTTACTACTTTTCTTCTAATTTTAGTTGCATCAGTATTGTTTGTGAAAAAAAACTTTAAAATTTTACGGGATAAAAGTTATCCATTTTATATTTTGTAATGCTCTCTATATCTTTCTAAGTCCTAAGTTCTTCCTTTATCCATAGATCTGGCAGGTAAACTATTCCATACTCTCCTAATTTGCTTATGGTATCATTCTTTATGAGTACCCATTTTAACCTTATCTTAGTATATGATGTGAGATCTGTATATGATATGAGTCTGTAACTAATTCCTGCCATACTGTTTTCTAGTTTTCCCAGTAGTTTTTGTCAAATAATGAGTTTCTTCCCAAAATCTTGGATGGGGGGGTATAGCAAACATTAGATTACTATGGTCATTTACTACCATGTATTGTATATATAATTTATTCCTCAGATAAACCACTCTATTTCTTATCCAGTATCAGATTGTTTCAATAGTTACCACTTTATAATACAGTTTGAGAACTGGGATGGCTAGACTACCTTCCTTCATATTTTTTTGAAGGGTTAGTAATCACTTTAATCAAGCACATATATTATTGATCTAGTTTAGGGGAGTCAATACCCTGAACTCTCTGAAATTCAGAGAAAATACAGAGAAATCAAGAAGTCAACAGACATAGCTTTCTCTACCTGACCATAATTCAGACAGGTCCAATTGTCTGACCATAGCTACCAGAGAAGGAAGCACTGACATCTCCTCAGCAGCTTCCCAGAGCTCTCATCTTGCCAAACAAACACTTCCAGTCTCTAAGTCCCAAAATAAAACCTGCCCTTTAGAGTCTTTATACACTTTTTAGAGCCAGAGGGCATCACATCCCTTGAGAACCAATGCCTCCAACAAAAGGTGTGGACTTTCCTACAAATCCTCCCAGGCTCTCACAATAGGAGGGAAAGATCCTCCTTAATCACATTATTCAGAGGCACTTTTAGTAAAACAAAAACATCAAAAGATCCTACTTTGCTTGTGTTACATCCCTTACAATTTAACAGCCTTACAATTTGAATGGCCTTGGATCCTGGAACAAATAGAGGCGTTAAACTTTGCAATCATCAATCCAGGTGACTTAAGCAGGTTCCATGGGCAACTTGTATTTGAATAGGCATGAATATTTCTTTAATAAATACAACATTGTTCCCACAAAATAAATACACAATATAGCAATTTATTATGAGGGTGGTCATAAGACTTAAAACAAACATAAAGGTATAGGCATAGCATAATAGCATTCTTTGAGGAAAGAGCAACTAACTCCTCCTTCCTCAATCCCAAACAGAAATGTCCAAGCAAAGTCCTCTTGGAGGCATATCCTCCCCACCCTGCATTCTCAGGTACAGGCTCTAATGAACCCTGCCTACAAGTCTTGAGGGGTGGTTGGAGAACAAAGCCATCAGGGTGGGGTCCTTGGGGGCCTACAGGGCACTTTCCCCCACCCACCAAAGGCAACTCCACCCCCTGGGTCCCAAACTGTCCCAGGAGAACACTGCAAAAAAGTACACTCAATGCCTTGCTACACAGTCTCAATCTTAACCCAAGCTCCTTCCTGGGTCTGTGTGAAAGAGCTCTGTGCTTCTCTTCCTTTCACCTCACAAAGGTCCTCTGGGTCAGTAGGAAGACAGCTTTCCCCTCTGGTTCCAGGACTTCATTTCAAATTCTCACTGTTCTGATCTGCTTTCTGAATATAATACACATTCAAGAACTTCACTCCTCCAGTACAGTCAGGAACTGGGCTAATCCACTGGAGCCCTGGCTCTGGCCATGCCCACCTCCTGAGGATCTACAGAATCATAGCTATCCCAATTAGGAAATAAAAGACAGTTATCTCAGTCCTCATACTTTCCTTTTAATTTATGCAGTTCCCATCCTCATCACCATAATGTATCAGTAAGCACCCCAACATACACAGCGGGGCTTACTATCATAGGTTCTTAGATCTCCATAAAAGGAAAGGCAACTTTTGAGGGGTTAACAATCACTTTAATCAAGCTCATGTATCATTCCTTTAACCAAGCACATATATCATTCACCTAGTTCAGGGGAGTCAGCACATTGAACTTCAAAGAATATACAGAGAAATCAAAAAGTCAACAGACATGACTTCTTCTCCTGACCATAATTCAACAGACAGGTCCAACTATCTGACTGTAGTTACCACAGAGGGAAGCCCTGACATCTGGGTTTTCAAAGCTGGGAGGCTCCTATAGTGGCTTCCCAGAGTCCTCATCTGGACAAACTTCCAATCAGCAAGCCCCCCACAATTTCTTTATTGATTCCCTTGATGCTCTTTATCTTTTGTTCTTCCAGTTTAATTTTGTCCTGATTTTCTCTAGCTCTATAGAATAATTTTTGGTAGTTTGATTAGCATGGCACTGAATAAGTAGATTAATATAGGTGGAATTGTAATTTTTATTATATTGACTTAGCCTTCCATGAGCAACTAATATTTTCCCAATTATTCAGATCTGACTTTATTTATATGAAAAGTGGTTTTTAATTGTGTTCATATAGTTCCTGGGTTTGTCTTGGAAGGTAGACACCTAAGTACTTTACATTGTCTAAAGCAGGGATAGGGAACCTGGGGTCTTGAGGCCACATGTCATTCTCTAAGTCTTCAAGTGTGACCCTTTTACTGAATCCAAACTTCAAAGAACAAATTCCCCTAATAAATGTTGTGTGAAATTTAAACTCAGTCAGAAGGTCATACCTAAGACTCTATGTGGCCTCAGGACCACAGCTTTCCTGCTCCTAGTCTCTTTCGTATCCTGCAATTTTGCTAAAGTTGTAAATTAATTCACCTAGTTTTTTAGTTGATTCTCTAAGTATATGATCATGTTATCTGCAAAAAGTGATAGTTTTGTTTCTTCATTGCCTATTTTGATTCCTTTAATTTCTTTTGCTTCTCTTATTACTATAGCAATAAGTACAATATTGAATAACAGTGTTGATAATGGATATACTTGATTCACCTTTGATTTTATTAGTAAGGCTTCTATCATATCCCCCATTACATAGAATGCTTGTTGGTGGTTTTAAATAAATATTACTTATTTTAAGGTAAGCTCCATTAATTCCTATGGTCTTTAGTGTTTTTAATAGAATAGGTGTTGTATTTTGTCAAAAACTTTTTTTTGTATCTATGGAGATAATCATATGATTTCCATTGGTTTTGTTACTGATACGGTCAATTATCATGATAGTTTTCCTATTATTTAACCAACTGTGCTTTCCTTGTATTCTCTCACCTGGTCAGAATGTATGATATTTGAGATATATTGCTATAATCACCTTGCTGGTATTTTATTTAAGATTTTTACATCAATATTCAATAGGGAAATTGTTTTATAGTTTTCTTTCTCTGTTTTTGCTCTTCTTGGTTTAGGTACCTGCATCATATACACATCATAAAAAGAATTTTGTACAATTTCTTCTTTACCTATTCAATTTCTTTTTCAAAGATTGGGTTATTTAAGTATTCTATTTCTTCTGCCCTTGAAAAAGATAGATTAATATTATCTTGAATTTCTACTGCATTGACTTTACATTGTAGTTGATTCTATATTGTATTGATTTTTATAATTGAGTCTACATCTTCCTAAAGCTACCTTCTCATTTCCTTGAGTTGAGCTCAAGATTTTACCTTTCCCTCTAAGTTAAAGTTAAAATTAATGAGAAAAACTGTTATCTATCATACTTTAAACTCCTGGGAAAATTCCAGAATGTCTCTTGTGTATCTTTAAAGACCTTCAAGCTCATCTGGCATATTTCCACAAAGTATGTTGTCTGTCCTTGCCTGTCCTTATATAATTAAGGAGGGTCTTATCTCCCTGATAAATCCCCCTAGAAGTCAGGGAATCTGCTATCCCTAGTCTACTACCAATGTCCTTGGGATACAGATGGGTCCCATAAATCAATTAAACATCCCTCAATAACAGAGAGGGGGATAGTAATTATTCCCATGTGGGTGCTAGCCTACTTTCCTTGATGTAACAAATTACGTTGTTCCCACCCCCGTGATGTTGTCTACCCTGTAGCCAATCATAATGTCTTCCCTATGTACCCAACGTCATTCTTTGTTCTCTTATACCTCCCAAAATTATATAGACTAGTAAGACCCACCTCGTGGTCTTTGGTTATTGAAAAGCCATAGGTCTAATTTGTTGGTTACTGTTAGCCTAATGAAAACATCTATCATGCTGAGGCTATTGTCTCTCAGTTTACCTTAATTTTCAACAGTAGCAATTGGTGAACCAGATGGGATAGAAGGTGGGGAGAATGGTTCCTGAAATAGCATCACAGGGAAAAACCTCACTGGTGAAACTTGTCACCTAGATTTTTTCCTGTGGAAGACTACACCCAAGGACTTGGATCTCTATCCTAATTCCAATTTCTCTAAGAGGAAAAGGGAAACACATTGTTGAGAAAAGCTGCAGCTTTTTGTCTTTCTATGTCTGTCTTGGGATACTGCTTGTGTTCAGTGTGAAAATTTGAAAATAATTGTCATTATAAAGACCCAGAAAAATCTCTGTAGGTACTTTTGAAAACTTGGATAACTTTTTGGTTCTCAAAAGGGGACCCCTCGATGAAACTAGGGGAAGGTTCAAAACCTTGAATTTCTGTTCTCTCAGGGCAAGAACTAGATAACCCAGGGGAAAGTTTAAAGTCTTATTTTAAAACTTTGGAGAATTTTTCCATTCTCCAAAGGGAACCCTTTGGCCAAACTAGGGCAAGATCTAAAGCCTTAGTTTTTAATGCTTGAAAAATTTCTCTTTCTTCAAGAAGAGTTCTTGGTTTAAGTTTGGAAAATTGGGGAAAAGGGAGATAGATAGATAGAGGGATAGATAGATAGATAGATAGATAGATAGATAGATAGATAGATAGATAGATAGATAGATAGATAAAAGAGACAGAATCAGACTGACACGAGAACTTTTACACACATTAATTTCTAAGGAATTCCATGGCTTTGTGTCTGTTTTTCTGTAGCATTGTCTTTGGAGACATCTAGTGACCAAACTGGGGCATTTAGGTGGTACATTGGATGGTGTGCCTGGCCTGGAGTCAAGAAGGCTCATCTTCCTGAGTTCAAATCTAGCCTCAAACACTCATTAATTGTGCAACCCTGGACAAGTCCTTTAATTATGTTTGCCTCCATTTT
The DNA here is from genome assembly GCA_023548195.1 of Bettongia penicillata ogilbyi. Lineage (NCBI taxonomy): Eukaryota > Metazoa > Chordata > Mammalia > Diprotodontia > Potoroidae > Bettongia > Bettongia penicillata. Next base: position 12,001,188 of record JAJHZJ010000266.1, on the reverse strand, counting down.
CTCATCTGTAAAAAGAGCTGGAGAAGGGAATGAAAAACTAATACAGTATCTTTGCCAAAAAACAAACAAACAAACGAACAACCCTGAATGGCATCCCGAAGAGTTGGACCCAATTAAAAAATAACTGGACAAAAACAACAAAGTGACCAAAGTAAGAACAGCAATCTGCTTGTCGTCAGTCCTGTTTGTTAGGATGTGCTTCTGGGTGACTTTCAGTTATATGCTTTGGCAGAGAGCCTAGAAGAATGGAGTTTTAGAACAGCTGGATCAGCTAATAGAGATTTAACTCTCATAAATCTTTAGTGAAGGATAAGGAGGAAGACTGCCAGTAATATTTCTCTATGTCTTGTCAAATTTTCTATGTTTGAAAGTCAAACTAGATTTTTTTGGGCATCCTTATCAGATCAAAGAGCAAAAGGAAAAGAAAATCTTTCTCTAAGAACTTCTCTCTGTCTTTTAATTCTGCCAAAGTTAGAAGGCAGACAAGAAACAGATAAGAAAGATAGGATCTTTCTCCCAGTTTGCAGAAATTTATGACATTGGAAACTAATTAGAAACTGGGCTTGTGACTAAAATGTAAGTTTTCTACTGTAAATTTCTAAGTTGTCATTTGAATGTTTTTATAAATGCTGAAATATTCTAGTGAGTTTTGGGTTAACATTCTTTACAATTTTCTCTAAGGAAATTAAGAATATGACTTTTATTTTGACATAGACCTTTTATCACTCTTTCCCTGAAGAGTGACAGATTTATTGTTTTATCCTTAAGAGAGGATGGTCATTTTGTTGATTAGAAAGAAGTGAGTCTGAAAGTAGCACCAGTGAAGTTTCAAAGAAACTTTAAAAATGGGTTACAGTTTTCTGTATACCTGATGCTTAGTTACAAATCAATTTAGAAAGAATTTTTCAAATTGGAATGTGTGTTTTGAAATTAGATGCAGAATGAAGTAAATGGAACCAGAACTGTCAATAACAGTGTGGTCAAGGTACATAACTTTAAAAGACATAAGAACTCTGATCAATATAATGACAAATCATGACTCCAGAGGACTGATGGCAAAACATACTGTCTCCTAAGAGAGGTAATAAATTCTGGCATTAAATAAGATATTTTTTTGGATGAGTTAATGGAAGAATTTGTTTTACTTGAATATGTATATTTGCTCCAAGTATTTCCTAGTCTGGATTTCATGAGAGTTAAGGGAGAATCTCAACTACTATGGGTCTGAAAAACTGACAGTCAAAAAATGAGTAGTACTAGAGTGAGTACTAGAAACAAGAAATTTATTAGTACACTAATTACATTAGCATTAAAGTACATTGGGAAGATTGCTTGAACTAATAGAGGCCTCAGCTTCTTCTAGTAAAACTTGATTTTTATATACTCTTAGGATTGCTTAGAGTACATAGCCAACCAGTGCCATTCCATAGCAGAATGGAAAATGGAGAAAGAATGTAAGCCTCTGGTTTTGTTTGCTTTTTTTTTTTGCCTCTATCACTAATTTTCCTTAAGGCAAGGTGAAAACCTCTTTAGGGCCCCTAGGTGGCACAATGGATAGAGTGATGGACCTGGAATCAGAAAGACACCTTCCTGAGATCAAATGTGTCCTCAGACGTTAACTAGCTCTGGAACCTTGGTTAACCCTGTTTGCCTCAGTTTCTTCACCTGTTAAGTGAGCTACAGGAGAAAATGGCAAACTACTCCAGTATCAAGAAAATCCCAAATGGGGTCAGGAAGAGTGGGACTTGACTGAAACAGCAAATCTATAACCACCTGAAAAACCACTTGTCAGAATATCTAACAACCAGAAGAAACTGTAAATTACAACAGCTCTGGAATATTACCTCATGTGCATCAGATTGGTAAAGATGGGAAAACAATTCTGGGGGAATTACAGAAAGACTTCTGGTTACAGAATCACTTCTGGTGAGTGAATTAGAAAACACTGTAAATTTATTCAAGAAAAGTGGTCAGAATTTTCCTATTCTTTTACCTAGAAATACTAAGACTGAGATTATGCCTCAAAGAGATTAATGATAACAAGAAAAAGACTCATATGCTAACGTATTCATAATAATATCTAACATTTATACAATGCTTTAAGGGCATTTAAAGCATATTAGCTTACTTGGTCTTCACAACAACCCTGAGAGGTGGCTGATATTGTCATACTCATTTTACAATTGAGGAAACAAGTTGAAAAGGATTGTTTAACTTGTCCAGAGTCACACAGGTAATAAATGTCTGAGGCAAGATTTGAACTCAGGTCTTCTTGTCTCTAAGTTCTGTACTTTCTCATTTGTACCAACCAGATGCCTTTAAAGGTTCCCCACATAATAACAGAAATAAAATGTCTAATATTTAAGGAATGTCTTAATAAAATTTGTAATATGAAGGTAATAAACTATTATTGTGCTACAGGAAATAATGATTATGCAGTGAAACATTGAAGATATATGAAATGATACAATAATTAGGAAAGAAGAATAAAAGAAAAATCCTAACCACAATAAAATATATAAAAACTAAATGGCAACAAAATTCAGGTAAAATACAATGGAAAATGATGATACAAAATTATTAAAGTTAAACCTACATGCTTAACGATGAACAATCAATAAGCTATAAAAGTGAAAGTAACACGTAGTCACAATCACTTTATTAGGCAGTAAACTGGAAAAGTCATAACACGAGCTCCTCTAAAGTGAAGAGGAAAAGAAGCCTCTCCCCCACTCTGCCCCCACTTAAGCACACAAAGAAGGAAGGTCACCAAGCCTCCCATGAGCGTTGGGAGCAGGCAGAGTATATTATACTAGAGTGCACAGTGGCTAATACATCTATTACACATAGAAAAGCTGGTCCACATCCAAATTACACCAGTTTGAGGAAGGAAAATCTCTTCATTTGCAAAAAACCCCAACAACAACAGAAACTCACATCTGCTATGTGCAAGTCAGGAGAAAGGCATTTTAGACTGAGAACAATATTTGAGTGTTTTGACTCCACTATACGAATCCACCAATCAGGATTTGTTGCTGCTGCCATTGCATTATTTTCCTCACTCTGCAAAAATGTGAGAGGGGCCAAGCATGACAAACCTATAGATTATGCAATTAAAGTTTTATTATTTAGAAGACATCTATTGCTTTCTATTGATCCCGCTTCAGGAAGCATAACCAGCTATTGTCTATGTGAAGGCATTAACTTCTTTGCAAATCATCTCAAAGCATTTCTAATTTCATCTCAAGCCTCTGCTGCTTTGAACAATTACAGCTGGGTATCAATTCTTTGTGATATTCTGTCCGACTGTAAAGCATTCCTATGGGAATTTGATTGTAGCTGTCATCATCATGCTTCATTAGTTGAAATAAAGAGAGTAAAAAGAGCATGTCCACTACCTAGGATGCCCTAAGGCTAATTGGGTGAAGTCCTTTCTTTTTTGACCAATAAAATGTTGTCCTCTTATCTCTCAACTTCTCACTCTATTATATAATGAGTCGATCCTGCTGAGCTACTGAGGCAGCCTTTCAAGCTTTGTTTCTGTGTGGACTTTGCTAAAAAGATTTTGTTTGCTGTTTGGTTTGTACCTGCTCATTGTATGGTAGGAAGAAAAGCACTTCAAGAAAAAAACACTTGAAGTGAGCTGGAGCTATATGGCCTTGAATAAATCAATTCACTTTTCTGAACCTTAGTTTCTTTATCTACAAAACTGTGACAGATACTCACCTTATCCTCTTTAGCACAGCTCCTGACACATAATAAGCACTTGCTACTTGTCAGTTAATAATAAGTATTTATTAAGTACTTAACTGTGCCCACACTATGCTAAGCACCAGGGATAAAAAGCAGGCAAAAGACAGTCCTTACCCTTAAGGAACTTACAGTCTAATGAGGGAGACAACAAATGAATATGTATAAACAAGCTGTACACAGTATAAATAGCAAACAAAAGAGGGAAGGAGCTAGAGTTAAGAGGGGTTGTGGTTTCCCATCCCCAAAGAGTAATATCAATTGATAACAAGCCCAAAAAAAGTTCTTGAAAGACACTTTTTTTGGATTTTTAAATTTTATTTTTCTCAATTACATGTAAACAAATTTTAACTTTAGGTTTTTTTTTTTTAGTTTCAAGTTCCCAATTCTGTCTCTCCCTCCTTCTCTTCTCCTCACCTTGAGAAGGCAAACAATTTAACATACATCATATATGAGGTCAAGAAAAACATTTCCATATTTCCTTCCAAATTCCCTTCTAATTTCTTATATCAAGTAAAGTGAGCAGAACTCAGAGAATGCTGTGCACAGGAATAGCAGTATTATGCAATGACCAACTATTTTGAGCAATACAATGGCCAAAACAATTCTAAAGGACTTATAAGAAAAAAATGCTATCCATCTCCAAAGACAGAACTGAGGAAGTCTGAATGCAGAGATAAAAGCATACTTTTTAACCTTTCTTTCTTTTTTTTTTATTCTGGTAGGGGTTTTTTTGGGGGGGGGGAGAAGATGGTCTGTGTTTCTTAGAAAGTAGCAAGAGAAATTCAAGTTGAAAATGAAAGTCTATATGTAGAAGCAAAAGTATCTTAAATTCTCCAAAGATGATATAATCCCCCAGATTGTTGCTGGTGGGTAATATTTCAGTGACTCTTGAATGATCAGAGTTATAGTTCCCTGCAGTTTTTCAGACAGTCCTTGGAAATTCATATTTCTGGAATTCTCTTGGCTCCATGCTTGAGGCTTCCTTCAGAGATCCACATAGTTCCATCCCCAGTTGCATTCATAGTGGAGACATTAGACTTAGAATAGTATATGCTGAATGCTCACAGAATCTTCCCTATAGCTTAATAGATTTTTAGGAAATCAGAGGAAACTAACTCAATTAATTCATTTCCCTCCCAATTTGAGATAGTCACTGAGACATGGGTAGGTGCTTTCAAGAAGGGAAAACACATCATAATGAAAGATTACAAAAAGAGTATCTTTGGTCCCCACCTTCTCAATATGGAACTCTATTAAAAGGGACCTTCTATGGAAGAACATTAAGTTGTACATATTCTGTATTGACCTTTCACATGTTTTCATAGCCAAAACTGCCTTCATCTTTAAAATGGATTGAGCACAGTCAAGACTTTTTCTGCATTGGCATCTGAGAGTGAAGGATTCCATTAACAACTGGTGACAACAGGGTCTAAGGGAACCTGACCATGTGACCCCAAGAAACAGACCTTGGATTATGGCTTTTTCTCCTTTTTAGTTCTGTGTGTAGGGAGGAGAATCTCCAAAATGAGACAACAAGACACAGGGATCCAAGGATTCAGCAATCCATTGAACTAAATGTTGAGCACTTTTTCGTATAAGCACTTTAGAATTGTTTTATGTATTGTTCTCAGACACACAAACTCAGAAGATGACAATGTCAAAATGCCTACATGCAAAGCCTTAAAGAGAAGTATTAATTGGTCTCAGGCCCAAAAAAGAACTCCTGGAAGAGCTCAAAATGATTTTTAAAATCAAATAGGAGAGATAGAAGAAAAATTGGGAAATGTTATTCAAGATAATCATGAAAAAAAGTCAGTAGCTTAGTAGAAATGCAAAAAAATGGAAAAAAAGATACACAAAAATTCACTGAAAGAAAACAACAACTTAAACATTAGAATTGGCCAAATAGAAAAGAAGTCCAAAAGCTGAGGAAAACAATTCCTTAAAAATTAGAATTGGGAAACAGAAGTTAATGACACCAAGAGACATCAAGATCAATCAAAATCAAAAGAATGAAGAAATAGAAGATAATGTGAAATATTTCATTGGAAAAACAACTGACCTGGAAAATAGATCTAGGAGAGATAATTTAAGAATTACTGGAATAACTGAAATTCATTATCAAAAAAAAGAGACTGGACAGTATCTTTCAAGAAATTATCAAGGAAAATCGCTCTGATATCCTGGAACTAGAGGGTAAGATAATAATTGAAGGAATATACCAATCAACTCCTGAAAAAGATTCCAAAATGAAAACTCCCAGCAATATTATAGCCAAATTCCAGAACTCTCAGATCAAAAAGAAAATACTGCAAGTAGCCAGAAAGAAACAATTCATATATTAAGGAACCACAATAAGGCTTTACATTATTTAGCAGTCTCTACATTAAAATATCAGATGGTTCAGAATATGATATTCCAGATGGCAAAAGAACTTGGATTACAATCAATTCACTTACCCAGCAAAACTAAACACAATCTTTTTTTGGGGGGAGGGGGAAATGGATATTTTATGAAACAGAGAACTTTCAAATATTACTGATGAACAGGGCTAAAGAGAAAATTCAATTTTCAAATACAAGACTCAAGAGAAGCATAAAAATGTAAACAGGAAAGAAAAAACATATTATTCAATAAAGTTAAACTGTTTACATTCTTAAATAGGAAGATGATACTTGTAACTATTTATTTCACTATTAGGGCACTTAGAACAAGTAGACATAGACAAATGTTGAAAATATAAGTTGACTTTCCCACTATGCCACTAAGCTGCCACTTTGACTTAAATGTGGAGTTCCAGATGGAGAGTAGTCAGAAATCATTTTGGAAAAATAGACTGGAGCAAACTGTATAAGACTTTAAATGACAGCACATCTTTATCTTATATCAAGCTCTTTCTCCTTGAGGCAATAAGGAGCCATTGAAGCTTTTTGAGCAGAGAATTGATGTGGTCAGAAGATTAATTTGGCAGATATGTGGAGAATAGATTGGAGAGCAGAAAAACTGTAGGCCTAAAGTTCAATTAACAGGCTACAATAATAGCTCAGGTGAAAAATGATAAGGCATGAACTAGGATGATGGTCATATGGATGGAGAAAATAGCAATGATACAAGGAAGATATATTCCCCCTCTCTGCCATTATTTCCATGCTACTTCTTCCCTCTCTGTCCAAAATAAGCCAAGGTAAGTGAAAAAAATATTAGCTTTACAAAATACATAGCAAACAACACCAACAATAATAACTAATATATATATATATATATATATATATATATATATATATATATATATATATATATATAACACTTTAAGGTTTGCAACGCAACCTAAGAATTAAATTCAAGATGTTGCCGCACACTTGAGGTCATAGATTTTAAGTGAAGTCTGTGCACCTAAAACTACTCCTGAGTTGAATAGTTATGTCCATAAATTTGTTCTCTTTTTCTTTCTTAAGGCTCTCTCTCTATTTATAAACTGATAGAAGCCAGCTACGCATACAAATATTTCCAAGGAGCTTCTAGGAAATCTCAGCCAATGAAGTTCATGATTAGAAGAGACAACATTAATGAGATAACTTTTGCTTTTTTCAAAGTAAGGTCTTTGGAAAATTTTGACATGTTGTGAAGGACCTGAAATAATATTATTACTAACACAATCATAACCTAAGGAATTCAGCACTTAGCCCCTAGCAGGTGCTCAAGAAGTTTTTGTTAATTTCAATGTAGCTTGAGGAGCTCATGATACAGTGGATGGAAAGTTATCCTTTGGACCATGAAACTAGGTTTAAGAGCTGCCTCTGATGCATGATGACTGTGAGCTCTCTGTCATTTTTGAGACTTCAAGTTGCAGAGAATGTGTTCACCTGTGTGGCACATGGGAATTTCCTCTCCTGGAATTCTTTATTTCAATTAAATCACAGATCTCAACCCTAACCCTGATTTTTAGAACAAAATGGAATATTTTTGTAAGTTACATAGTGCAATGGAAAATAATTTTATTTGGAAAACACAAGGGGTACCTTAAAAAAAAGTTTCATTTGACACAGTTATCCCAGAACAGAATTTGCTTTTACATCTGCTCATTATAATTAAGAAGATTAGGAAAGAGGCAAAACCTATAAGCTCTGTTTCCCAAGTGCTAAGCAGAACACTAGGAATACTGAAAATTTCTTCTTTGGATTCTAAATGGTAATTCTAGTGAGTCTAGAAATTTATTTTCACAAGTTTAAGACCACTTTGCAGTTGTCATAATATTGAGTCTTTTCTTTGGTAAAGAAATAGAAATCGGTTTCATGCCTCAGTCATGATTCAGGCACTTTTTCTATGAATATTATTTCCAACAACTTATTTGTAAAAGTGTTTTACTTTCTTCCCCAGTTCTCACTTAAAGTCAATAAATAAGTCTTTTTAATCACCTACTAGAATTTGAAAATGCAAAGACAAAATGAGATAGTCCTTTCCTAAGGGAGTCTGTATTCCATCAGGGTAAGACAACATGTACACAGATAGATAGCTATGGGAAGAATACTCAGTTTGAAATCTAAGGATTTGAGTTCAAAGTGGGACCTTAACCACTCTGGGTCTCAGTTTCTCATCTATAAAATGAGAGTTGGATTAGGCAACTTCTAGATCTAAATCTTAGATTCAAGTATCTTTAAATATACACAACAAACACATAAGGTAATTTGGGGAAAAGTTATTAACAGTTAAAGGAATCAAGAAAGGTATCATGCAGGAGGTAGCATTTGAGCTGAGACAATGAATGAAAGATTCTAAGAGGTAGAAGTTAGAAGAAAGTGATTCTAGACACAAGAAACAGGCTGTCCCAAGGCACTGAAGGGAGATGTCATGTACAACAAGCAGCCAGAAGAGCAGTGGGTGATGGAGAATAATGTGCAATCAATCAATCTGTGATATTTAATGACTGTATGTTTTACCTTTTCATCTGTGATACCTAGCACAATCTTCAACTTCAACAAGTATTTATCTGTAGTTGACTTCCAGGACCATGCTCTATCTTGCCCTAAGGGAGTTAATCCACTCAGTTTTGGAACTGGATTGTATTGAGTGGTGAGCGTGAAATCACCCAATCTGCTATATTTAGCTGGCACGGAACATACTTCACATTCAACCCACCATGTCTGCTCTGACACAATATGATTGATAGAATTCCATTCTTCCTGCACTTTTTGCATTTCTTGGTGACTAGATAGCAACTCTACATTTATACATATATATTTATATTTATTTATACTATATATACATATATAATAATTATACATAACATATACATAAATATACATACAATAAATATACATATATTTATACAATCAATAGTTAAATTGATATTTATAGATGATGTAAGAAGTATGAATCTTAGCAACTTCTACTTACTTTTTCAATTCAGGCATACCTCATTTTATTGTGCTCTGCTTTATTGAGCTTCATAAATATTACAATTTTTACAAACTGAATGTTTGTGGAAATTGAATCAAGCAAGACTCCTGACACCATTTTTCCAATAACATGTATCCACATCATGTCTCTGCATCACATTTTGGCAATTCTTACAATATTTCAAACTTTTTCATTATTACTATATCTGTTATAATGACCTGTGATCAGTGATCTTTGAAGTTACTGTTGTAATTGTTTGGGGGAGCCATCTATAGTACTTATATACCTATATTTATTGTATATGTTCCAACTACTCCACTCACTGGTCATTCCTCTGTCTCTCTCCCTTTCCTCAGGCCTCCCAATTCTTTGAGATACAACAATATTGAAATTAGGCCAGTTAATAACCATATAATGACTTCTAAGAGTTCAAGTAAAAAAAGAGAGAATCAATGCTATAAACTTCAGTGTTGCATTATTTTAAGATATTGCCAAGTCATCTCAACCTTCAGCAACCATTACCCTGATCAGTCAGCAGCTGTCAATATCAAGGGAAGACCCCCGACCAGGGAAAGATTATGATACTAAAGGCTCTGATGAAGGTTAGCAATTTTTTCAGCAATAAAGTATTTTTAATTAATATATATATATTGAGTTATTTTAGGCATAATATCATTGCACACTTAATAGACTACATCAAAGTATAAACATAACTTTTATATGCACTGGCAAACCAAAAAACTCCTGTGATTCACTTTATTGTGATATTCACTTTGTTGTGGTAGTCTGGAACTGAACTGGCAATATCTCCAAGGTATGCCTACACCTTGTTACTGTCACTTCAGAAACAGAACAGGACTAGATACCACTTCATACTGGTTATTGTTTCTTAGCTTATAACAGCCAAAGAATTTCTTACCAACTGGTGAGCCTCTTGGTGATGAGTTTCTCTATTATCAAATGTGCTGGTCTTCAAAAAGTAGCTATAGTCTGGTATTAGGGCTGGACTTGAAGCCCTCCCGATATGGTAGAATCTGCTATAGCTTACTAAGCTCCTCTTACGTAGCCTTTAAATAGCCAAGGTCACCCCTATACTCTGAAACGCATCTTGATGGGGCTTTTTGAAGGAATTTTAAAAAATTTAAGTTTGTGAGTTCCTTGTGTGTCTATATTAATTTGTAGAACTAACCACCCCTCCCCTGCATTTTCCTCATCAGAACTGTTCCTTTCTGTACTTTCAGAATTTCATCCTTGACTAGACTAACTTGGTAGAATTTTATTCCATGGGACATTCCACCTTTCCCTTCAAAGATCCCCTTGAAATCCAACCTCTCAGACTCCAGGAGTCATATTAAACCATAGTTTCCTCTCTCTTATCAGAAGCTCTAAAGTTAAGTAGTCACTTTTTCCCAAGACTTTCATGATTTACATGCCAGCATCCAATTATTTGCTGTTGGTAGGATTGAGATCCGGAATGAAATTTCCCCTTGTTGCTTCTTCTAGTCTTTCAAGGATTAAAATGACTATTGGGATAAGTCAACAAGTTATTGGTTATTCTGCTGTTGGTGGAAGTTTGGATAATTGAAATTGCTCATTCTTACCAACCCACACTTCTTTGTGCACTTCCTAGACACTTCACTTGTTTCCTCTTTTTCTCAAAGTGATACATTCCAGTGAAAATACCATCTGTTCTCTCTCCATTGCCATTTCTCCAAATGATTTCTGTCCTACTTTACCAGGAACCTGTCTTTTTCTCACATGAGTACATCTCCATAATGCATAACACTACTCAACTCACTCCCTTTTCCCTATCCTATTCCTTTTGAATAAGCTATAGACTTGCAGTACTATATTCTAATTACACTCCTTATCCTACCAAGTATATGTGATAGCTATAAAGTCAAATTTACCTCCTTGTAATAGGATTTATAGATGGAGATCTTGTATTAGGATCTCTAGATTTCTTTATGTGAACACTTTCAGACTTTGTGCTTAGACATTTAAAGCCATGTGTTTCATTATTGGCTTCTTTCTATCTAGAAATCTAGGTTATCTGGTGATTCACTGAGACTGTAGAGAAAGAGGATAGGTAAGCACTGATGGAACAACTGAGATGAGATAAAGATTCTTAGGAGAAGTAGATGGAACTTTGAAAGATTGTAGAAAATGGGAGAGGTACCACAAAATTTAAGGGCAAAAGTACAAATACTCACACAAAAAGAAAGAGAGAAAAAGAAACAAAAAGGAAACAAAGGGAATGGAGAGAGGGAAGGAAGAAAGAAAAGAAATAAAGAAACAAAGAAAACAGACTTCAAATTATAGGCCAGTGAGCATGACTGATTTTTAGGACAATATATCATTAAAGAAATAAATGGCTAACACCAAGATAGGAAAGTGGATGAAAGTGGAAAAGAGGTAAATTTAGGCTCAATACTAGGACAAACTTTCCTATAATTAGAGCTGTCTGAAAATGGAATGGGTTGCTTAGACATATGCAGTTTCCTCACCTTTTTGTAGGTTTTCAAGCAAAGGCTAGATGGCTACTCATGGGGTATGTTTTAGTGGAAAGTCTTTTCATGTTTGGGATGGACTAGAGAGTATTGAAGGGCCCCTCCTATTCTCAAATTCTGTATTCTGGAATTGTCCCCCTCCTTCACTTTGACTATGGAAGAAACACACACACACATACATACACACACACACACACACACACACACACACACACCTGCCTCCTCTTTAGAGTAGTGAATTAGATTTATTTCCCAAGCGCTCAAAGAGGAACAGAAATGCAATTATACTTACTAGTTAATGACCACCACTATTCTCTATTTCTTTACCTCTAGATTCAGTTACAATTAAATGAATGCTTCATGTGTAATACTACTCTCAGCCACACCCTGCTGATTATCACCATCACTAGTTACTTCCCTGTTACTTTACCAGGGTTCAAGTTACTATGACATTTTCCTGTATAACACCCTCTTGACTCACACTGATCCTTGCATAGGTAGCTATTTTTCCCTTCTGCTAGCTCACAAGCCCCACTTATACCAAAAATAGTCATTACAAAGGGTTTTTGTCCCCTCAAAACCTAGGCACACTCTAGAGTACACACTCATGTGTGTGTGTGTGTGCGTGTGTGCACACATGTTAAATGCACCCAGAGTAGGGATTTTTAACATTTTTGCGTGTCACAGATTCCTTTGGTGGTGCAGTGATCCCCTCCTCAGAATAATGTATATTGCCCACATTCATAGAGGTTAGTGAAAATAAAGATTAATTTTTTCCTATCAAATTTCAAGCTCTCTCTGAAATTCATCTGTGAAGAGGTTCAAGAACCTTAAGTTAAGTATCCCTGACTTAGGAGAATCCAAAAGTAACTTCCTAGAAGCTAAATTCCATGTCCGTTAACAAATGAGGACAAAATAAGGAGAAGGGGCTTCTCCAGGTCCCTAAGTATTTGGCGTCTGCTCCTATTACCTTTCTTGGTTCCTTTCCACTTGCATGCATGGCACCATGCAGAGCAATGACAGTGAGAACCGAAAGTGTACAGTGTACAGTTCAGCAGGACAATGGACCGAATAATAACATAATCTAGTTATCATATGAAGATCTCTTGCAGTATGTAGACCTGTGACTTGAGCAAGGGCTAGATTTCCATGGACTGAATAAAGAGGATCTACATTTGGAATATCATATAAAGTATTTTGAGTTCCCTAGAGAAGTCATCAGTGTTATCAGGAAGATAGATGGACATGACTATTGTATGTCCAGACCCAGAAAATCTCTCTGGAGCAGGTCCAGAAAAGTTCTCTGGAGATTCAGCATTGGTAGGGAACAACATCCTATTTAAAATACTGGGGATAGGAAACTTAAGCTCAGTACCTAAAGACCCTGTAAACCCCTAACTTGCTGTGCAGAAACATAGAAAAAAAGAGGATAGTGTAGTTGGAGAGCATTATGGAAACATTAAACCTTTCAGCCTAGAGGCATTTCCAAAAAATTCTACTTTGACTACACTTTAGTGTCTAAGAAATGGAAAGATCATGTAAGGAAGAAATTTACTCTGAAAATTGATGCATTATCTTGGCAGGAGTAAGATAGAGGATATAGTCAAGGAATATTACAAACAATTCACTCCAAAAATTGACCTTTTATAGAGTAGTCACAGGAAATTGTTTCCTTTGCAAAATAAGAGCTTCAATAAGTAACTAAAAGAGATTTTTTTCAGTCAATAAATATTTATTAAGTGCTTACTATGTACCAGGTATTGTGCTAAGCACTGGGGATAAAATTAAGGTAAAAGATAATCCTTGGTCTTAAGGAGATCATAATCTAGTAAAGAGGAAAACATGCAAACAACTGTATAAACAAGCAACATAAAGGATAAATTGGAAATAATCAACAGAAGGCAGCCACTAAAGTTAATGGGGACTAAGAAAGTCTTCCTAAATAAGGGGGTATTTTAGCTAAGACTTGAAGGAAGCCGGGAGGTAGAGATAAGGAGGTGGAGTATTTTAAGCATGGGAGACAGCCAGTGAAAATGCCTGGAGTTGGAAAAAGGACTGTCTTGTTCAAGGAATGACAAGATATCTAGTGTCACTGAATCAGAGAATAGAGAGAGAGAGAAGGGGTGGGCAGGTTATAAAGGGCTATGAATGAAGGAGAATTTTATATTTGATCATATAGGTAATTGGGGAGCCACTGGAATGCCTTGGATGGGGGGCTGACATGGATAGATCTGAACTTTAGAAAGATCACTGACAGCTGACTACAGGATGGACAAGAGTAGGGAGAGACTTATAGCAGATTGACCAGACTATTCAGCAAGCTATTGCAACAGTCTACACATGAGGTAATAAGATCTGTGCCAGGATGGTGGCAATATGAGAGGAGAGAAAGGGACATTTTGAGAGATATTATAAGTAAAATCAATGGGCCCTGGCAACAAATTGGGAGGAGAGGAAGAGAAAAGGAAAAGGGGAAATAGAGAGGGAGAGGGAGAAGAGAGAGAGATAAGAGGATGACACTCAGATTTCAAACTTTGATGACTGAGAGGATGGTGTAAACTCAACAGTAACAGAGAAGTTAGGATAAAAAAAGGAAAAATAATGTTTAGATAACAAATTGTCACATTTAAATAATAAACTGAGCTTCCTAAAGTTTAGGTCTAATCATTTCACCCCACCACTATCCCAACTTGATATAGTCCAGCAACTCCCTCATCACCTCCAGGATCAAATATAAAATTCTGCTTGTTATTCATAGTCTGCCCCATCCCCTCCTGCCCCCACCCCTGACCCTGCCACCAGTCTCTGATCTAGTGACCCTGGATACCACTATTGAATAAGATACTCCATTTCCCAATACCAGGCATTTTCACTGGTTATCTCCCATGCTTAGAATGCTCTGCTTCCTTATCTCCACCTCCTGACTTCCCTGGTTTCCATGTAAGTCCCAGCTAAAAATCCCACTTTATATAGGAAGACTTTTCTATTCCCCCTTAACTTTAGTGTCGTCCTTCTGTTACCTATCGGACACGGTGAGTTTGAGATACCTACTGGGCATCCAATTTGAGATGTTCAATAGGTAGATGGAAATACTCCTTCCAGCACAAGCTTCTGATTTTACCATCATGCTGCTAGCTCAAACCTTGTATATCAACTCTTTCAGCCTCCTCTCCTTTAGAGCAGAGAGCTAGAGGGCAGAGTACTAAAGTTCTAAGTTTCTTTTGTTTAGAAATCCCCTTCACAAATTACTTTTCTAGATTATATTGAGGTCAGGCTGTGTTGCAATGGAACTCTAGTCACTTTTTCTTAAGTTCTCCTCCTCTGATTTCCTCCCAGTAGTCTCCAAGTAGCCTTTCACCACTTTTTCCAGTGTCCCAGAGAAAGGGTAGAAAAAAATGGGACTGGTCCAGTGCCAGGGCATCCTCTGAAGATGCAGAGTCTGACTGATTGCCCAGAAGTCAGTGGAGCTACAGACGCCGCTGGCAGTGTCTCCAGGGGTGTCACTGCTGGGGAGACAGTGGGAGCAGAAAGGTCTGGGGAAGAAAACAAAGAAAAGGGCGCTTATCTCTTATCCCAGTGTCTAGGAGAAGATCATCAGAGTCCAAGTAATATTTGGACTCCAAGGTTTCGGCACCATAATGTTGAAAAGAGAGATGGGAGAGCTGGCTCAAAATATGAATGAATTCACATAGACCTTCTCTGTAGCCATTGGGAGCTTTATTGACACAAAAATAGTGGGCCTGAGATTTAGCAAGGAGCTAAACAAAGGCAGTGATATAGGAAAAGGGTCAAATTGATGTTAGGTTTTCCTTATGGGGGTTGGAGATCTAGGGTAAGTTTTGCAAGATAAAGACACAGGATAAGGACTATGAATGATGTAAGTTAAAGGAGGTAAGGAAATCCCATTCCCAGGATGGGGTGGGGACAAGAAATTTTATGGTCTCCCCAGGACAAGGGAAAGTTTTATGGTAAGGGGAGACTTTAGGGTATCTTCAGGCTAGAAAATAAGTCAAGGGCTTCACAAAGTCAATTCTTAGTATTATTTCTAACACTTAGGGAACTGTTTCTATCCACATCATCACTATGTGAAACTGGGGTAAGGGAGGAAATAGTGACACAATGCATCTGGGTGATGAGAGATAAGAAGTAGGGTAGAACAGGGAGCTTGCAGTGAAGGGCTTCCATTTTTTTCAGTAAAATATGAGGCAATTTTCTCAACTAAGAAGGTGTGGAGAAAGGCAGGCATGGGAGATTTGAGGACAGATGAAGAGATTTATAACTGCTATGGTGACTGGGATAGCAAGTAAATTAGGGAGATGAGAAAAGACTGCCTTGCAGCAATGAGGGCCTAGTTGAGATTTTGTGACATAATTTATAATGGACCCTATCAGTGTGGTTTCATTATTTCCTCTAGTTTCATTCAGCAGCACATGTATAAGAATAAAGGCAGAGGATATATTGGAAGCGATCCAAGGCTGAGGCTTTGGAGGGTAACTTCTGCGATATCATAAGAGAGCAAGGGACTCAAGAAAAAAGTGTATAGCTGAACATATTGACCAAAGGGTAGATATGGGGAAGGGAGGAGATTGTAGATAGTTCAAGGGCCTAGGAAAGAACTGAGGGGATGAAGGATTAGTGGTCAAGGTATAAATGAAGAAGAGGGTTTGGGATTGCAAGGGAAAGGGAAAGATGGAATGAAAATCAATTTTGATCAGATAAGAGAATTTCAGAGTTCATGACCAAAGAGATGCTACATTTATCAGTTGTGGCAAGATTGAGGGTATGACCATCTTTGTACGTGGCTGAAATGAGGTAGAGGAATAGTTCATAAGAAGTAAGTAAATTGAAGAATTAGGAAACTAGGGTATTTAAGGGAGTTTCAATATGTATTTAGAAGTCCCTTAGAATAAGGACAGGATTTAGGGAAGAGAAAAAAACTGTAAGCCTGGCTCTGAACTCCTTGAGGAAAGAAGGGGAGTGTAGAGGGTAGTAGACAACAGTTGGATTTTGATTGGATTATATACCTTGATTAGATGAATCTCAAGGCATGAGAGGTTCCTGAATGATGGTGGAAGAGAGAGAATATAGAAGTGGCCAAGATATTGAGTATGTCAACTCCCCAACATTGACCAGTGAGTTGGGAAGAATGAGTGAAAGTACAGCCGGTGCTAGAAAGGGAAGCCAGGAGGTTGGGTCAAGAGAGAAACAATGAAAGATTGAAGATAGGAGTGGGGAAGGAAAGAATTTCAGATAAAAGCAAGCTTGTTGCTTGTGAAGGTGGCATTCCAGAGAGGACAGTAGGAAGGCTGGGTAGCTTTAGAATGGGATGTTGGGTTCAGGCCATGGGGGACAGGAAATGACATTTAAATGATGATCACTAGAGATTCAGAATCACTGGGATGGAGAAGCTGTAGCCAAGCTATTGTTTGTTCATCATTGAGGAATGAAGCCCAGTTGGCTTTCATTGTCCATAGAAGTTTTGTCCCAGGGTAGATAATAAAGTGCCTCAGCAGGAAATGAATGGAGGACACATCTGAAGAATCAGGGTCTTAGGCTTTTCAGGCAAGGGCATAGATGCTTGGAGCCCAAGGAATGGTCTTATTCGCCTCCCAACCAGGCAGGAGGCCAATCTGGAGCCTAGATGGGACTGGATGGGCCTTTGTTCAATGAATAGAATTAAAGCCATGACTCCAGCAAGAGACTGGACAAAGTGGGAAACCTGGCCTGAAAGGATGATGTTTTCCACTCCAAAAGCAGGAGACTGTTACTGGCAGAAAAGCATTTTTTATTTTTTTTTCCCCAAAGAGACTGGCAACAAAAATTTAACAGCATCATCAAGAAATACCATTCTCTTCATGTCTCAACCATAGAAGTGACATAGGAGAATAAATACTAGGACATATGTGACGTGTATGGACCATCAAACTTTAAATAAGAGAACTAAGTTGGATCAATACAACCTACAAATTCAAGAAGCCAATTGTTTTCAAAGTTGAATCTGTACAATGGATACTATCAGATCTTTATGAAAGAGGATGATAGGAAAAAGACTGCCTTCATCTATCCAGAAAGACAAAAACAATCTGAGCACACACTCTAAGGCATTACTGGGACCCTTACTAGTTTTCATATTTGGTAATATAAAAGATTTGGAGATGCTGAAGTATCTGTATTTTGAACATTATTGGAAAAACTTGAGGAAAGAATACTGGAGGCATTAGATTGGCAAGAAACTTTGGTCAAAAAGTCTCAATTCTGGAGATCAAGAATACAGTATGGTATAATGTTTAGAGGGCTGGACTTAGATTCAGGAAGACCTGAGTTTGAATCCTGCCTCCAACATTTAATTGTTTGATTTTGGGCAAGTCACTTAAGTTCTTTGGACTTCAGCATCCTCACCTGTGAGGTTTGGCTACATGATGGTCACTGAGGCCATGCAACCTCTAATCCAGCTGCAGAACGATGAACCTGTGCTCTATCATGCCCTGTGAATTGCTAATTAATTTCTGAAATTATGAAATGGGGCAGGCATGTGTGGTCTTTGGGTACTCATCTGGAACGATCATAATGGTAGTGGGAGGTGCAGCTGTAACCACATTCTAATAAGGCACAGAGGGTGCAGGGGTGACCAGCAAAGAAAATAGAAAGACAGGCAATGAAAGGGGTACAGAGGCAGGCAGTATAGGGACAGGGATAGGGTGTGGAGAAAGGTAGGCAGCATGGGGAACGGCAAAGAGGAGAGACACAGAGAATCATGCAAGGAATCATGAATTAGAATTGGCAGCATAGACCCAGATGGAGATGGAAAGGGGATTGGAGGACAGGAATTTGGGGTCTCATTTTTATAGGAATTTTGTTGAGGACAAACTAACTCTTATCTATGCCACCTTAGGTTCATTAGCCTACCTAGATTATCTCAAAGTTGCCAATAAGACTTAAAAGTTAACATATCCACATCATCTCAAAGTTATCAATAGCATTTGACTTTCTGATGGTCTCAGTGCAGATATCTGGAATTTTATCTGAGATTTACATATCATAGGCCTATATTATCAGAATGTGATTTTTGGTTAATATATGGTACAGTTTGCAAATTACCTCCTTTGATATTTGGTATTGTTAGTATATGACTTCTAGGGTCCCCTTTGTGATCTTACTTCCTGTTATTGATACTTTATAGTGGCTCCCTATAAACTCACTAACTATGCTGAGTAAAAGGGAGGGTGGTGATAAGAGGGACAAGACATGACTTAATCCACTCACATTTGTTAACATATGTGGATACCATAATGCCTCAGTAGGGAATGTATTCTGGACATATCTAATGAATGAGCAGGAACTGAAGACCTTTCTCAGATTCAGTGACTCTGGGGATTTATGCGCCACCATTTGAAGATCCCTGGAGCAAGATATCTGAGTAGACCTTTAAATAAGTTGAGGCACAATGATACAGTGGAAAGAATATTGCATGTAATATTATAGGACCTAGATTCAGTTTGGGCTCCGTCACTTACCTGTGTATTTATAGGCAAATTCCTTATTCTCTCTGGTCCTCAGTTAAGCCATCTGAAAAATGAGAGGATTGGACTAGATTGCCTTCCAAGTTTGTTCCAGCTCTGTGATTTTGTGCCCTAGTCAGCTGCCTCACCCATTCATCAGTATTGGTTTTTGAGGATCTAAGAATGCTCTTTTTGTTACACACTAATTCCAGATTAAAAGGTTTATGAGCAGTTTTATATCAGGACAGAAGTGGCCACCTTGTCAGCAGAGGTCTCACCGACAGTGAAAAAAGTTATCCTATCCATAACGTGGAGTTTAAGGGTTTGAAATGGACTGTGACTAATAAGTTCTGAGACAATATATTAGACCTCGATTCTAAGTGTAACAGGTTTCAAGCCTGGAGCATCTTGTATAATACCTCCCAATTAGTGGACATAAAAATGACTTTACTCTGCATGCCTATGGGAAGGACAGAGCTTTGGAGAGAAGAGACATTCTTCATTCTTTCTTCAAGAGTGATATGTAGCTATAGATTCTTTCCAAAGAGAAATCCATAGAAAGAGAAAAGAAAGACTTTAGAAAGTAGTAGGCACGTAGAGGAGCTGGTACCTTATCCTTTATTTCTAACTTGTATCCTTAGAGACAAGAAATTTCCCTTAGGTAAGATTGGGGCTTCTTTATAATGTATAGTACTTTAAAATTTCTTTTTATTCTCTCTTTGGATAAATTGTCCAATAAATTGGATAAATTACTCACTTTTCACTCTTTGGGTTGGTCTTTTATGTAACTAGTATTTGGGGGGAAGGAGTCATGCTTCTAAGTATATGCTTAGAGTAACCTCCCTTATTAAGAGACAGTGGCCAGGAAAATGGCTTGCACCTAACAACCATGTCCTTTTACCAGCAATTTTTAGGGGAACAAACAAATATAATTCTAATCTAGTGCCTCTCTGAGAGTAAAACAGAGACCAGTTTCGTGGCTTCTTCTCTTGCTCTCCTCATAGAGGAATTTCATTCCTTCTTGGTGGTGGGTGGGTAAGATTTCAGAGACATCCATGTCTCCCTATAAGCTACATTTAAATACCCCACATGAATAAACACATTTTATATGGGCAGCATACCCACCTTATACCTATATGGATATAACAGTAATTGATATATTCTGTCGAACACTAAATTGGATATTGCAAGTTGGAAATTGGCAGTACACAATTATGAGCACTATTAAATAGGGAAGGCCATCTTGGTCATAGATTCCTCATCTTTTTTAAAAATTTATTTATTTATTTTCAGTTTTCAACAATCACTTCCATAAGTCTTAAATTTTCTCCACCTCCCTTTCCCCTCCCTCCCCAAGAGGCCATGAAATCTTATATGGGTTCTACTCTTATTAAACACATTTTCACATTAGTCATGTTGCATAGAAGAATTAAAATGAATGGGAGAAACTATGAGAAAAACCCAAACAAAACAAAACATAACACAAGAGAAAAAAGTCTGCTTCATTCTACGTTTCAGTTCCATAGTTCTTTCTCTGGATATGGAGGCATTTTGCCTCAAGAGTCCTTTGGAAATGTTTCAGGTCCTTGCTTTGCTGTGCAGGGCTAAGTCTATCAGAAACAGTCCTCACACACTGTGACTCTTACTGTGTACAATGTTCTCCTGGTTCTGCTCATCTCCTGTAAGTCTTTCCAGATTTTCTGAATAGATTCCTCATCTTATAGGTTCATCCTATCAGAGGGGCAGTTAGGTGGTTCTGGGAATAGAATATTAGGCCTACAGTAAGGAAGACTCATCTTTCCGAGCTCAAATCTGACCTCAGACACTTAGTAACTATGTGACCCTGGGCAAGTCACTTAACCCTATTTGCTACAGTTTCCTCATATGTAAAAATAATTAGACACAGAAATGGCCAACAACTCCAGTTTTTTGCCAAGGAAAACCCCAAATAGGGTCAAAAAGAATTGGACATGACCAAAAATGACTGAACAACAAAAACTTGGGCAAATTTTATATGAAAGACAAGGAGGAGGGTGGAAAATAAAAGAATATTTTGGATTGCTTGGGGCAATTTGGAGCAATCCTAGATTGCTAAGGGAAATGTTATACTAAGTAGAGGTCAAATGTTAGACTAAGTAGGGGTCAAAAAGGCTAGAACTATATTGCAGCATACCCAAAAAACTCAGAGCTGGAAAGTTTCATTCAAACCCTGATGAACAAGTAGAGGGGACCTCGAGACCTAAGCAGAAGGTCCCAAGGGAGTGAATTCTAGTGAATGAGTGTATGCCATCAGGTATGAGTCTACATGTTTTGATCTGTACTTGCTGATGTTAAGGCAAGAACCATACACATATGTGTATGATATGATATATGTGATCTGGAACCTTGGAGAATGGGGAACAGGTGAACACTAACAAGTACATTTTGAACAATTAACTAGTTGCTAAAGACCCATCACCTACCTAGGGTCTCAGGTCAGAAGAGCATAGAGAAAAGGAAAAAAAAATGTGACATTTGACATTCACTGTCATTAACTTGAGCCCGGGGAATAATTCCTGTATTATAATTATAATTCCGAATATAATATATAAATTCCTAATAATAATTTTGGTGCCCAGAGAAAGTACAGGATAACAGAGAACACTGCTCAGTACTGAGTACTTAAATGATCTGGTATTCTTGACAGTTTACAAAATGGCCTTGCCTAGCGTGGGATCGGGCTTTGCAAGGATAGTATATCACAATTCCCTGACGCTCTTAGGGGAGGCTACATGGGGTCCCCGATGAACAGGAACACAAGATTGAAGTAGACTGTAAGAGGGGGCCCTTCCACCAATCACAAGTGGAAAGCTGATGTCTCAAAAGAGTCAACATAGGAAGGATAAACACCTGGGTGAAGAATAACCCGTAGTTGACTACACTCTTGTGAAAGTGTCCTGGTCTGAAAGGAATCTCTCCCTATGAAGTCAGTCAATCAATCAGTCAGTCAACAAACCTTTATAAAGCCCTTACTGTTTGTCAGACGTGGGGCACACTGAGATACAGAGAAAGGCAAAGAGTGTCCTTCCATTCAGGGCATTTACATCCTAGCGAGGAGACAACGTGCAAATAAATAGGTACGTAAAGGATGCACACGGAGTAGAAGGAAGGTAACCTTAGGAGAAGAGGCTCAAGTGACTGCAGGGATGGACTGGGAAAGGGCTCTTGTAAAAGATGGCATTTAAACTGTCTTGAAAGAAGCTAGAAATGCTAAGAAGTGGCGCTGAGATGGGAAGGCGATCAGGCCATAGGAGACAGTCAGAGGAAAGGCACGGAACAAACAGATGGGCTGATGACGAGTGGTCAAATAGTGGCATGTATATAAGGTACAGTGCCTGCAATTCAGATATGTGATGCTACACTCCAGGCTGTTCAGGAGTTTCAGTTGTGTCTAACTCTTTGTGATCCCATTTGAGGTTTTCTTGGCAAAGATACTGCAGTGGTTTTCCATTTCCTTCTCCAGCTCATTGCACAGATGAGGAAACTGAGGCCAACAGGGTTAAGTGACTTTGCTCAAGGCCATACAACTACTAAATGTTTGAGGTCAGATTTGAACTCAGAAAGATGAGTCTTCCTGACTCCAGGTCTGGCATTCTATCAACTCTGCCCCCTGGCTGCTTGCTAAGCTCAATACTTTGGCAAATGACTTGGGAGGCCAAATGACAGAGTGGAAAGAGCACTGACTCTATATTTAGGAGAGCTCATTCATATCCAGACTCACTTTCCTTCCTTTCTTCTGTCTCCCATCTCCATGTCTTTGCACCAGATACCCCCCACACCCTCGGCCTCGGCCTCTAATCCTAGCCCTAACACTGCCTCACAGGATCCTTGTGTTCTGTCATGATTCAGCTTCAGCGCCATCTTCTGCATGAAGCCTCTCCTGATCATACTCATAAAGGAGGGTTAACTCCTCCCTTCCACATAACCTTGCACTTTTCTTCCTTCCTTCCTTCTTTCCTTCCTTCCTTTCCTCTCTCTCACTCTCTCTGTCACTCTCTCACTCTCTCTCCATTGCTCTGTCTCTCTCTCCATGTAAAGTATGTGTATACATACATACATATATGTGTATATATACATACTTATATATGTATGCATATATAGTGTGGTGTATATATATGTGTGTGTATGTATGTATGCATACATACACACATATACACAAGTATTCTGTTTTATTCAATTATTCAATCATGCCTCACTCTTCATGACCCCATGGACCACACCGTCCATGGTGTTTTCTTGGCAAAGAAACAAGAGTGATTTGCCATTTCCTTTTCCAGTGGATTAAGGCAAACAGAGCTTAAGTGTTGGGCAAGTGCCCAGGGTCCCACAGCTGGTAGGTTCAAATCTGAAGCCAGATTTGAACTCAGGTATTCCTGACTCCAAGCCCAGTGTTCTATCCGCTGAACTGAGCCGCCTGGCTGCCACACACACACACACACACACACACACACACACACACACACACATAAAACATTTTCATTAAATATTAATTAATATTATATATAAATATATTTTGTTTATTGGTTTCACACACACACACACACACACACACACACACACAATGTACTTTTTATCTCCTCCATTGGAAGTTCACTGTAAGTAGGGATCATTTTATTCATGTCTTTATATCCTCAGTGACTAGCATAGAGAAGGTCCTTAACAAAGATCTTTTCATTGATTGATTTATTAAGGGTTGATTGTAGTATAGCAATATGAAGAGGCACAAGCTGAGATAAGCCTAAAGTACAGATTATGCAGGATACTTGACTGATAGCCAAAGGGGTATGACCTTTACTTGGTGGGCCATTGGGAGTCACCAAAGATTTGTGAGCAGAAAAATTACAAGAAATTCCATATTCAGGAAAATCTAGAATTTCACATTTTGTTTTTCATTATACCTTGTCATCAGTTTTCTCATCTATAAAATGGATCAGATGATCTAAAAAATATCCTTTCCAGCCCTAAAATTCTCTGACAGTGTGACTATCCCCATGAAATAGTATTGATGGAACACTTCAACTAGCCTGTTGCCAAAAGTAAAATGTTCACATGCATACTTATGGACACTATAGAATTTATCCTAAATATCATTCCTAGGTCTTGAAACTGTTAAATATCACTAGCATGGAATTGTAGAAAGAGTGGTGGAGTCTATGTCATCACAACTCCCCAGAGCTTACCTCCATGCCCATTCCATGTGGAAACTGCGCAAGTGGCATCCTGCATATGATTGTAGGTATGGGGTTCATTGGCCAGTTCCTTTACAGTTGTAAGCAGTTGTATGGAAAAACAATTTGTCCATTCATAAGTGGATTCCACATTGTAAATCATAAAACAGAACAAAATGAATTTTTATTTTATTGAACAAAGCAAGAGAACTGATCCTTACCAACTAAACGAAAAAAGTTCTTTTTCTAAATAACAAAATATTTTTCTTGTAAAATAGATGGTTACATAGTTATATCTACAACGCTGTACACATTTAAATGTACATATTTAAGAAGAAAATGTGAATATGAATTCTATTGATTATTTCCAGTGTGTAGTAGTGCAATGTAAAATATTCCAGCGATTATTCACAAATATTTCACTCAGGCATAGAATTGCACAATGGTTTGTGACCCAGATTAATCATCATCCAGCCCACAGAGATGGGAAATTCTACAAGATTATGACTGATTTCATTGAATTGTGGTTATGAGTGAGGCAGAGAGAAAGGGGTTAGCTTAGGGCCTGCTCTATTTCTGTTCCCCCACATTAGACCCTCTCATCATAGAAGTAAAGAATGAGGAAATCATCTGCAATCTCGGTTACTAAAGCACAGTGTGTGTGTGTGTGTGTGTGTGTGTGTGTGTGTGTGTGTGTGTATGTAGATATATGTATGTGTGTGTGTGTGTGTATATATATATACACATCTGTGTATATAGACACAAAAACAAAAAAGATACAATGGGACCTGCCATGTCAACAGTATCCAGTGTTCTTTTTTTCTACAGGACAGGAATTTTGTGGAAATGCTGAATTTTGTTTTCCATTTATTTTTCACCTTTCTACAACATATAATTGTAGAATATACATAGTGAACAATTCCTATACTCCTGCCAGTTGATAGATCTTTAGATTTTTAATGACTTTATGATATTTAAAAAGCATAATTTTGAAAAAAAATCAAAAAAAGTTATTCTTCCACAAGTTTTAGCTTAAAGGACTTCATTATCACATCATGCATGCAACAGTAATCACCAAATCTGCCATAAAAGAATTTTTTAATCTTTTTAGGTTCATTGAACTAGGTCAACCTTTTACCAGCAGAGGGAGCTAAAGAACCATCTTTTGATTTTAATGTTTCTGTTGACTACAATCCCTTCATCACTTCTGAAATCTGTGTCCCCTTCCAGTACAGAAATATGTGAGCTCTCATTTTACCAGCTTCATTGCAAAATAGTGTTAATTCACCAAACTGTACTAAGTGGAGATAAGAGGTTTTTTTTAAAAAAGCTGTGAATGTAGCAGAAGATTGTAGATTTTTTTCAGTTTTATTTATTTAGAATTTAGAATAAAATATTTATTTATTTTACTTAGAATTTTTATTTATTGTAGATTTTATTTAGAAAGAGGCAAGATTTTTTTCTAATCCCTAAATTATGAGAGAGGTGTTACATACTTTCAAGAATCTATATAAAAAGAGGCACATTCAACCTGCTTAATGGAGGCAGTGTGGTACAGTGGACAGAGCACTAAATTTGGAGTCAGAAGACTTGTCTTTAAGTCCTGGTTCTACTATTTACCACCTATGCAAACTTTGGTAAATTTTATAAAAACAACAGAATAAATCAAGAATCTGTGGGTCAAAGTATATGTTATTCCAGTCTTACTGTCTGCTACTAGACTTCTGTCTACAGAAGATGAAATTTTATCATTATATGCTTACCCAACTATAAAAAAAGTCATTCTATTTGCCTGTGCAATATCTTCAGAATATTAAATATAAAAGCACACAACTACATGATAATAACTCATCCTCAAATTGTTTCTATCTGAACCCCATAAAATATGAGGATAAGATAAAAGAAATAATAATAATGTCAATAACAGTAGTAGTTTTCAAAAGCCAACACATAAGCAGAGCTGGACTGGGAAAATACTATAGAATGATGACCTATAATATATATATACATATATATGTATATATATATAATGATGACCTTAATATAACACTTAAACATAAAAATTTAAGAATTTCTAATAGAGTCTTCCATACTTAATATTTACAATCTCCAAACTACATGAAATGAAAATCTTACAAAATATAGAGACTCAACAGAAGAAATTAAAACCATACAGGAAGGGGATGATGTATATATATATACATCATCCCTATTATCTTGTTGGCCGCTGAGCTTATATCCCAATATTTTTATTCAATGATGTAAAGCAGTCATTGGCAAAAGTTTGTATAATATTAAATATAAAAAAGTAATAGCAGGCTAACATTTTGACCCATGAGCTTTTTAAATCTAAATTAAACTATGAAGATGAATGCATAATAACACATAGTAAGACTTTGAGTTTGAATTAGAACTCATGAGTACTGACACATTGGAATTTTCCCTAGGCAAGATGTCGTAGACAAGACGTTATTAAGCAGAAAGCTGTGATTGTATATGCTGAGCCTTACTGGCATCCTGAAGTCAGAGTTTAATGAAAGCAACACATTTAGAGCAATTAATAATGTTGCAATTCCAAATTTAATCTCCATCTTTTTTTAACAACAAAGTATACAACAATGAATTTAGAAAGTATACAAACAAAAACCTCTATAATGAAATAGTACCCATCATTCCAAGGAAGCTATAAAAAGATTACTATGTAATACATTAATAATCAAAAAGGATAAAGGGTCTGGTGACTTTACTCAGATCACATGATAAACAGTAAAAAGCTTACAGAAATAATTCTGGAACAGAGATTACTTCACAGAGCAGTAGTAGGAGCTGGCAGTAGCTAAAGTCTCTTGGAAATTATTGCATGTAACTGATATTTGTTCATTTCTGTTTGGAACCTATAAAATGATCCAAGTAGAGGAGTGGAACCGACCTTTAATGGACAGCGTCCACATAAACTCAAATCACATTATGTCATCAAAGAAGTGACAAAAAATGCAAAAATTTAGCATCTACTGAATACCTAGATACAATGGCCAGAATGATGTACCAACAATTTCCTGACCTACATAAATAGTTGACACTTTGCCTTACAACACATAAGCCCCCAAATATCTTTGAGACTTCTTCAAATAAACTGTACTGGAACTGGAGCACCATTGCAGGCAAAACTCTCTTCTATAATTCCTTGGAAATACAGACTCATAATAATTTAAGAACATTTTGAATGGATGTTTCCATACCAGATGCTCATAACTTCTGATCTACATGCAATCATAAATTCTCAAAATAAATAAATCTAGGAGAAGAAATCAGAACAATGAGAGTCAAATGAAGCATCTATCATCCTTGATATCCTATCCACTACTGGAATTATCTTGAAAATGTTTTCAGTGAACCTAGATATTACACCTCAACATCTTAATTCAGTTATGAAAAGTCTTCATTTACATGATCATTAAACATAAAATAATAATTACAGAGTGACTTTTTCCAGGACTCTTTCTATATTAACTCCATTGTACATGAGATGAGAATGATTAGAATAATAAGTTGAGAATGAGAAACAATTATAACTTATTTTCATAAATCAATTTAAGTTTACATAGAGTTGTTTAAATTATTTCATCTGATCTTACAACAACCTTGTGTGGCAGGGATTACATCATTTCTTGGACATAACAGATTAATAAGAATTTAAGAACATTTTTAATGATTGTCTCCATATCAAGTGCTTAATAATCTCCAATCTCTGTGGAATGAAAAGTATTATTCCCATTTAACAGATGAAAAAAATAAAGCCCAAAGTAGGTCAGCAGCATGATTCAAACCCAACTCTCTTCCAAGACTAGTGGTCTTTCTATTACAGGACTTCAAATGTTCCCGATTTTTCTAGGCCTCCATTTCCACGTTTATAAAATAACGAGCTCTAATTAAATGACCTCTAAGTTCCTTTCCACCTTTAAATCCTATTAACTAAAATATATTCTTTATCTTCAACGTTGGACCTAGAGTCAAGAAGGTCTCAGTTCAAATACAGACTTAGACACTAGCTGTGTGACCATGGGCAAGTGGCTTAATTTGTCAACCTTAGTTTACTCATCTGTAAAATAGGGATAACAATGGCCCTTACCTCCCAGCATTCTTCTGAGGATAAAATAACATTTGTAAAGCTGCAATACAAACCTTAAAGTGCTACGTAAATGCTGGCTGCTATTATTACTATTACCGTTATTTCCATCTCCCTCCCACAAAGTAAAGGAGAATCCTTATATTTTTTACTTCAAAATACTCTCTTTCATCTTCACACTTTTAAGAAAGGCAGAGATAGATCATTACAATTTGAAAGTCCATGCCATAGGGAAAATATATTTGGATTCAAATATAAATTACGTTGGGATTTTCTAGACCCCTCTTTGTTAAATGTTATAATAGATAAGCAGGGATGTTTTATATCCAAAGACATCTAGAATATGTGTGTGTGTATAAACACATAAATACATAATACATTATTAGCAAAGAATGCAAGTTAATATGGCTTCTTTTACACTGGGCTGTCTGGATTTTGGAAAATACACAAAGTATTTTGCTATACTTCTATAGAAAGCATTTATTTAAAATTCAGTTTCTAAAAAATGTTTTACAACAACTTGGTGAGATAGGTACTAATTCCCTCACAAGGAAACTGAGGCAGAGAGTTGGGTAAAGTAGTAATAATACCCTGAATTTATATAGTATTTATGGTTTGCAAAGTGCTTGACTCAAGTAGATTCAGAATTTAAATATCATTGTTGTCTCCATCTCTGATTTCCTTTATGGTTAGGGAAAAACCGCTTTAGGGAAGCTAGGTGGCTTAGTGGTTAGAATGCTGGGCCTGGAGTCAGAAAGACTCATCTTCCTGAGTTCAAATCTAGCCTCAGACATTTACTAGCTGTGTATTTCCTCATTTGTAAAATGACCTTGAGAAGGAAATGGCAAACCACTATAGTATCTTTGTCAAGAAAATCCTAAATGAAGTCATGAGAGTCAGACGCTATGGAAAAACGACTAAACTAAAATCTCCTTAATTTTGACTTTTATATCTTTGGAGTAAATAACATCATAAATTTAAGGTTGGAAGGAAACCCAGAGGTCTCTGGTTCAGCCCCCTTATTTTAGAGACTGGAAACTGAAATGCAGACATATTAACTTGTTTTCCCAAAGTCATACACTAAGTTACAAAGACTTCTTCTGACTCTAAATCTAATATTTTTTTTTCAGTCACAGGATTATCTTTTACCCCCAAGCTCGATGCTATAAATTTTCATTAGTTGGGAAGTTATGCAAAATCCAGCAAGCTAACGGAAGAAATTGCTTAACAGAAAATTGATTTCATGCCTTAAAATTAAGTCTAGGGTGGACAAATTAAATAAAATTTTAGGGAATGTGTAAATTGTAATCAAAATTAACCTCACATGTTATTTGAGCTTATTTCTTCTAATTTAAAGACAGGGAAATATAGTTGTAGGCTCTGGAAAGAAAGGGGATTATTACAGTGCCTATATTCTATATTCTGTCCTTGCCTTTGTGGAGTTTCTAACATTAGACTAACAGAAGGAAAATTCAGAGCCTTCCCTAAACTTTGTCCTCCTTACAACACAACCTCATTCCCCACTACTCTTTAGTGCATGCAGGCTCTGCTACGCTCAGTAGAAGGCTGGTTTATCATCGGTTGTTACCGAATTTCTTTAGCACTCCATGCCCACAGGTGGGGCACTGATTATGAGGAGGGTTTTAACGGTCCTCTGGTTGCAGTAGCTTTCATCGTGTCAGGAGGCAGATTGAAGACACCGCCATTTCATTAGCACAAGGAACCCCTACAAAGAGGAAACTCCCTGTACCCACAAAGCAGGCCTGCACCTCTACTACAGGTGGCCTTAGTTGCCTGGGGCACTTAAGTGATTGGCCTGGGGTCAGACAGCCAGTGTGTGTCCGAAGCAGAACTTGAACCCTACTTTTCCTGACTTTGGCCAGCTCTCTAGCCACCACAGCACAGTCCCTTTCATGGAGGGACATGGGGGTGTGAAAACTGGTCCTTCTTTACACTCAGTTTCCCATTATTATCTTAAGAACTAGATAATCAGGTCCCGCTCAGAGGAAGGGTAGCTTGGCCACGCCCTGTTGGCCCTAAGTTGGCCCCACCTGCCTCTCACCACGCCTTCAGACTCTCTTTTCATACTTCAGAAGATGGCGTCTGGAAAGCCCCCATAGTGAAGCCAAGTCAAGCTGGACAGCTCTTCCTGAGGTAAAGGGTTGGACCTCTGGCTAGCGCTGGCCTCTTTTTTTTTATTTGCCAAAGGAAAGTGCTACATTTCAGCGTGCGTTATCTCCCCTAGCTTGCAATTTTCTGGCAGTTAGAAGAAATGGGATAAAAATTCTCTGATTTTTGTATTGTCTAAGATTCAATTTAGTGGAAAACTAGCGATTCACTACGAAAAATGAGGAAGGGCAGCTGTCGGAAATGAAAATCACTTTCTTAGCAAGTGACAAAATCAGCATTTCCACCACCAGCCATCTGCAATTTGCCCCAGAACTGTTTGCTAAAAGCTGTTAAAAACGTAAGCCCCCTAACTGGAGCTTGGGGAGAGAAGGGGCTGGGGCAGAGGAGGGGGGGAAGGGGAGGAGGGAGAGAAAGAGAGATAGATAGAGAGAGAGAGAGACAGAGAGAGAGAGACAGAGAGACAGAGAGACAGAGACAGAGACAGAGACAGAGACAGAAAATGAGAAAATTCCCCCAGAAGAATGTAAGTTCCTTGAGGGTAGGAAGTGTTGCAGTCACTTCATAAATGCTTGTTCAGAATGCCTGCAGTGTGCTGGGAGCTACAGTTAAAAACAGAAAAATAACAGTCTCTGACCTTAAGAAGCTTACATTCTACATAGCCTGGGGAGGGATGGAGTCAACATGTATAAGCATATAAAAAATAAATACAAGACAATTTTGTTTCATTGGGTACAAACTAACAATGCTCTGACCTCTAAGATATTTTGCAGCTGGAAATCTGTGTGTATATCAGACAGAACAATCTTTGTTATTTGGGTGCTTGTTTTTTGAAACGCTGGGATTGAGGTGTCCCCTAAAGTCTTAATTTTGAAGGTCTGTCATCGGTTTTCCTCTGGTATCAGCCCAACTTCCTGAGAAAAGTAGTCTTTCTATACTAGGATGTGAGTTGAAGTAACAAGTGCGCAAACTTGGTGGAGTATAGGAATAGGATGTTCCTCCTTAGCGATTGTTTCAGTAACAGATGCTTACTGTCAGGTCAAGGGACCTTATGAGTTTAAGGTTATGCGTGTATCATTCCTTGACTCTAGTGGTAACTATTTAGCTTTGTAGAAAGCAGATGGGGAGAGAAGGGGCTCGGGGTGGAGGAGGTGGAGGGGGAGAGTATTTCCAAGGCATGTTTCTGGAAGTCATTTAATTTTCAATAATTTTCTATGAAAGGTTGTTAGAAAATATCATCTTCCTGTTACAAAGATAAACCTTAACAAGATTAATGGAAGCAGAGTCCACCAAGAAGTACAAAACTATGTCAGTAGAATGTAATCTCCTTGAAGGCAGACATGGGTTTCTTTTTTCCTTTATGTTGCTAGTACCTAGTTCATAGTAGGTGCTTGATGCTTGAGCTTAATTGAATTTAATTGAATTCACTGGGTAGCCAGACCATCATGATCTGCCTTTTCCTAGTTCTTTTGAAGAATTTTTTTTGGCTTTCCATCAATGAACAATCGATGAACATTTATTGACTAAATGTGTCAGACACAATGCTGTGTGCTGGGAGGACAAAGAGCAAAATAGCCCTTAGTATTAAGGAGTTTAAATTCTAACCAGGGGGACCACAAGTACATATATAAATCTATACAGAATAAAGATAAGGAGAATACATGCAAATAAATACAGGGTAGCTTGTCAGGGCACTAGAATTTAGGGAAGGAGACTTGGAACAGCTTCATATAAAGGTAGTGGTTGAACTATGCTTCGAAGAGTAAAGGGGATTCTGAATCAGAGATGAGTGAGATGAGTGCTAAGTGTGAGGAAAAAAGAGGTCAGTTTGCCTGGATTATGGAATATAGGATAGGGAGTAATATCCAGTGATGATGGAAAGATAGGTTATGAGGCAGATGTTATTTATTATAACATGATGAAAATATTGTGGTATCTGGTAGTTTAGGAAAGACCCCTGTGTCAAAAACAAGTTATTGCTAGCAATTTTCTAAAAATCATATTTGACTTTCTAAATATGTATTATTAAGACTTTTAACTCATTGATGATGTGTATACTAAGTGCTGAGTGACTTGTTAGATATTACTCAAAATCTGATTTCTTTAGAACCAGAAATTTCAGTATTCTCTGAAGGAAGTGAAAAATGATATTGGAAACCTGCATTTCCCATGTTTTGAACACTGTCATAGAAGAAATGAGATTATTAGAGCAATATGAGTTTAACTAAAGGTTTCTTTGTAAAACAAAATGTTGTGCACAACATTGACATGTTACATGATGTTGTCTAAGTTGAAATTGAATGCCTGTTTTTTTTTCTAAGTGTGTTTTTTAAAAAATGAAATCTGTTAGCTTTTGATGGATGATATTCCCGTGCATTGGTTTTAAAATACAGAATGAAATACGACACCTGCTTTGGCCATAGAACCACATTTTCAGTCATGCTAAAAAAAGGAAGAGTGTGTTTCTCAAAGAGATTGGAGGGGCTGAAATTCTTTCCAGCTCTTAATCATTCCTTCTGTGTGGAGACTTGTCAGCTTCACTCATCCTTTTGTGCCATTTATCTGCATGCCCCCATAAAACAAGAAGTCCTGTTTCTTTTTTTCACTGTAAGTAGCAAGATTATTTTTTATTATTTTTAAAAAAAGTTTATTGACAAATTGAAAAAAAGTTTTGTGTCACTGACATTATAGCAAAGAAAAAAGTTCAGCATAACTGACCAACACAATTAAAAAAGTCTGGCACTATAGGTGTCACACACCCTTGTTCCCCTACCTCTGCAAAGAAGAGAGAAAATTGGAAGCATTGTTTCTGCCAGGCATGATAAACTGCACTGAGCAATTGAGAATCTAAAATATCTCTTGAAAAACCTTATTTTTAAAAATCAACATGCTTGCAAATAATTTATGGAAAAAGCCCTATGGGTCATTGTGAATTTATGAGAAAACAAGTCCCCTGAATGCCTGCAGATTTTTAAAAATAAAACTTTTTAGTTTCAAAGTTTTAAGCCTTTCAAATTAGTGAGTAGGGAAAATTAATATGGATTTATTTTAAAAATAGGTTATGCCTTATTTGGATCTCTTTTTGCACCAGCTAAATTGGAATTGATTGGAATGTTGTATGCAGCAGGAACTTTAATTTTGGCTTATAGTACTTGATCAGGGAGATGGCTCATAAGAGGCTAATGTTAACTCAAGAAGTACTGAAATGTGACATATATCAAAAATGATGTTAACAATAAAAGTGACAATGATTCTGTGAATGTCACGAGAAAAGAAAGAATAGTAGGATAATGTATACTAAAATGATTGCCTATGTTGCTCTCTGTTACGCTAGTAGTTCGTGTAGAGAGGGATCTTTTCATTTTTGAGTTTTTGTTTTCTGTCCATTTTATTACCATTGATTTAGTGACCACTCTGTATCTCATTGTCCTAAGCATTACGGTGGGGCTGGGCTGGTAGAGCCACAAAACCCCTGCAACCTGAACTCTATAGCAGAGGTTGCCCTTCTCTCTCAGGTTGCCTGCCAGCCACAAGTCAGTCATCCGCAACTCTTTAGTGCAACTTGAATGAAATTAAAATGTAACTGGGAAACGTTTGTCCAAAAAAAATAAAAAATACAACATGATGCAGCAACTACTGGTCAGCCATGATCCGTCAGTGGGAAAGCTTTGCAGGTTCAACGTGGCAGAACTGCAGGCTCCCTTTTGGTCTGGGAGTACTGCTCTGGTTATTCCATTGAAGACTTCAGACTGGGCCGGAAGCTGGATCTGAGATCCTGCTCTGCTCATGGGACCAGAACTGCCCAGCTACTGCTTGCTTCTGAGTGTGTTCCTTTCTAGGGACACAGTGTAAGGTCCACAACACTTCTTGCCCTTGGAACCACTTCCTAGGCACAGGTCCTTGCCTCATTCTGCTCTGGATCTATGACCAGAAACTGGGCAGTGAATCTACAGTTGGCACCTGGTTTTCACATCTTGAACAAGATCAGATCCCTCTGTGTGTGTGTTGGGGGGCGAGCTCCTCATTGTGCTTGAATGCTCCCCACTGCCTTTGCTGGCTAGACTACTACATCCACAGTACCCACATACCTCTCTGTCTGACTCCCTGTCTTGACTTGGGCTGGGAAAAAAACTCACTGGAATTTTTTTTCTTGAATTTCCCAATCAAGACTTGGACTGGTATTGTATTTTCTACGTGTTTTCTTGAACTGAGCTTTTGAAAGAAGTTAGGGAGACTAAGAGGCAAGGGTGAGAAGAGATTGAATTCCTGGCTTGATGGAGGTTAGATGAAAGCCATCCAGCCTGCAGCTTGGGGGCCCTGAGCATGTTTCTAGAGCTTCTATTATTCTTTTAATTATATTACCCTAACTTGTGTCCTCTTTTGCAGTCTCTCAAAATATACCAAAAAAAGGAAACTCCTGTATATTGTAAGCATTAAAAATAAGACTGCAGCTCTGTTTAGCTTGACTAGGGTGTAAAATAGAAGTTTTACTTTCATTTTCATAGTATTTATTATATGGTATGGAATTGTAGGCCTTCTCTTAAATGGCAGAAAGCTTGTGTTCTAGTACCGGTCTGACTCTTTGCGTCTTCTCTGGATCTCATGTCACAGACCCAGAGAATTTCACAGATAGAAGGGACCCAAGGGGACATCATCCCTCACTTTGTTTAAAATGTAGTCACATAAATGGGTTGGACCAGGTCAGGCCATCTTACCTTTTTGGTATGTGATGAGCTCTTTTTGCAATCTGACGGATCCTAAGGACTGCTTCTCAGAATCATGCTTTTAAAGGCATAAAATAAAATACATGTGTTTGCAAAGGAAACCAATTATATTGAAATACATTTATCAAAAAAATGTTAAAGAATAAGTTCATATAAGCCAGGTTAAAAATCCCTGGACTAGATCAATGATCTCTAAATTCCTTTCTGGTAAGAAGTTCATTGATTCTTTATTGTCAATATAAATTTGTTCTTTCATTTTTTCCTATATCATCCTATATTATTGTCCTAGAGAACTGTCATATTATATCATCACCCGTTCTTTCAAGATTTTCCTATTATTTATTTTGATAGTTTGTATAACACATGTACAGAGTGCTGTTATATGCTTCATCTTTCTTTTCTTGTATTTTATTTCTTTAAATTATCTATACATGTAAGTTTTTGTTAAAGGCTCAAGTGTTATTTATATCATGGCTGATGTTGGAAAAGCCTTTAACACCTATACTTCCATATCTATGAATTGATAAACATCTCTGGTAAATTGTTGACTCTCTTTCCTAATTCTAGCTTCCTGCCTTATAAGAGCTGGAGACTACCATGTTGTCTTTTTAGCGTGCCTAACCTTACCATGAAATAGAATTACATCCTGAGATTAGTTGTTTAAATCCCAAAGTATAAGAATGATAGAAAGAAATTGAACTAAGTAAAAAAGCATTTATTCCTGTGCTATCAAATTTGATTTAAGGCTATATCACATTTTGCTAAATTGATTTCAAGACCATGCCAATGTGTTGAAAACTTATTTGTTTTTACCTGCTTTTCAGAAATATTAGACACAGGAAAAAGTCACGAATGGCTTATGAAAGACAGGCAAAAAACAAACGTCATAACCCAGTGAAAAGCATTTGTAGGAAGATCAAGACCATACAGAAGAGGGACCAGTCTTCACATCCTACAATTCAGATGGTCAGATTTCATTCTAGGAATTTTGATACTATTTACAATAATATGGTAGAAAGTTTTGAAGAAACACTGAACAAGATGACTGTTGGACATTCTTGTGAACCAAAAGCCCCCTTCTCAAGTCTTGAGAAAGTTGATGTTTCCGATCTTCAACCTTTGTCTTCCACCTCTTATCTCAACTCTCCTGAAAAGGCAACACATACTTTCACTCTCCAAAGTCCTAAAGAAATCTTCACGCCAAGAGCACCATCACACAAGTCTTTCACATTTCTGGTGAAAAAGAGGAAGTTAACGGCTAGCAATGCATTTAATGACTTTCCTTGTGGAAGTGATCTTATGAGTTCAACCCCTGATTTTCATTACATTTCTAATCAAAGCCCTGACCTTTCTTTGGTGGCAAGAAGGTTATCGCTGAACGAAAGAGGTAACAATTATTTGAAATTTTTACTCTTTCAAATAAAGCATTTACCTTATTTGATTATGAAGTTCTTGAGGAAGAAAAAATACACAAAGTTGGGCAGAGGGAGGGGATCTTTCATATTCGCCTTTCAATTTTTAACACCTTTTTCTAACCCTGAAGTAAAAAAACTTACCTGAGGATCTGGAAGTCTGTATCATCAACTCCCTGGGGATAGGAACCATGCCTTTTCATATTTCCCATTGCCTGCTACAGTGCTTAATGAATGATATGGAATGAAATATTTAAAATTTTAAATAATGTACTTAGAAAGGCATCATGGAGGTTAAGAGGTAATAGAGAGTAGGCCTGAAAATCCAAAAGGCTTTGTTTTCAAGTCCTAACCCAAATGGGCTGTATGTCAAATCACTTAACCTCTCAGTGGAATTAGCAACTCTCTAAGGCCATAAGTTGCAGAGAAGGTACCCACCTTTTTTGATAGTTATGAGTTTCCTTACCTAGGAGTTCTCTATGCTGATAAAATCACAAATCTAGTCCCTATCACTGGTGTCCTCTACCACTGATTTCAAAAGCAAATAAACATTCTAAAGACTGAATTAGAATGTGACCATGGGAGAAATTGAATCAAAATTCAGAATAATCTTATCTGCTTTGCTAGGAGTAACCACTTAAAATGTTCCATGGGTGAAGCTGAAATATGCTTGTGGAATTGTGTCATATATTGTAAGCATTAAAAATGTTTTAAAAAAGATTACAGCTCTCTTTAGGATATAAAATAGAATACTTTCACTTTCATTTTCATAGAATTTATTATATGGTATGAAATTGTTGACCTTCTCTTAGATAGCATGTTTTTTAGAAAACTAGTGTTCTAATGCCAATCTCACTCTTTGCCTCTTCTCTGGATCTCATGTCACAGACTCACAGAAACTCAGAGGTAGAAGGGATCCAAGGAGCCATCATCCATCATCCAACCTTCACTTAAAATGAAGTTACATGAATAGATTGGACCAGATCATAGCAATTATACTTTTATTGACCCACTGTGCTAAGTCAGCAAAAAGAAAACCAAAAGAGAAAAGCTTTTTGTAGCAAGGGCCTTATGCTACTTATCTCAGTCATTCTCCTATGTTCTTACACTAGATTCTCTTAGCTAGACCAATGTCTGATTCTTCAGGGAATCTGGGACATGTAATCATAGAATTTCCAAGTTAGAATGCAGGGAGAGAGGGAACAAGCATTTATTAAGCATCTACAATGTGATGTTAAGCACTGTGCCAAGCATCTTACTAATTTTAACTCATTTGATCCTGACAACAAATATCTGAGGTAGTTGCTATAATTATATCTATTTTACAGTTGAGGAAACTGAAGCAATCAAAATTTATGTGGCTTGCACAGGGTCACACAGCTAATAAACATCTGAGGTCAAATTCAGTCTCAGTGGTTGCTGACAGCAGTCCTAGGCTTTATCTACTGCATCACCCAGGAGCTGTGCCAAAGGGATTTCAGCATCTACTCTAACATTTTTACCCAAACAAGATCCCTTCTACAACATACATGACAAGCTATCATCCAGTCTGGGTTCCGATGATAGGCGACCTAATATCATCCAAGTCTGCTTCCAGATCAGTCTGGTTGTTAGGAATTTTTTTCCTGATGTCAAGCTTAAATTTCTCTTTTTGAAATTTCTGTCTATTGCTCCTAATCCTACACTCTGGTGCCCTCCAGACCATGTATAATCTTTCTTCTTCATGACAGCCCACAAGATATTTGAAGAAACTTAATATGTCTCCTCTGAAGTCTTTTTTGCCCATTTCCTTCAAACGATCTTTGTGCAGTATGAACTTGAGGCTTGTTACCAATTTGTTTACTTTCCTCTAGATATATTGTTGTGTCTGACTCTTTGGGATCTCATTTGAGGTTTTCTTAGCAAGGATAATGCACTGATTTGCCATTTCCTTCTCCAGCCAATTTTACAGATGAGGGAACTCAAGCAAATAGGATTAAGTGATTTGCTCAGGGTCACACGACTAGTTAGTGTCTGAGGCTGGATTTGATGATGCGTCTTCCTAACTACAGGCTCAGCACTCTTATCTGTTATGCCACCTAGCTTCCCCTCTAGATGCTCTCTTGCTTGTCAATTGTCCTATAAGTAGTATACAGAGCAGAGAGCTCCGTGTATCCTCCAGTATATTAGTGATCCCTCACAGCTTTGTGTTGTTTTTTCAAATAACTGATTTTGCCTCTTTCTTTAATCTTTCTTCTACTGGTTCCTTCCCCTCTACCTATTAATATTTTCAAACCTCATCTAGCCTAAAAACAACCTAAAAAATGATTCCCTTTTCCTTAGTATGTCCTCAAGCTACCATTCTATAAATTTCCTTCCTTCTACAGTTTAAACTTCTCAAAAGAACAGCCCATGCCTCTATTTCTTCACTTGTAACTCACTTGTAAATTCCATCCCTATCACTCTTCTGATAGTGTTTGCTCCAGTGTCATTATTGACCTCTTAATTAACAAAATACAATGGCTTTTCTGATTCCTCATTTTCTTGGAACTTATGTAACACTTAAACTATACTCTCGATACATTCCTGCTTCTCTTTCTTCTTTTGGCTTCCATGGCACTGTTCTCCAATTCTCTATCAGACCTTTCCTTTTCTTCCATTGGCTTATCTTTTATTCCCTACTCCCAGATAAGGATGTCCTACTTTTTAGGGAGTTATTTTCTTCAGTGAGGTTTTATACCCTTTATACCTTTCAACCAGTGCTACTTTTTAAGGAGTTATTTTCTTCAAGAAGTATTTGTACCTCTATTACCATTTGAATGATTCTGTTTTTTAAGGAGTTATTTTCTTCAATAGCCTGGGGCTGAATATAAAGATTTGAAGGAGATATCTACATAGGAATGAAAAATGAAGGAGTGGGAGTAGATAAGATCAAGAAAGGAGAGAGTATCAAGGGAGAACAAAAGAAGACTCAGATCCTTCAGGTCATCCACATCTAAGGGCAGAACCAAGATAATGGATCAGA
This sequence comes from Bettongia penicillata ogilbyi, assembly GCA_023548195.1. Taxonomy (NCBI): domain Eukaryota; kingdom Metazoa; phylum Chordata; class Mammalia; order Diprotodontia; family Potoroidae; genus Bettongia; species Bettongia penicillata. Next base: position 11,961,429 of record JAJHZJ010000266.1, on the reverse strand, counting down.
GGGAGTATTCTAGACCAACTTTTCCAGCATTTCCCTCCAAACAACTTTACAATAATGCTTAAACAGCATAACCTCTGTGTGTGTGTGTGCACATGTGTGCGCACAGAAGACACATCAAGGAAGGGGAATAGCAGTCTTCAAGTATTTATACAAGAGAGAGTCAGACTACTTTTGCTTGACATAGAGTATGGGATTAGGACCAAGTTGAAGTCCCAGGGAAACACATTTTAGCTTAATGTAAGAAAATTCTTCCCAGTAACTTGAACTATTTCAAAGTAGAATGGGCTGACTCTGGAGTAGCAGATTCCTCCATCACTGAAGGTCTTCAACTAAAAGTTTAGAAAACCACTTCTTGATGGTGTATAATGGACATCTTGTTCAGGTATGAGTTGGATCAGATGACTTCTGACATCCAATTTAGACCTGTAATTCTGTGATTCTGAGAGAAAAGCAACTGAAATCATCATCATCATTTTTTTTTATCAATAGAGCCAGAACAGAAACTAGGAATTGATGTTGATAAAGGAAGTATGACACAAAATGTTAGCCAGATCTGTGAAGAACAACTACTAACAAGTATTTTTTATGATTGTGATAAAAACCACAGAGGTATGTTTAATTTTTTCTACTGTATGTATCATAGTATACATTAACTCTGGAGTACTTAGTTTTGGAGTATTTAAAGTCAGGCCTGAATCATGCTGTTCTAGTATTTTATGTTCAGAACTGATACAAAATAAGGTACTCATAATCTAATATCTCAAACTGTCTTTTTTTCACCTTAAGCATCTATGCTTAATAGATACTTCATAAATGTTTCCTGAAATGTATATTGGAATTTTTGCCTTAAAGTTATTTTCTTTCTCCTTTTCAGAAGGCAGGGTAGCTGTTTCTAAAATAATGGCTTATTTGAAACTTATAACTAACTGGGACTCTGAAGACCTTGAAGATCTGTGGACCATGTTTGACCCTGAAAAGAAAGATTTGTTTGTGGATTTGGAGACTTATCATGCTGTTATGAAAGAATGGATAGCAGACTGTAGAAACAGATGGTAATTTGTGGCTGTTGCTGATAAGTATTTTCATGAGTTTCTGCTTTAATTCCAATGACAGCTGATATAGCTAACATTTAACTCTATTTTATGAGAAGCTGGTAAAATACTGTGTAGTGTTGTTCAGCTTTAGACCTATCCTTTTGATAGAGTAACTAGACAAATATCACCATTTCATATATATAAAAGGACTGAACCGCAGGAGTTAAGTGAGTTTATGATGCTCTTTAACAGTAACCAGTTTATTTTTTTGGAGGGGTGGCTTCCACTCCTGCTAAATCAGGACTCCATTACTTTTTAACTATAAGCAACTACATGGTGCAGAGAAATGAATACTAAAACAGAAGTCAGGAGGACATGAATTTAAATCCAGCATCAGAGAAAAGCCTTGTGACCCTGGACAATTCACTTGATTTCAGTTTCCTAATCTGTGAAATGGGATGAATAGTAGCACCTATTTCTTTGGGCTGTTGTGAGGAGAAAATGAGATAATATTTGTAAAGCACTTTGCATACCTTGAAGCTCTATATAAATGGTAACAATTAGTTATTCAAATAGATATAATGTTTCTAAATATGGGGCATAAGTAAGGAAAAGAGAGGTAGAAGACATTAAAGGAAATAGGAGAAACAGGAGATATGGCAAAGCTAAATGTGGTAAAAGTGTAAATCAAGTGGGACCTGGGTCATAAGGTATCTATTACTGTGCTTGACTGCAACCTTCATTATTACCATTGTTAACTGTTTCCCTGTTGATAGGTTGAAAATGTTTTACAAAATACTTTTAAAAGCTCCTTAGAAAAAAAAAGTTCATCCTTTGATCTTGCCATCAACCTCAAAAACATCACCTCCATGTGCAGGAATTCTGAAATTCCCTTACCTCATCACTTTCTGTTGACTTTCTACCTCTCCCTTTGCCTTTCCTTACCAAACTTTGCCTTTCTTCCTCACTGTGACCTTCAGTCCTTCAATCCCTCAGTTCTTTCCCAGTTCATCAACACTGGCTGGCCTCATTATTCTCTAAAACAATTAGAATTAATTGAGAGAGATTTATTTTTAAATATAAAATTTCTATATAAAAACAGTATATCCAACATAAAAAGACACAGACTGGGGGAAATACTTATATTAATTATGATACACACCCCAAAATATATCTGAAATATTTGAGGAAATCTTAAAAAAATTACTAATAACTCCTACTTAGCAATTGATAAATGGTCAAAATGTGGATGGACTTCTCAAAAGAGAAAACACAAATTGTTAATAGTCATCGGGAGAATGTTCAGTTTTACCAATCAAGGCAATACAAATAAAAACAACTTTGAAGTATCTTCACTGGTAAGAATGATTAAAAATTAGGACATTTGTTAACAGTGGAATTGTGGGTAAATAGGTACACTCCCACATGTCTGGTGGAATTGCAAATTAGTAGGATCTTATTTTTGAAAGCACTGTGGTATAAAATAAAAGAAACAATTATCATTGACTCAGTAGTTCCATTGTTGGCCATGTACCCCCACAAGAGTGTTATCAAAAACAGGCCAAAAAAGCTATCTTTTCAAAGATTTTTGAAACTATTTGTAATTTTAAAAAAACCAGAAATAGTCTAACTGTCCAACAACAGGTGAATGGATAGTTAAATTTCAGTGCAGTCATGTAAAAGAATACTATAATGCCAATCAATATATTTTTAAATGTGTAGAATATAAAAATTTTGGAAAGATCTTTGTGAAATAATACCACCAGAAAAAGCAGTACCAAAGGAATCACACATTTTGACTATGAGGAAAAATGACTGATAATGTATAGACAAAGAATTCTGATGGAGACTGAGGGAGTGACTGAAAAAATGAGGTATTTTATGTCTTGAAATTAATTGATTTGAATGTAAACAATTGCATGTAAAAGCTAGGTAAAGTAGTGAATACAGCCCTGAACCTGGAGTCAGGAAGACTCATCTTCCTGAGTTCAAATCTGGCCTCATCTACTTACTAGCTGTGCAACCCCAGGAAAGTCACTTCATTGTTTGCCTCAGTTTCCTCATCTGGAAAATGAAATGGCAAACCACTCCAGTATCTCTGCCAAGAAAACCCCAAATGGGGTCACAAAGACTTCGATGCAACTGAAACAACTGAGCAATGAACTTGCAAGTAACGTTAAGGTACTCCTTATGATATTTAATGTTAACTTTCTAATAAGTCTCTTTTAAAAGTCTCTTTTAAACTTTCTAATAAGTCTCTTTTAAAAGTCTCTTTTAAACTTTCTAATAAGTCTCTTTTAAAAGAATGAGGATGTGATGAAAAGAGCCAAACAGTACACATTTTTACGCTAAATGTGTAAGAACAAAGTGGCATTTAGTGAGAAGTATAAAATATGAAAAGCAAAAATGAACTTGAGAATTAGATAAGGTAATAAGAAAGGGACATTGGTGTGGACTTCTTGTCATACTGAACTTCCACATTCATCTGTCATTAACAAAGCTTAAAGAGAAGCACATTTCTGTGGATTCTTCGACTTCTAAATATATAAACTTTTTTTCCAAGCAGCTTAAATAAAGTATTAATCAACAGGAGTTAAAAGCATAGTATGTAGGTCATAGAATAATATAACTACTTAGATATTATGTGCTTGGGTGTAAAATAAAAGAACACATACCTTGAGTATGAAATGTCATTTGAGCTACCAAAGTTAATTTTCTATGGGAATAAATCATTCTTTAACAGTATACTGAAGATTTGTGTTCTTCAGATGCTTTTCTTCATGTTTTTCCTTGTCTTCTTTTCCCTCCCTACTATTTGACTACTTATTATTAGTACTTTATGAAGAGTTGAATAGTGAAAAAAAAAAAGAGTATGAGCACTCAAAATAGTTCATTTGGGTACTTATTTCTATCATTTGTAAATAGCTAATGAAGGAAGTTGACACTGTTTTGCTAAAATGATGAACTCCCTAGAAGAGAGCATTTTCCCCTTGAAGGTCCCCATCCTTTAAGTTAACCTTACTGTTTTATCCTCCAAAACTGTTCCCCTTACCAACTTCCTTGTTTTCCTCAGTGTTACCACCATTTTATTGAAACCTCGGAGGCATTTTTGACTCTTTGTCTACTGTGCCATATATTCAAAGCTCTATAAGTTTTTGCTTTGGAAGACCTCTTAAATATTGAGTCTATTGCTTCCTCACCACTCTACTGGTGTCTTAGTCTGGATGCCCAGTACTTATACATAGGCTACTGTCATCACTTCCTAAATTTTTTGTCTGATCTTTCCCTACCTGCAATTTATCCTACAAAAAGCCAGAAGACAAGTCTTCCTCAAAGGTCAACTACATTGCTTTACCCTCTTGCTCAAAACCTTCTAGTAGATACATTCTCATTACCTAGCAGTAAATCCAGATTAATCAGCCCGATGTTCTGAGACCTCAGTATGGTTCTTCTATTCAAACCTCTCCCATTACTCACCAACATAAATCTTGCAATTCAAATAATCTAGTCTTCTCTCCATTCTTATGATATACTGTAAAATCATTCTCCCCACAAAAATGCCCCTTTTCTCTCCTTTTTATCTACTAAGTCCTACTTCTTCAAGGCTCAGTGAGAGTACTGTTTCTGCTGAATACCAGTCAATATTATAAATACTATTTATTGGCACTTTGCTTTATTTTGACACTTTGCTTTTATACTACCTTCTATGAATAGGAGAACATTATTCTGTCTGTAGAAGAATATATTGTTGAATAAATAAATGAATGAAGTATTTCTTAAGTACTTACTATGTACAAAGCTCTGGGGCTAGTTACTGGAGGTACGAACAGAAAGAAAGTCTCTGCTCTCATGGAACTCATATTCTATTGAGTGACACAACAACATGGAAAGTATAAGCTGAAAGTCAGATGAAAAGATCCCATGGTCCTTAGAGTGCAGTATTGAAGCAGATAGTAGTGTTTCTTCTTTGATGGCATTTCCACTGGTAAAATCCAATCAGTTTCTAATGTTAAACCACTTGGCAGTACCAAGAACTCTTTTTTCTGGGTCTTTAGTAGCTGTGCTTATAGCACATGCAGGAGCAATTGCTAGGCTGCATTCTACATAGGTCCCTTCCCAAGAAGGACCCAAGGCTATGGATGGCTATGGAAATAGAGCTAGAGGTACTGTTATTCCTAAGTTTATCAGGGTCACGTCTCTGGGTTTTCCCCAACAGTCTTAAGGGAGATTGTGGTCAAGGTAATGATGATTTGTAGACTTTCCTGGAACATGCTCCATCTCCCCCTCAGGATGCCATGCTAATTCAGATAGAATTGATTAATGATTGATACCAGATGATTGATAGTTGATGGGAATGGCTGGTTCATTTTCTTTTTTTCTTAAGCCTTTTAAAATATATATTTATTTTTAATTTATGGAATAAAACAAGCATTTCCATAACATAGTACTGGTTCGTTACTGGTGGAATTGGCAACTGATTCAACTATTTTGGAGAGCAATCTGGGATTACACTCAAAGACTTATTAAACTGCCCATGCCTTCTGACCCAGGAATACCATTGCTGGATCTATTTCCAGGAATGATTAGGGAAGAGGGAAAGGAACCTATATATTCTAAAATATGTATAGCAGCTCTCTGTGTGGTGGCAAAGAACTAGAAATTGTAGGGATGTTCATCAGTTGGGGAATGGCTGAACAAGTTGTGGTTTGTGATTATGATGGAATGTTGCTATGCTGTGAGAGATGATGAGCTCAGTGATCTTGGAAAAACATGGAATGATTTGCACAAAATAATGAAGAGTGAGTGAGCAGAACCAGGAGAACATTTGTATATAGTAACAACAATGTTTTTTTAAGAATGACTTTGAGTAAGTCATTTTGACGATTATAAATGCCCAAATTAACTATAAAGGACATATGAAGGAAGATGCTGGTCCATTTTCCAGTGAAGTTGCCCTCCCCCCCACCCCAGATGATGGCTGTGAAGGCATGGCTAGAAGTAGGATCATTGGTCTGGGAAGTGCTGCCTCCCCTAAACTGTATGCGCTTAAATTTTCCTTGATGACTGTCAGCAGCTTTTGCTAATGGAATGAGGAGAGTGGAGCCCTTCTTCATAATGTTTTCTTTCCTCAATATACTCTGTAAGGGCTAATTTGGAAGCAGGTTCATTGACCTAGGGGATACTACTATTCCCAAGGCTTTTGGGTTGAGAATCCTAGGCTATCTTTATCCATCAATTAATCAAAAATGATATGTAAGCCTCAGGAACTGGGAGGATAGTAATGTTCTCCACAGTAATAGGAAGATAGGAGATGGGGAAGGTTGGGGAAAATGATATTGATTTCCATTTTGGACATAATTAGCTTAAGATGTCTAATAGGCATCCAGTTTGAGATGTCTGAAAAGTAGTTGGAGGTGCAAGACTAGAGGTCAGCAGAGAGATTAGAGTAGCATAGGTAGAATGAAGAATATTGTATAGATCATAATTAAATCCATGGGAGCTGATGAGATCACCAAGTGAAGTAGTATAGAGATAGGAGAGAAGAAAAGATACAATTGAACCCTGAGGGATGCTTATGGTTAGGGAGTATGATCTGAAGGAGGATCCATCAAAGAAGACATAGAAAAGGAGAGGTCAGTTAGGTAGGAAGAAAACCAGGAAAGAGTGCCATCCCTAAAGCTTAGAAAGAAGAGAGTATTAAGGAAGGAAATGTGATAAACAGTGTAAAGGGCACAGAGAAGTCAAGGAGAGTAAGGATAGAATTTTAAATATTTAATTTGGCAGCTAAGAGATAATTAGTAACTTTGGAGAGCGCAATTTTAGTGGAATAATAAAGTGAGAAGCCAGATTGTAAGGAATTTAAAGAAAGAGTGAGAAGAGAAAGAAGAGGCATCTTTTGTAGAAAAACTTTTTGAGGAGTTTAGCTCTAAAGTTCAGAAGAGATATAGAATGATAATTAGCAGGGATGGATAGATCAAGGGAGTTTTTTTTGTTTCTGTGTTCTTTTATGCACCATGACTACAACTTTATAAACATAAGTAACACCACGTCTAAAATAATTTTAAAAATGAATGTTGCAAAATGGTATGCCTTGCTCAAAAGAAGAAATTATTTATTTTTAATTTTCAACATTCATTTTCTTAAGATTTTGAGATCCAAATTTTCTCCGTCTCTGCACTCTGCTCATCCCAAGACAGCATGCATTGTGATTATCCTTTCCTCCAATCTGTTCTCCCCTCTATCATGCTCCTCCCATCCCTTATCCCCGTCTCCTCTATTTTCTGTAGGACTAGATAGATTTCTGTGTCCCATTACCTGTGTATTTTATTTCGTAGTTGCATGTAAAAACTGTTTTTAAAATTTGTTTTTAAAACTTTGAGTTCCAACTTCTCTCCCTTCCTCCCTCCCCACTCATCCCCACTGAGAAGGTGAACAATTTGATATGTCATACATGTGTAGCTATGCAAAGACTTCCGTAAAAGTCATATTGTGAAAGACTAGCTATATAACTAACTATATAGTTATATATATAAAACTATATAGTTATATATAACTATATAACTAACTATAACTATCCTGCCCCCCCCCATTTATTCTATTCTCTCTTTTGGCCATATCCCTCCTCAAAAATGTTTACTTCTAATTATGTCCTCCTCCCATTTGCCCTTCCTTCTATCACCCCCTATACCTTGTTTATCCCCTTCTCCCCTTTCCTGTAGTGTAAGATAAATTTTCATAGCAAATTGAGTGTTCATGTTATTTCGTCCTTAAGCCAAATGTGATGAGAATAAGGTTCACTTCTCTCTTCTCATCTCCCCCCTCTTCCCTCCATTGAAAAAGTTTTTTCTTCCCTTTTTTATGCATGAGATAATTTGCCCTGTTCTATTACTCCCTTTCTCCCCCCATTAAATTCCTCTTTTACCCCTTAATTTTATTTTTTTTAGATGTCATCCCTTCCTATTCAACTTACCCTGTGCCCTCTGTCTCTCTGTCTCTGTCTCTCTCTTTGTCTTTGTCTCTGTCTGTCTCTCCCTCTCTCTCTCTAACTATATATTATATATATAATATATACATATTATATATATATATATATAAGAAATCCCTCCAACCACCCAAATACTGAGAAAAATTATTATCTTTCCATGTAGGAATGTAAACAGTTCACTTTTAGTAAATCCCTTATGATTTCTCTTTTCTGTTTACCTTTTCATGCTTCTCTTGATTCTTGTGTTTGAAAGTCAAGTTTTCTATTTAGCTCTGGTCTTTTCATCAAGAATACTTAAAAGTCCTCTATTTCACTGAATGACCATTTTTTCCCCTGAAGTATTATATTCAGTTGTGCTGGGTAGGTGACTTTTGGTTTTAATCCTAGCTCCTTTGACCTGTGGAATATCATATTCCAAGACCTTCAATCCCTTAATGTAGAAGCTGCTAGATCTTGTGTTATCCTGATTGTATTTTCACAATACTCAAATTGTTTCTTTCTGGCTGCTTGCAATATTTTCTCCTTGACCTGGGAGCTCTGAAATTTGGCTACAATATTCCTAGGAGTTTCTCTTATTCGGGTCTCTTTCAGGAGGTGATCAGTGGATTCTTTCAATATTTATTTTGTCCTCTGGTTCTAGAATATCAGGGCAGTTTTCCTTGATAATTTCTTGAAATATGATGTCTAGGCTCTTTTTAGGATCATGGCTTTCAGGTAGCCCCATAATTTTTAAATTGTATTTCCTGGATCTATTTTCCAGATCAGTTGCTTTTCCAATGAGATATTTCACATTGTCTGCTATTTTTCATTCGTTTGGTTTTGTTTTATAATTTCTTAATTTTTCGTAAAGTCATCTTCCATCCGCTCCATCCTAACCTTCAAGAAATTATTTTCTTTAGTGAGCTTTTGGACCTCCTTTTCCATCTGGTCAATTCTGCTTTTTTGGGCATTCTTCTCCTCATTGGCTTATTGGATCTCTTTTGCCATTTACGTTAGTCTATGTTTTAAAGTTTTATTTTCTTCAGCATCTTTTTTGGGTCTCCTTTAGCAAGCAGTTGATTCATTTTTCATGATATCCATGATGGCCCACACTGGACTGCATCCTGTTCCCAGTAGGGCACAATAGACACTTCCTGGTGATCTTTCAGGTTGTCTTGGACTGGAGATTTGTTTCACTCCTTCATGTTTTGAGTTCTGCAGCTCCAGAATTTGTTTGAGCCATTTTTTACAGGTATTTGGTTGGGCTTGGGGGAATGCTCCAGAAATTCCATGCTGTTACTCTACCATCTTGGCTCTGCCTCCCAAGGAAGAGTTTTTTTCAGGATGGGGAAAACATGGGCATATTTGTAGGCAGTAGAGAATGAGCCAGTAGACACAGAGATGGAAAATATGATAGAGTGGGGGGTGACAGAGGAGGAAATCTGATGGAGGATTTGGGATGGAATATGATCCTTTAAACAGATATGACCTTGGTAAGGAAGAAGACCACTTCATCATGTGAAACAGGGTTAAAGGAGGAGATAGTGTCAGAAGGCACCTGAGTGAGAGGAGATGAAGAAGGGGGAGATCACAGTAAATGGTCTAAGTTTTTTTCTGCAAAAAATGAGGCAAAATTCTCAGCCGAGAAATCTTCAAGGTTAATACTGTCTTCTAACTCTTCTCCAGATTGGTTAGTTCCTTGTTAGATCTAGAAGGGACCTGGAAGCTTTATAGTATTAACTTCTCCCAGAAGAATAAATTGAAGCCAAAGGAAGGGGAACGATCTGCCTTAGATCACATAGGAAGTTAATGGCAGAGCCAGGATTTTATCCCAAGTTTTCTTGACTTCCAATCCATCACTTGTGCCAAGATAACTCACTATTTCTGTTTATACTGGGTATCCCCAACTAGTCTGCAAATTCCCAGAGACTTGAGATTTTCCTTGTATTCTTTTTCATCCTACTTCTTGCCTAGCACAGTATAGTTTTTATATTAAGTACTTATTAAATATATATAGAATAGAGGGAAGAAAAAGAAATTTACATGATAATTCTATGGTATATTTGAAAGGAACAGCAAGTTGGGCATAGTAGATTTGCAGTTCCATATGCAAGATTTTTTTATTATACTACGTTATGGAAATGCTTGTTTTATTCCATAAATTAAAAATAAAATTTATTAATAGTTTTTAAAATACATGTTGAATTAATCAGATTTGACTAAAGCTTTTTGGAAAATGCGAGTTAGGACCAACATCATTGCCCTTCTGGATTCAATATAGAACAGTTGTATATTAATATATTACCACATGAGGAAGATCTAAGCTTTGGTATACAGAAATGTTCCTAAATTGGTGGTTGTGTTCCTATTATAGGGGAAGGAAGACTGAAATGAGCCCTGAAGAAGACTCAGTCTGTAAAGCATGGGATAGTCAGAAGTCAGGTGCAATGTTCATGTCTCTATGTAGAATTTTCTGCCCCTTTCCTGTTTTTTTAAAGTCTTTATCCTACATTATTTTTGTGCATTTTAGTTAAGGTAACCTCAAACACAGTGACTATCACATCAGGGAGCTGTGAGGCTTTTGGTGGAGATACATGTAATGATGACTTGTAAGTATGATTACTTTGGTGATTTGAAATATTTCAATTTGGTATTCGGACCAGTTTACAATGTATGCATTTTTCTCATGTGTATAAAATCTTAGTCTGACAGTAAGTGATCTTGAGCAAATCATTTGGTCACAATTGGCCTTACTTTCTTCATCTGTCAAACGAAGATAACACTGATACTATGTCCTTCAAGGTTTGTTCAGTCATTCATTCAATCAACATGTTTTTTAAAGTGCCTACTATGTGGCAGGCACTATACTAGTCTCTGGAAATGTAGATACAGCAAATAAAATAAATCCTGTTCACAAGAAGTTTGCATTCTAACAAGGGAAGCAAGTATATACATAAATATATAAGGAAAAAAACATAAAAGAGAAAAATAAGAAGTTAATAACAGCAATAATAACTAACATTTATATAGCATTTACTATGTGTCAGGCACTGTGATAAACACTTTACAGTTGTTATCTCATTTGATATAAAGGAATTAGGGAGGAAACCAGCAGTTGAAGGAGCAAGGGGCTTTGGAAACCTTAAAGCGGTAGAGAAATGTGTGGTTGCCATTGTGTCATCACTAGAATTCTTTTCCCAATTAGTCTAAAGTAATTCAATAGTCTATTAACTATTTTGTGCTATCTAAACTGGAATCCTTGTTTTCACAGAATCTAATTTATGCTTGCCTTCTCAAGGAGAGAAGAGGGGAGGGAGAGAGGGACATAGTATGGTACACAAAGTTAAAGAAAAAGAATGTTAAAAAAAAGCCTTGTTTACATGTAATTGAGAAAAAAATAAAAGTTAAATATAAAAAAGAATCTAATTAAAATTTGCTGGTAATTTGTTCTTATACTTTCTCTTTCACTGGGACTAATTTCTCATTCAAATGACCTCACTTGATATCTATAAGAAATTTTATTGAAGTAGGACATACCAGAGTGGAAAAAGGCAACTGTGAAAAAAGCTATAGGCAATGACAGAATAAAATTCATGTTCTAGGAATCCCTAGGGATCCCTAAAAATCCAAGAATGTTAATTTCATGATGATGGTAGCAGGGCAGTAAGTCAATCTCTTGAGAAATTTAAATTTGTGAATGTACTCATCTGTCTTGTTTGATGTGAAAGGGGTTGGGGAGAAAGAGATGCTTTATTGAAAAATATTTCCTTTTATTTCTTCACCTTCAGAGAGAACTCTGACTTGATTACATATGTGGCAGACCTGCAGTTTAACAAACAAAAGCTGCAAGAGGAAAATAACAAATTTAAGTTAGCGTTGGAAGCCCTAGAAGAAGCCAACAGCCAGTTAACAGAAGACTATCATGAACTGCACAGCCAAATGAAAAGGTGAACTCATTTCACTCTATGTGGGTGTGTGTCCCAGGACTTATTCTATATCTATGCCCTTGAATAGTTCGTTCATGTCTATGCCATCTGCCTGAGATTTGTATGTCCTATAAGCCAAAAAAATGGGTCCATTCAAATTATTCCCAATTGTGCCCAAACTACTTGTATGAAATTTTGAAATTTCAAGAAGCTACACTGGTCACCTCATTTTCCTCACCTGTAAAATGGGGATATTAGTAGCACCCATTTCCCAGGGTTTTTGTGAAGTTCAAATGAGATTTGTCAAGCACTTAGGTAGGAATAGGTGCTGTATAAATGCCAACTGATAATATTATCATTATTAGTATTATAAAGTTTTTCTAGCATGTGCATGTGGTTATTTCCCCAGTAAATGGTTACTTAAGAAAATGGTACCTGAGAAACAGATCATGGCTTCAAATTGAAAAATGATGGATTCTTTGTCAAAGATGGAGCATACCTAATGAGGAGCAGAAAAAATTTTATTTACCTGGAATCTTACTCATCTAATCCAAAGGTCTTAAACTGAACAGAAAGGAAGAGAAAATGAATGAAGAATAAATGGATGAATGAATTAATGCTTTAAAATGTTTTTTAAGGGTTTACTATTTGCCAAACACTGTACTAAGAAGTGAAGCTCTGAATACAAAAGTGAGTCAGTCCCTGCCTCCAAAACCTTGTGTACTAATGAAGAAAATCAGTATGCGTGGGAGTGGTAGCCAGGAAGGGTGTTTTGGTTTTGAAGTCAAAGATATAGTGGGCCCTTTGAGACACCTACCAATCAGGGCAGCACCGGACAACAGTTAGAGGGTCAAAATGGATACATGTCCTAGATCTCATAAACATATCATAAAGTCATATTGTAAACCAAGGAGAGGGTCAAGAAAGAAGTTACCTTTCATATCTATGCATAGGGAAGAGTTTGTGACTAAGGAAGTGATAGGATCACTTGAGATAAAATGGATAATTTTTATCATAAAATTTTAAAATTTTTACACAGATATTCTAATGTAACAAAAATCAGGAGAATAGTAATTGGGAAAAAAATTTGAAACACATTTCTCTGAAAAAGTTCTCATTTTCAAGAAGCAAATTAAAATTTGTAAGATTTTGAACCTTTTCCAAATGGTTAAAGGATATGAAAAGGCAGTTTTCAAAGGATGAAATCTAAGTCATCAATGATCATGAAAAAATGCTCTAAAACACTAATAAGTAGTTAAAAGCAAATTAAGGCTTCTTTGAGCTTCCTTTCCATACTTACCAGATTGTCAAAGACGAGAAAAGATGAAAATAATTAATGGTGGAGGAACCACATGAAAAAAGGTGCATTAATTTTCAGTTGGTGGAGTTGTGACTTGGCCCAGTCATTCTGGAAAGCAGTTTGGAACTCTGCCCAAAGAAGCTACCCAACTGTCTGTACACTTTGGCCCAGATATACCACTATTAGGTCTATACGTCAAAGAAATCAAAGAAAGAGGGAAAAGATTTATAGGTATAAAAACATATCAGAAATTAAGAGATGGTCCCTTTGGAGGATCATTAAATTATGGCATAGGCATGTAATGGAATATTATTGTGCCATAAGAAATGATGAAATGGACAGTTTAAGAGGAAATGAAAAGACCCAATTGAATTGAATCAGAATGATGTAAGCAGAATTAGATCAATTTATACAATAGAAACTATGATAAACAAACAAACAAAAAAGACTCTTCTTAGAGCCCTAATCAAGGGAAAGATAAACCACAAGTCCAAAAGGATGAAAATGAAACATAGCATTCAACTCCTGGCAGAGAGGTTACTGTTTTAGTTCATTTCTTTTTTAAGAAATTATTTTAGTTTAAACTTCAATACAAAATAAGAAAAGAAAAAACAAACAAACTTAAATACTAAAACTAAAATAATACAAAATAAGAAAAAAAAGAATTGCCATGTGCACAGCAAAATGTGAGAGAGGATTCAAAATACACAGCAACAAATTTCCATTTTAAGAAAGCCTATATAATAAATACTACGAATTGTATTGAGAGCTGTCCATCTTCTCTTTGCGTCCTTGTAAGTTTTCTTTTGTTCTCTACTGTGTACTTTTTACTTTGTACTTTTTCCACCTTCCCCCAGAAGGCTACAATTAAATGTATATGTTATATAGATAGATTTATATAGATAGATATAGAGATGTATACATATACATATAAGAACATATATATTTATATGCACATATACACACAAAGATATATACATACATATACCTGTACATACATACATGTACACATATATACTTTCCTTTATAAAACAAGTCCTCCCATATTTTTCCAAGTCCACCAACTCATCATTTCCTACATTTAACATTCCACCTTTTACTGTCTAGTTGTTTTAAATAGTTAAAACAACATTCATAAATATGACTGACACATAGTGTAGTTTCCCTGTTTTCTCTTTTGATTACACATATTTTAGCCTTAACTTTATCCTAGATCACGATTACCACATATCTATATGCATAGATATATAACATATAATATAAATAATGTATAGTACATGTATTTGTAATCAGAAATATTGAATATATATACACACACATACATGTATATGGCAGTAGAAGAGCAGTGCAAGGATAGCAGGAGGGATTATTTTTGTAATTTAAGAAAATATATGAGAAAAACAGAACAATAGTGCAGAAACATGATAGAAAATATTGGGTAAAGATAATGGAGGGAGAATCAGAAGCAATAGTATTGCGTATTATCTATATTTAAAGGAAAAAACTGACAAGACATTCAGGAAACATCTGCAGTCTGGCATGGAGGCATGAAGGCATGCATAGTAGTGATGGGGGACCTCAGTTATCTGGAGCTCTCTTTCTGCCAAAGAAAGAGCGATTAATAATTTCTTGTCTTGTGAATGATTTTATCTTTCAAAAGATGGAAGAATTAGGACAGGGAACTGTCATTCTGGATCTGATTCTTGCTGATGAGGAGGAGCTAGATGCTGCAGCAGAAATAATGTGGACCTTAGGAGAGAAGTGACCACATACTCTTAAAATAAAACATAGAAAAGAAGAAAGCTTACTGTAGTTCAATATATACCCCAGATTTAGGGCAAATTTCAAAGCATTCAGAAAAAGAATAGATAGCATTCGTTGGCCTAAAATTCTAGAAGGAATGTAACTGTGAGCAGACATTAAAAAGCCCTCAAGAATGAAATTCTGAATAGCCAAAGTGATTTAAATTCTAACAACAAGGAAGAGGGAATTGTTTAAAGAGATAGGTAGGGAAGGTCAGGTAACTCGGACACCGGTGTTTTTAATTGGTTTTGCTTTGCTTTGTTTTTGAAGATGGAAGCCTTTGCAAATAACTGAGGAGGAACATAAAATGTGGCATAATCCTTTATGAATAATGTCAGAGGCGCTAAAGTTCAGAAGAGCTTAGGCTGGGAAAGAGTGCTAAAGACAACTGAAGAGGAATTTTCTTTTAATTTTATAGGGAAAAGAAGGTCAAAGATTGGATAAGACTACTGCATGAGGGTGGATGGACCAGTGATAACAGATAATGATGACAGAATTAAGGGAAATGTGGGCTACCTTTGGTATTGATTACATGATTGCTCCCAAAAAGTAGTAGTATATGATCTTTACTTATTAAGCACCTACTATTTTCTTGGCACTATACTAACTCGTTAAGGTGCAAAAAGTGACAAAAACCTCCTGTTTTCAAATATCTCACAGACTAATGAAGGAGACAACATGAAAACATGTGCAAATACATTCAGGATAAATTGGACGTAATCAACAGAGGGAAGGCTTCTGACAGAAGAAATTTTAGTTGGGACTTGAACCCAAGGAAGCTAAGAAATGGAGATGAGGAATGAGGGAATTCCAGGCATGGGGGACTGCCAGCAACATCAAGGAGGCCAGTCACTGACCTTGCAGAATCGCTAGGTTGCAGAATAGTCGACATGAGCAAAGTATAAGAAGACCGGAAAGATAGAATGGGGTTAAGTTATGAAGGATTTTAAAAGCCAAATAGAGGACTTTATATTTGATCCCAGAGATGATAGGGAATCCTTGGAGTTTACTGATTCAATAAATAATTGGGGGGGGGGCAGGGTTGTGTCTAGTGGAGTGTCCCAGGGTGCTTGGCCCTGTGCAGTATAATTTTTTTTATCAGTAACTTTGATAAAGTTAGAGGAGGCATGCTTATCAAATATTAGATGACATGGAGCTAAGAGGGGTCACTAATATGTTGAATGACAGGATTCAAAAAGATCTTAATAGTCCAGATCTATGGGATTAACAAGTGGGAATTTAATAAATATAAATGTAAAATCAGCAAGTATAAAGCTGGAGTGGTATGACTAGACAGTATTTTGTCCAAAAAAAGAAGAAAAATGGAGTTTATGTCTTTGAATGTCAATATGGGTCAAAAGTATAAGTGGCAGCTATAAAAAAATGATGTGACTATAGTTTACACTGAGAAGGTTGTAGTGTCCAGAATAAAACTGGCTATAATCTTGTAATATCTTGATCCAACAACATGTGAAATATTTTATTTTGGGTGCCACATTTTAAGAAGGATGAGAAAAGAATGAAAAGCAGGGAGAATTTGAAGGACTAGAACCAGAATGGCAAGGTCATTGAGATTATGGCACATGAGACTTGGTTAAAGAAACTGGAGATCTTTAACTTGTTGAAGAGAGGACATGGGAGGTCATGGCAGCTGGATTAAAGTATTTAATGGACTATTCTGTGAACAAGGGATTGTTTATTTATTTGTTTGGGTGTTTATTTATTTACTTTTTGGCTTTATCTACTTTTTAGCTGTCAAAACTAGAAGCAATGAGTGGCCAAGTTCAGAAATTCACATTTAGGTTTAATATAAGGGAGAACTTTTAGAACTATTAGGAAGGGAGAACTTCCTGGTAGTTAAAGCTATGGGAAAGTACAATAGGCTATGTTAAGGAGTAGTAGTTTACTATGATAAATTTTCAAGAAAAATATGGATTATCGTTTATTGAAAATTCTGGTGAGAAGATTGAGATTCAAGTATGTTTTGGATTAGATAGACATTGAGATGACTTCCTACTCAGAGATTCTGTGAACTTGCAAGGTATACAACTTCCATTTATGAATGGGTTTTGTCTGCTAGTATTCTCTATAGAAAATTTATTTGAGAGACCCCACCAGCAAACATATACCACAAAGACAGAAGGAAAGGTCCCTCAGAGATATATAATCTCAATTTAAAAGTTCCCCCCAGTGATACAGATTATAACCCACCCAGGCCTGTCAATTTTTCACAACTAAATGTGAGATTCCTTCCTCACTTTCTTCTCTTTTCACAATGGTATAAATAGAATACCAAGGCTATCAACATGACATCCCTTATCTTCACTGTGTAACCACTCATATTTTCTTCCTATCATACAATTCATTACTGATGTCTTTTACACCTGTTCTTTGAAGTTCTTCATTGGTTATATGTTATGGCTTGCTCTTATAACCATATATCTCTTCATTGCTCTCTGCATAACACTGATTTTTTTTTGAGACTTGTAATACATGTTTTGCAGCTTCACAGCAATACTAGCGAATATTGGTGTTAAAATGTTGGTCCTGTGCTTTTCTGCTAAAGTCAAGGTCATTAAAAGAACTTTACAGTTTCCCAAAGGAAACCCAGCCTGCTCTCTTTTTCTTCAACCCTAGACCCAACTCCTCTATCTTTTGTGTCTGTCCTAGATATACATAATAATGGACAAGCTGTATTAATTGCATTTCCAAAGGCATGTTGTCATTTAGGCAACAGACTTTTTCTTCCCCTTGATCCTTCTTGTGGAGATGATCGAGCTAAATTCCTTGAACTGGAAAGAAAGCTAGTGCCCACTCATTGGCAAGTGTTGAGATCAAGTCAATTATAAATGTAATAAATATTATTTCTCCTTAAGAAATAATGAGTATGAAGAACTCAGAAGAGCATGGGAGGACACAAACTGGTGAAAAGTGAAATATGTAGAATCAGGAAAACAATACGTAAAATTACAACAACAATGTAAATGAAAAGAATAACTGCAGTAAAAAAAAGTATATGCTATATTAATTATGATGACCAAGCTTGACGCTAGAGAATAGATTAAAAAATGAACCTCTTTCTCTTCTTTACAGTTGTGGGAGACTGTAAATGTGGGATATTGTATATTCCATCAGACTTAATTGATGTGTTGGGTGCCTTCGATGAACTGCGTTTTTTGTTTTTTTCTGTTCTTTGTTGCATGGCATAGCTCACTTGGTAAGAAGGAGAAAGGATAGATTGAGAAGTGAAGAAGAAATAAAAAAAACATTCATAAAAAAGTTTAATTTAAGACAAGGTTTGATAGGATCCCTGTGCTTTCCATTCCTCTAAACTGGCAATTTTGGCAAGTGGGGTAAACTGAATAAAACATAGGCACCAATTACCTTTTTTAGACATATTTAGTCGAGTGAAGTAGGACTACAAAGACCTGTAGAGGAAGAGTCTTATCAGCATTCCATTTGAGGGGAGTCAGAGATCCTAGGATAAAATGTAGATGCCTCCTTTTCAATAAAAGTACTCTATGTGCTTTAAGCTCTCCAGTCTGTGGTGGATTTCAAAAGCATCCTTATGCAAATCTTCATCCCAGGAATGTAATTCTTCTGGTGACCTTAAGGTCTAAGGAAGAAGCTTCCTTGAAAAACTTGCTACATTAACCCCTTTTCTACAGGTTGTGAATTAAGTATTCCCTAAAACCTATGGGCACATTAATACTTTGTTCAACTTCTGGCAAAAGGTCTGAGTGGTTTTTAATACTTGTCCAAAAATAGTTCTGTGCTTGTATTAATAGTCTGACAGTTATATTTGAGGTTTTACTTATGAATTTTTTTCCAGTGCCCAACAATCTATTAAGAGAACAAATCTTTTAAAAGAAGAACTGGAGGAACTGAAAATTAACTTGAAAGTCTCAGAAGAGGAGAAAACCAAAATAGTAACTCAGAATAAACAGTTAGTAAGTGACCCAGTTACCTTTTAAATGGCAGAAATATGAATTGTGACTTTCATGATAACATTTAGAAGAAAGGCAACTAGTAAGGCTGCTAGATTCGTAGAAAAAAACACAGAATATGGAACTAATTTTCATACATTAGAACTGTATTTCCTACATAGCACTTAGTCATCAGACTATTAGTTATGAAGGTCTGGGATATTCACAGATTGTCTAGTATGGGTTTATGCCCCAGAGATAGATGAACAAATGTCTGATACCTGAAAACCATTCAAATTTGATCTTACCATTGATTTGCCTGTCAAATTTTCATCTCTTCACAGGATATTGACTAAAAGGGTGAGGTAGTCTGGTACTCACAGGCTTCTTTTAGGTTTCACTAATTTGTTTTTTATTACAATAAGAATGCAAATTAATGAAGGATTAAACCTCTGGGGCACAAAATAAGTTAGCTAGACTAACTTTTAAATCATAAGCTTGAAAAAAAGACATTTTTAATAAGAACTTAAATTATTTCCTAGATCCAATATAGATGGTCCATTTCAGATGGCTGGTCAGTGCCATTATTTTTGTTTCATTTTTTGTCATCCCTCTCCTTGACCACAGTGCCTGTCAGATATTGAGTGCTTACTACATGAAAATTGACTAATGATCAAACATATAATTGTGTTAATACTGTTAAATATAGAAGTGAAAGCCTTTCAGGATGGTAAAATATGTGTTTGCTGGCTGAAGAAGACATTTTGAAATCTATTTATCTTTAAGGTAATTGGGTTTAATGGAAATAGCATTTGCCAGGAAATCAGAAGAATTGTATTAGAGTCCCTGTTCTGAAACTAATTAGCTTAGGTAACCTTGGGGAACATTGCAAGGCCTCGATTTCCTCATCTGTAATATGAGGGAATGAAATTCTAGCTCAAAAACCATATGATTTATTATGGAGTACATTGATTTGACAAATGCTTTAGAGCTCTAGGATATACAAAGTAGTACTACTGCAGTCCTCCTATATACATACGTATATGTATGTATGTATGTATCTTTGAACAGTCTCTCATTGTAAAACCCTGGTTTTTTAACTTCAAATCTTTGACAATTTGTGACTTGGAGTTCAGGATGTGAACTTCTGGTGCTCAGATTGTCACACAGAGTCAAGCTTAGGAAATATGGAACTTGAAATGGGAAGTACAGTCATATGTGTTTCAGGGTGCTTTTTTGATAGAACTCACTGTTACTTATGGTACAGTTATTAGGGGAAAAAATAAGGCCAGGGGATACAGCTAAAGCCTACTAGAGTTTTGTTTTTTCTCATTATCTTAGATATTGATAAACCCTACAGGGAAGTTATTGGTTCACTAAGAGCTGCCTGGACTTCTAGTAACCTAAGAGTTAACATTGCCTTCAATGAAGTTTTAGACTAGTTACTACCTGGTGTGTTACTATCTTTAAAATTAGTTAAAATTCAAAATAGATACACTTTTCTGGATTTTTGCAAATGAATATGTAGTGATGTCTTAAATCACTGAAATGTTTTTATTTTTTTTTTCCTAAATGAACCAGAAAAAAGAAAATCAGGCCCTGATTCTTAAGATCCAGAATCTTCAAGAGGAGGTATATTGAACAAGTGAAACACTGGTACAGATAAATGTAGGAAAATCACATAGTGACTGATCACAGTGAAGTTACTAATGGGTGGGCATGTTCAATCTCTTTCTATATGGGCTACTGGTTCTCTCCATTTGTGGAGTGGTAAATGGAAAAAGAATTTTTACATGTGAACTGAGAGAAGGTATCAAGTCCTTGCCACCCCTGAGGAAATGGGATTCAGGGGAAAAGATTCAAGACTGCTGGAAATTCATTTATATAGCATTGAAAGCAAGTCCCATTATACAAAGAGGGGCTCTTAATTATGCTGTGAAATCTGAGAGGACAGAAATTGTAGCATTCTTCTTTTCATCCCTCACAGTACCTAGCAGACCACCCTGTGCTAACAAATTCTTAATAATTATTTGCTGAATGAAGGAGCAAACAAGTATATTTTAATTAGAGAGTTTCTAATGTGTGGCATATGTTGGAGCCATTGGGTAAGAATATGAAGAAGTATTTTTAAAATGTAAAAAAAATGGCAAGAGAATACTTAGCTTTGCTATGATTTTTCTGGAGAAAACAAATTCCCTCTTAACCTTTTCAGCTCAATTGTGGTTAAGTGTTTCTCATTTTGCCTATGTGCAGCCTATCTGCTACCATTCTCTGCTAAATGTTTTGGTGAGATATACAAAAGATAAGCCAGGTGTTTGATTTAATACTTCCTCAGTAGGCTAGGTAAACTTCTGGAGAGGGACCCCAACTTTGGGTCACTGTTTTCTTTACAATCCAGATCCTCAAGTTAGATCTATTAGGTGTTAAAATGTCTAAATAGGATTAGTGAATTTTATTAAACAAATTTAAAGTTGTTCTGGGGGAACAGGAGGGAGAGGCATAAGTAGGGGAAATGGAGGAACAATTTCTAAATTGCTTCATTCTAATATAGCCCTGTAATTATTTCTATTAGGAAGTATTTTCAGCTACGCTTGACAAGTAGGGAGTAAAAGAGGTTGATCCACTGTGAAGAATAATATGCAAACTTGTTTCTTTTATTTATTTCTTTTATTCATCTTCCTCTAAAATATTGGACTTTGGTGACTTCCAAAAGAAATTATTTACCAGTGCACGACTGAATGTTAAAAGTATTTTATACAGTCATATTAAAGATATGAACAAAAATTGCCTGGGGTTAAGACAGCACAGAGAGCTTGTGATTTCCATTGGTGAACCACCCATACAGGTGAAATTATGAGTGATATGAGTATTCCAGCTAGAGATGGCCTGAAATCCTGGGTTCAAGTCCTGCTTCCTGACTCATTGGCTGTGTGACCCTGGAAAGACCTCTTAATCTCTTAATGCTCTACTAGGCAACTAAGACTAAATTGCAGAGAAATTTCTAGCCTGCCTTGGTAGAGGGAATAGCCTTCCACAAGAGTTCCTACAACAATGAACTCACAGGTCCTTATCCTATAAGTAATTTAAATCATTGAAGTTTTGCTAGTTTCATAACTTCCAAAGAGTATTGTTTTCCTTCCGGGCAGTTTTGTGTACATGTGTGTTTGTATTTTTTGTTAGAATGAAAGGAATGTCATGGATATGGATAGATTGGAAAGGAAGATTGAAGAATTAACTAAAAGTGAGATTGAACACCAAGTTAGCACTTCCCAAATACTGGTAAAGCATTTTCTTCTGATAGTGACACCTACTGATATTGATACTCTTGCCTTGATTTTAATCATTAAAATTTACTTACCAATATTTGAAATCTGGGGGAAGAATTGTTGTTATTGTTTGAAAGAATACCTAATCATTATAAATTGCTTCACATTCAGAATTTTATAACTCATATCCCATAAAGAGATGAATATGGTGAAGAGTCTTAGAAAAGCCTGCCATGAATGGCTCCGCTAGATGTCTGGATTCTTTTCATATGCCATATATGTACATTATATGTGTCTAGATCGATAGTTTACAGTAAACAAAAAGGAGTTATTTGCAGTTTCATTAATTTGAATCATCTTAGATTTTTAAAAATCATTTATTTGAGCTGAAATCACCTTCCTCATAGTATATTAGCATTTATTTGAAATACATATGAATTTCACAAATTTAACATTTGCTAGAAGGGATCCAGACTCCCTGAATATTTTTAATATTATTATATGAAAATAGTTATGAGTATATATTGTCTCTTTTAACAATGGGATTGTTGGGATGCTAGTTTCTGAATTACTGTTTAGTTTTTCCCTGTGTATGAACCGAAGGCCTATGCTCATTTTATGTAAATAGAGAAGGATCACTTTTATTCTACTATTATATGCGTATGCTTATTTTGAGTTTAAGAGGCATTTAAATACCTTTGAATTGATCATGTCTGAAGAAAATCAAGGATTTTTTTTTTAAGTTGTGCTTCTTACAGCTAACCCTGACCTTCAAGGGGAAGAGGCAACTCTGTCTTATACTTGTCGGTTTGTAATACATCTCAAATGTATATACATACACTTATATGTGTATATATATATATGTAACATTTTCATTTCCTCCGAGAAAGTGTGGGTTTTCTATCGATTCTCATGTAGAACTATTATTCTACCACGGAAAATTCCCTCTGCAGGAAATTAGATAGGACTTTGGGGAAAAAAAATACAATCTCAGAGTTCCATAGGACCTGAGAGGCCATTTAGTCTAATCCATTCCTGAGTAAGAATCCTCTCTACAATATCTGCAGTAAGCAGTCAAAGATTTCTGGGAGGACATACTCATTACCACTTGAGACATTACACTTTGAGGGAGCTCTAAGTATTACAAGGACCCACATGTGGCCTCAAGGCCACAGGTTCCCCACGCCTGTTTGAGACCGTAAAGTCTTTGAAAGCCATAAAAGGTGAAGTCAAATGATTCCAGACAGGAAATCTGTTCCAATTGACTGTGCTTTTTCAGCATGCCTGGATAAAAGCATTCCTTTATAAAGGCATCAGGTTAGCTGGAAACAAAATGACCAAAACAGTCCTTGTCCTCAAGGAGCTTATAGTCTTATGGGGGAAAGATACAATATTTGTCACATGACCAGTAAGGTAGCAGATTAGTCCTTTCTCCAAACTTTTTCACAATCCTCCAATCCTACCCCCACCCCAAACAAAAAGGACATATGCACCTGATGTACAACAAGTACAACTTAACAGAAGAAGACTGACTTCTGAACAAGGTAAATTCCTTTCATAATTAACAGTAGAAGAATTGTAATACTTAAGAGTGTTCACTCAGCATTCCTCCCCCATCAGTCTCCATGTGTTAATGGCAGCAATAGAAACATATCCTAGGTTTTATGTGGGGCCACATGCTAGGATAGACCTCCACATTGTTGCAGTGACTAAGTCTGAACAGCCCTTCATCTCCCACCATTAAGAAGCAATAGAAGCTGATGATGCTCAGGGTAATGAAGGAAAGGAAGAAGAAAGGAAGGGAAGCTGAAAATGTTACTTTTTCACTGGGACTAAGACCCTAGGGTCAGTGATTTGCCTGAACACATCTGAATATGCCTATTGACCTTTGCTTTGGTGGTCTCTGCAGATGTGAAGATATAGCTATCCATGACAAGCATGACATTCAGTTGGAAGATCATTTGAGTAAGGCTTCCCACCTAGCCCTAGCATTATCTCAGAAGACTATGGAGAGGAACAAGAAATGTTTTTAACAGCTTCACTGTTAAAAACTGTGCTGGGGGATGAGATCTTGCTATGAGATCTTGATGTGCTGGGGAAAATCCAAGATAGCACATTGACAGAGAGCCCCACTGCACCAAGTGGTGGAAAGAGTAGGTAATTCTACCAAGCTACAGAATTACTCCAGAGAATGATCAGAACCTTTCAGATATTATACATTTCAGTTATCTATTGTCCATGGAAGAATGTCACCCTTACCTTTAATAAGTGAGTAGCAGAGGGACAGGAATGCAGGAGATACAAGAGCTTCCTCCACAATCACCTTTTATTTATTCTGAATATAAACTCCTTCAGGGCACAGAGCGTTTTATATTCATCTTTGTATATCCAGTACCCAGCACAGAACTCATTATATAATAGGCATTTAATAAATGTTTATTGATTGGTCAGTTTTGTAGCACTGTCATTCACCAAAGTACTATAGTAATTGAATTCAGCAGGCATTATTTTGGGAGATGAAAATGACAGTTTCTGCTGTCAAGCTTTCAAATTAGTGAGGAACAAGACATGTTTATATCACGTCCACATGTAATACGGTTTAGAATGAGGGAAATTCATAGGAGTGGCCAAACTGAGACAGATTCAAGGTTAAAAAGGGGGGAGAGCTCTCGCCTAATGAGAAAAATCAAGGATGGTCTAATCAAGGGAATGACTTCCCTTCCGTTTTGTTTCCTTTCAGATGAAACTACACATATGTGAGAACACTTTGCTTAATAAAGATGCAAGTCTTCATAAGGTTGGTTTTCTTTTAATGTTATGATGTTCTAGATTTGGGGAGAAAATAGCAAAGACAGAGTAAGTCATGATTTTTATTACATATTAAAATAGTTCATGTTTAATTAAATTCTAATGTCCTCTTACCAGACTTCTCTTTACATCATTTATGAAAAAATTTCCCTCAATTTTTTCCCTGGGATGAATTTAAATATATCTCTATATTTGGAAAAGTTGGAGTGCCCTTTATCTATTTATGAGAACATAAATATACATATTTCCTATTTTAATACTAGAGGGAATAAATGTTGTCTTTGTCATTAAATGGTGTATACAATTAGATCATAGGGTCATAGATTTAGAGCAGGAATGAATCTTAGGCTTCAATTCCACTCCCTTCATAAGGAAGATAAGGTAAGTAAAGCACAGAAAGGCTGTGCCTTGCCCAGAGTCACATATTTAGTAAGTATAAGAGGCAGTATTTCAAGTCACCCCAACTACAGCACTCTCTCTATTACTCCACTGGGTGAATCTGACTGTGCTTAACATTTTAACTTAACTCAGTTTGGGTGATCTTTGACCATCTTCTAGAAAAGATTCTGGTGAGAAACGACTGAAGGTGGTCTGAGAAGCAGCAGGAAGTACACAACGAAAGCAAGGGGTTTTCTGAATAATGAAATTTAATTAATGTGAACTCTGTAGGTGGGGACTGTTTTTACCCTTTCTTGTATCCCCAGCACTTAGCCCAGTACCTGACACACAAAGAGCGCTGAATAAATACGTGCTTGTTCACTGACTGTCTGATAGAGGAAAAGTCAGTGGGAATGGAACGTTGTTTGACGTTCTGCCTTGTTTTTCCTTGAGAGAAAAGAAGTTTTAAAGGTCCCACTTCCTGGAGGAGTTTGGTAGTTTCCTGACCAGAGTTCTAGCCAGAAAGTCTTTGGAGATGAAGGATGAGAACATCACAACCCCTTTCCCTTCGATCTCTGCTTTGTGGCATTAAGATATTTCTTTGTGTCTGCTTATGTTGCCCCTGACTTTTATTTACCACTGTGACTAGAATGGTTTTAAGGGAGGTGTGAATTGAGATTGTCAGTGTTTAGTACATGATAAATACTTTCTTGGGTGCAGATATAACTTGATTTCAACTTAAATTCACTTTGAATAACTATAGTTTGGTGCCTGAACTTGTGGGAATGTCTTTTGCGACAGAACTACTCTTCACTCTGATTTTTTAAAATGTCCAAATAACTAGAGAGAGTCAGAGAACAATATGGCTAGAGGGAAAAGGATATTTTACTTTTGCTACCTTTTTTTTTTCCTTGACTCAATCTGTGATTTCACTGGTGTAGAGAATTCCCAGTGATGAAACTACCTTCACCCACGTAAGTTGGCACCTGATCAGAAACTTAAAAGTCACAGAGAATTTCCTGGGGGCATTAAGAGATTAAGTAGCTTGCCCAAGGTCCAACCCATGTGTCAGAGAGATAGGACTTCTTGACTCTGAGGCCTGCCTTCTAACTTCTAGAATAAACTCTCTCTTCTGGACTATCTTAATCTGTGTCCACAGCGACTCTAGAATTCAAATACAGAACTTCTGAGGTCATTTGTTCATAGTCAGTAACTGCCATGTTTAGTTTTTAAGCCATAAGACTGGCAGTGAGTCTCAGGGTGAGTAGGTAGATTCAGTTCACCTGGTACTGTAAGACTTAATTGCTAAAGTAGGTTGATGGGTTAGTCTATTAGACCTTTTGCTATTAACTCTCTATTCAACCTTACAGAAAGATTTACACATAGAAGATCTTAAGTCAATCCTTGTGGAATACAGCACAGCCATAGAGGTAAGTAACATGGTTGTTTTATATCACTGGAGACGTTAAATATGCTCTTAAGTAACTGCTGCCAAAGTAACTCAACTCGTTTATTATGCCTGTGGTTGTAGAGTTTACGAGGGGAGAAAAATCAGTTGGTGCATGAGTTGAAGCAATCAAAGCAGAAGCTTCTGTTGTAAGTATACTACAAGCTCATTCTTTTGACCTGGAAAACAGTAATATCCCAAAGCAATCAGTCTGTTTTGTTTTGTTTGTTTTTTTTTGTTTGTTTGTTGGTTATGTTTTCTTTTTTTGCTTTTAAGAAATGGATTCAACTTGTATTTCAATGGACAGCTTTACCAAGGCATTCCTGAAGGGGAGAAATCATTGCACTCAGAGCTTAGACTTGCTCAGTCTACAGAGGTATGCAGTCTGAGTTAAAACTCTTCAAAAGTGGTCACACCTGCCAGGGAGCTTAATGATAAGTGTCTCCAGTTCACTGAACACAGAACCCTAACCCCACCTTTTTAGAAAGAGTCAATAATGCTTATTCTGCAAGTGAAAATGGCAATGTAGGCTAATTGACAGTCTTCCAATTGCAGATAAGTTTTATGCTTAGACCTTAGTTAAAGGTTTTGTAGAAGTATTTATTTGTATATTAAGAAATGCTTTACTTGGAAGATAGTTTTTTTTCACTGCCTTTAACAGAAGCCCTTTATTAGATGTTACAGTACACAGAGTCCTGCACTTGGAGTCAGTTCAAATCCTACCTCAAATAGCTACCAGCTGTGTGAGCAGGCAAGTCCAGTTTTCTCACCTGTAAAATGGGATCGGTAATCATATTTACATAATGAGGTTGCTCTGCAAATCCAGCCAGAGAACCTCTGTAAAGCACTCTGCAGCACCTTGGAGCACATCATACCTCTCATGGGGCAGTGTGTCGAAGAGGGGGGAAGACGCCCTCTCCGACTCTTTTTGAATTGCTCCTGCCAGGCTCTATGCGCTGTCCGTTTCTGAAGCATCTAGGGCAGCCTTAGATTCCTGCCATTCTGATTTCAAATGCACAATGACTGAGATGATGACAAGTACGGTCTGCCTCTGTCAGACTTTTCCTTTTCATCCTTCTAGACTAGGTCAGCTTACCAGCCCAATAAAGCTTTCTGTTTCTGAATGTGACCATAAAGCTGTGAGTCACTTTATGACATTAGATGGGCTACTTTATAGCCAATTTCTATAGGTTTCTGCTCTGTGCATCTTTTCTAGAGAAAAAGTTAAATTAGCCATTATGATATTTCCAAAAGATTTGGGATAGAAAGAAGCGAGACAGATGGAGGCCCAAAAGCTTTCTACTCAGACTTTCATGTGTTAGTCAACAATAAACATTTCAGTGGCAATAAGTAAAAACAAATAATGATCCTGCAAGTTTTTGTTTTTATCTCCCCCTTTAGCTTAAAAACTGAAAGTAACTGCATAGGGTTTTAGGTTTATCCATATGGAAGATTATGAGGGATCCTGGTGTCTCTTGAATCGGTGCCTTTTCCTCCCAGTCTTTTGTTTGAAAACTCTCCAGTCAACAAGAACATCGTCCTATGGGGGAGGGCATCACCATTTCCAAGCTGAAATAGATGACAGGTTGATAGATCTAGAGCTGGTAGGATCCTCACAGACCATCTAGTACAACCCATGCCTGAGCAAAAATCCCCCCAAAATAACCCCAAGTGATCTTCCTACCTTGACTTGAAGTGAGTGGGAAACCTGCTCTTTTTTGCCATGGTCCATTTTGCTCTTGGAGATCTTTCTCTTTCTGTCTCTATCTTTGTGTGTGTGTGTGTGTGTGTGTGTGTGTGTGTGTGTGCCTGCCTGTGCCTGCCTGTGTGTCTGTCTCTGTTTCTCTCTGTCTCTCTTTCTGTCTGTCTGTCTCTCTCTCTCTTTTCCCTCTCTCCCTCTCTCTCTCTCCCCTCTCTCCCTCTCCCTCTCTCACACATACACAAACAGCTTGTCCAACCCTCTTCTTTCGGCATGAGGTAACTGACACCCCTAGAGGGAAAATGAGTTTGATAAGCACACAGATAGTAAGTGTCAAAGCTAGAATTTGAGCCTACATCCTTCAGTTTTAAATTCATCTTGTATTTGAGGCCAAATTTGAGCTAGGGTCTTCCTGACGCTAAGCCCAGTGCTCTTTCCACTGTGTTGCCTGGTTGACACTGTTATAATTCAGTTGAGTAGTTTAAGTATGAAACAGTTACAAAACATGAAGATGTAAAATATTATCCATCTTTCCTATATGACTACATAGAAACAGCTTGGTACAGTTCAAAGGGAACTGGATTTGGAATGCTAGGAGATGGGCTCAAATCCTAATTCTGTACTCATTATTTTCATAACTTTGTTAATCATTTGACTTTTCTGCATCCCAGTCTTCTAATCTATAAAATGAGGGGGTTGGACAAAATGATTTCTGTGGTCTCTGCCAGCTCTGAAACTATGTCTCTATGATTCCAAGTATTGAAGAGACACAAAAAAGTCAGAGAAAGCTCTTAAGAAGAGATCGATTTTGAGTTGGATCTTGAAGGGTGAAAGATACCAATTGATAAGAGAGTAGGAAGAGCATTCCAGCTTGAAAAAATGTCATTGAATAGTCAAGTCATTGCATATTTATTAAGCAGTTGCTGTACTAAGCATTGGAAATACAAATACAAGCAGAGAGCCAATCCTTGCCTGCAAGGAGTTTATAGTCTAATGGGGAAAGATTATACAATAGGAGCTAAAAAGCGTATGGGGAGGTAAGGATGGAGAGGGTGAAGGTCTAGCACAGGAGCAGAATAGACAAAGCCCTTTGGGGATGAGTTAGCAGTGTAGTCAGGCAGGGAATGAAGACATAGCTAGCACAAGCCTCTTCCTTAAAATGTCTGGTTTTGGAAGAACCAGACAATCTGAAGGAAAGACCACAAGGGCAGAAGGGTATTTCCACTGTGAGAATATTCCAGGTTTGGACTGAGCTTCTAGGGTGAAGACATTTCTGTGGCAGGACTGTGGGGATGAGTCAGTGGTGCAGCCAGAAGAGGGAAGAGGAGCAGTGAAGTATCTGTTTGGAAAGAGGTAGATAGGGAATAATAAAGAGATTGGCTTGACTGGGTCAGATGAGTAAGCATGCAAAGTAATGAGGGAGTTATGTAGGTGGTGGTAAAGGGGAACCAGCTAATAGAGACTGTGATGCTAAAGGATACCTATTTTATATACTTTATCATAAAACCAAGTATCAGTTCTTTAGCAGAGCAACAAGAAACGTAGCCCTGGTGGCTCCAGAATGATTATAGAGCATATACGTACAAAGACTAGACCAATGAAGTGTCATTTGGGAGGGGATCCAAGAGGATACTGTCAGGTTTAGGTGCCCACTTGTTTGCCAACCTGCTGAGAGACTTCTGTTAGGAAGATAGAATAAACACTTGACTCATGCTATATAATAGCTCCAGTTTTAAAAGCTTTATTTGGAGCTACTTTATGTTTCAAACTATATTGACTTATGAAAACATAGTTTTCTTAAACCAATTAAAACAAAAGTAGCAGGTATCCTTTAACAGAATGACTTTTGGTTAATGGAGGAGATTGGGGGTGGGCATTGGTTTCAGGTCAGTGGATCAGAATGGTTATACAGTTCAAACAATTCATCATCTCTGGATGACATAATGGACAAAGAGAAGATGGTGTTGCTGAGAGAAACTGAGCAAATGGGAACAGAATTTACAGCTACCCTTCAAAAACTGGTATAGTATATAAAGCATAGATTTCACTTTGACTTAGAAAAACCACTCCCAAAATCCTTTTAATCTTTCATGTTATTTGTTAAGGGACCAAAAAGCAGTGTGGTACAGGGGATAGATAGTGGGCCTTAAAATTAGAAAGATCGATGTCTTAAGTTCTACCTGACCCATATATTAATCATGTAAACCTGGATAAGCCACTTAGATTTTTGGAGCCCAGAAAACTCTCTAAAATAGCAAATTACCAATCTGCATTGATAGAGAGAATTTACTTACTAAGTAAATTCACCAGTAAAATTACAGGTCTTGACCAAAAAAATAAAAAAGTTAAGAGCCCATATTCCTGATCAGAACGTAACTGATATAAAAAAGACATTTTCTCCCCCTAACCTTTCTGAAGTCAATATTTTAATTACGGATCAGCCAACTTCAAATTTCCACCTTTCATTAAGATGACATTCTTCTACTAGGACTGACTGTACCTGGAGAATTCTCTGGTAGCTACTGGCTATCACTTCCTTCCTTCATGTTGAGGTTTCCCCTGAAACCGCTAATGTTATAACTTAGTGTTTTAAAGGGATCTCCTCTCAAAAGAAAATATTTTGTTTCTGTTATATGGCAATAGGGTGACCTTTGTTCCCCCTCCCTGAAGGTGGTCCTAGTTTGACTTGTACATTATTAAGGGAAACAAACTTTTAAATGGATGAGACTCACCGAGCGCAGAGAGGCTTGCTTTGGTGTCCGACTGAGTGGTTTAAGTGGCATCATCAGACGCACCTAATACACCCTCCGGATTTTGTCCTAAATTACTTCTTGCTACAAAACAGCATGTGTATTTCACCTTAATTACTAGTTGGAGGTTTGGAAATCTCTTACAGCATGAAGAAGTCTCTGAAGTTGAAACACTTAGAATTGCTTCTCTTCGGTGGGTAACTGACCCAGAAATAAACATGCAGGAGAGATGGGAGGACAAGCTTACAGCAAGTATCCTGTGTTTTGTATTCTACGACTCTTCCAGATGTTTCTCTCTTTGTAAATTATTTTGATGTAATGATCCTTAATTACCATGTTTGATTTGTGTCTTCTACTTCTACCTTTAATCAGATCTATTTTATCTATTTTCAGTTCTATTCCTGAGAAGGCAGATTAGCTAGTAGGTGGGGACTTAATCTCTCTGACATTTTGCCAGCTGAGAACACCTCTGAGTTTTTTCTTCTATAAATGGGTTTTTTTAAATTATGAAAGACTTTATTTTATTATTTAAATTGTTTCCATTAGAAATCTATTTTCTCTCCTCCTACCCCAACCTCCCAGAAAAAAAAAAAAAAAGAAAACCCTTCTAACAAAAATGCATAGTCAAATATAACAAATTCCACCACTGGCCATGTGAAAAATAATCTTTCTTCACCTGAAATCTATCACCTTTCTCTAAGGGTATAGGTAGTATACTTTATCTCTGATTTTCAAAGGCAGTTAGGTGGTAGAGTGAATAGTGTGCCAGACATGGTGTCAGGAACACCTAAATTCATATCTAGACTAAGACACTTCCTAGCTATGTGACCCTGGGCAAATCTCTTAATCTCTGTTTACCTCGGTTTCTTTGACTATAAAATGGGTGTAATAATAGCACCTATCTTGCAGGGTTCAAAGGAGACATTTATAAAGTGGTCAGCACAATGCCTTACTCATAGCAGGCACTTAATAAATGTTTGCTTCTTTCCTCTGGAATCATGGTTGGTTATTACACTAATCAGAATTCTTAAACCTTTCAAAGTTGTCTTTATAATGCTGCTGTCATTAGCTGACAGCAGTGAGCTGGTTCTGCTCACTTTACTCTGTATCAGTTCATATAGGTCTTCTCGGGTTTTTCTGAAATTGTCCCTTTCATCATCTCTTATGACATAATAGTATTTCATTACATTCACAATTATTTTTTAGAAAAGAAAAAAGAAGAGGATCTTTTTGTAAGAGAGACAATGGTTTAAAATAATTTTTTAAACATATGGCCAATTCAATTGTAATTTTTATCCTGACCCACTAAAAAAGAATCATTTGTGGAAAAAAATGGGAAAAAGAAACATTCCTGAAGGCAGAAGGCCTGGGCTTTGATAGCCTACTCCAACACTTAGAACTGTGTGATCTTCAGCATTAATGCTGGTGATATAAAGAAAGAAGCAAAACACTCCCTATGCTCAAGGAACCTGCGTTATGTCAAAGGAGACAACCAGTTCACAAGGCTATTTGTGGGAGAAAGGATGCTTAGCACTTGTGGGGAGGGGCAGTGATCAGGAAAGGGTTTATGTAGAAAGCACTCCGACAGTCTTGCTGGAGACTAGGGAATCTAAGTGTAGGTGAGGTGCTAGTGTGTCCTAGGCATGGGGGACAACCAGTGCAAAGGCTCAAAGATGGGAGATGGAGTATAAGAGCAAGATGGCCATTTTAACTATACCATAGATAGCATGAAGAAGAGTAGTATTTAAGAAGGTTAGAAAGGTTTGAGAGGTGTTTGTGTTTGTCCCTCTGGGTAAATGCTACAATTTATTGAGGACTGACATTTTTTTCCACACAATTCCAAAATATTTTTCCAGAAAGACTAGACCACTTCACATCTCCACAAATAATGTATTACTGCATTATCCTCCTGCTTAAAAGGTATTTTGAGATTGTATTCATACAAAGGAGCTAGATGGTACAGTGGATATATTATTAGACTTGAAATCAAGAAAACATGAGTTTGAATCCAGTTTTAGACCCTTTTAAAAAGCTATGTGACCCTAAGTGAGTCACTTAACCCTCCCCCTCTTTTTTTTTTACCATGGTTTCTTTATCTGTAAAAAGAGGATGATAATAATAGCATGTATCTCCCAGAACTGTTGTGAGAATAAAATGAGATAATATTTATTAAAAGATGGGGGAGGGGTTGACATGCAACTCAGCAAATGTTTGTTGAATTTGGATAATTATTAATCTGTCCCTTAGTGATCAGAAATTGGATATGGACTTAAATATAGTTACTGAGGCATCTTGAGATAATGAGTGCCACCAAAGGGAAGCTAAGAACATTTTATGCTGGCTGTGTGATTTGTTCATCTTTAGCTTTGTGTGACGCAGAATTTTGTTTTGTAACTTTCCTTGTAGGATCTCAAACATGACCTAGAAACAAAGCTAAATCTCTGCATTCTAAAACTGAGCCTCTTGGGAAACTACAAAGAATCTCTTGATAAAGAGTTCATTAAAGTGGTAGAGAATCTCAAGAGATCCAAGCACGAATATCACCATGTCGAGAAAGAATTACATTTCAGGTAACTTTCATTAATTTCTTAAGAAATCTGTGCTCCATATATATAATTAATTTGTAAGTCTGGGATGTAGTCTTCATTTTTCTTCATTCAGGTTGTGAAAATATGTCGTTCTCATAAAACCTTTTACTTGCCAGATATGATATGATATGTTATGTTATATAATTAGCTTACAAGTTCTATGTGAGCAATAAAATGTCTAAATCTATAGAGATTATAATGTCGTTCCTCTACAACAGGAATTTTAGAATGGAATGGAATTTTTAGACTTAAAAGGAATAACAAAGATCACAGATTCATAGCTTAGACTTGGAATTAGCATTGGAAGTCAACTAGTCTAACGTTCTCATTTTACAGATAAACAAACTGAGTTCCAGACAAATCCTCAAAGAAATTACTTTCTAATGGGGCAAACAACATCCATAAAAGACAACTGCAAAACAGATGAAAGCATAAAAAAGGAAGGCACTAGCAGCTTGAGGGACTAGGAAAGACCTCTCGCAAGATATGATGTTTGGAGTAAGTCTTTAAGGAAGCCAGGAATTCCAAGAGTCAGAAATTGGGAGAGAGAGCATTTTAAGATGGAAGGTAGTCCTTGCAAAGGGGAAGAGATTGGAAATGAAGTACTGTGTGTGAGAAACATCAAGTAAGTCAATATGGTGAAACTAGAGTAGGCAAAGAGGAGTAATGGGTTAAAATTTCTGGGAGACTGGATTAAAAAAAAAACCACTGGAGCTTTCTGCTCTTTCTCTTCCTACAGTAGACTGGGTTCATTACAAACATGACTTCTGGAAAGTAGGACACCTTACCAGATTTGGGATTTTTATGCCCTGGGTGACTGGGAAGTCATGTAAAAGCTCAGACCCTCATCCCCTGGATAACCAATTCTTAGGGGCAGCTCCTCTGCCTTTTAAGGAAATATTAGCCACAGCACACATGGCAGGGAGTCAAATAGATGTTGCTCCTACCACACCCAGACCTTAGTTTCTTTATCAGTAAAACAATGGAGGGTTAAAAGAGGAGAATCTAATGTCTCTTCCAGTTCTGGTAGGCTATGTGTATATTCTATTGAGCAATTTAGCAAACATTTATTAAGCACCTACTACATAGGAAAACATTGTTTAAGAAGCTGGGAGTACAAAGACAAAATGAAATATGTTTGATTTACTCAAGGAGCTGATATTCTTTTGGGGGACACAGCATGTATACAAACAAATAATTTTAGGAGAAAGATAGCACTTACAGCTAGGAGGATCAGGAAAGGCTTCCACATCTGAAGTAAGTCTTGAATGAAGTGAAGGATTTTCTGAAAGGTAGAGATGAGAAAGAATATATACCAGGATAGCTTATATAAAGTCATGAATATGCAAGGAATAGCAAGTAGTTCCCTTTCTCTTGAATGCATATTTGTGGAGAAGTGCAAGAAGTCTAGAAGGATAGGATCATAAAACTCATTTATTTCCAACTGTAAGAGACACTAGAAGTCATCTAGTCCAACCTCCTCCTTTTAGAGATGAGGAAACTGAGGCTCAAAGATGTCAGAAGACTTGTCCAAGATCACAGAGAAAAGGTGAGCAGAGATGGGATTTAAATTCAGGTCTTCTGACTCTCATTGAGCCAGCTTATAAAGGACTTTAAAGACCAACATGAGGAGTTTGTATATTAAGCTAGGGGCAAAAATTTGGTTTCTCTGAACTCAAATGTATGTAGAGCTCATAATTACATGAAGAAAGCATCCAGGAACATAGAGTTCCATATCTGAAGGAGATAACTCAAGAAAGAATGTTTTCTTTTCCCCTTGAGAGATAAGGTACTGAGCATACCAGAAAGAGCATATAAGGCATGGATCTTCTCTTTTCCCTAAAGAGCAGGGAGTCCAGACTTCCTCATAGCAGTGGGTGGTGTGGGTATGTGACTTCCTTAGAGAGACACCAACCCCCTCTGTTAGGATTATCATTATTCCCCTGTCAATCAATTAAGAATAGTTAAGAGAAAAGTATTGGTCAGACTGTGCCCAATTAGAAATCAGCCTCACGATACAAATCTCCTGTTAGATTTGATCTGAGGGTTTGTGGTATAATGAACAGACTTGAAAAAACCTGACTCTGAAATCCATTTCTGCTGCTGACCAGATGTATGTTTCTGGACAAGTCTGTAAAACACTGAGATTCGCTTTCACATCTGAAAATGGGGCATTCATACTTGAGCTTCCCTACAGTTGAGGATGGTGAGAAAAGCTCCTGGTAAACCAAAATAAATACATTAGTAGTATTATCTGACATCAAATGAGTTCATTTTAATGCTCAATAAGTCATTACAGCCTATATGTAAAAGTTACATTGTGGAATATATTGATTTAATGCCCTTTTGAGTGTGACCCTGTGTTACATAGTTACCATCCCTTCCCTTATAGGGGACCAAGGTCTGGGCCTTCAATATGGGCCTGCAGTCAGGAAGACAAGTTCAAATACAGCTTTTGTCGCTAGCTATAATCCTAGGCAAGTCACTTAACCTCAGTTTCCTCAACTGTGAAATAGGAATAATATAATATAATATAACCCTATTTCCTAGGGAGGTTGTAAGAATCAAACGAGATATTTGTGATGTGTTTAGCACAGTGCCTAGCATATAACAGATGCTTAATAAAGATTAATTACCTTCCTTGTTTCCTACTCTCCTTCCTTCCTTCTTTTATTAAAAGACTGACTAAGAGAAAATGGGAACCTAAAAATATTGTTCATTTCTAGGTCTCAAACAGAAGTGAGGAAAAAAAGTTCTACTTTCTATAAGCACATATTAAATACGACAGTCTTTATTTCATCCCAGAGAAAATGTCAAGAACGAACAAAAAAAAAAAGTCAAAGAATTTATGGTAGTTCACCAATAGGAGATGCAATTGTCCTTCCCTTTCTGGGGAGTGTGTTTTCTCACAAACAGGAAAGACTTGTCAGCTTTACTGTATAAACTCTTTTTGGAAGAGAAACTTGCTCCCAAAGTGTGTAATAGAGAAGAAGAAACGTGATCTTGTTCTATCATACAGCCTAGATTTGTGGAATTCCAGGTTTCAGTGGAAGGATATGTAGAATGTCATGTACCTAAATTCTACGAGGGAAGTCAGAACGAGAGGGAAGATGGTTAAACAGCTAAAAATAGAATATTCTTCCGCAGACGTAATGTTCAATTCATTCCCGTTCTCCTTGATCTTTCATATATTAATAAAAGTGGCTCAACCATTACATCTAATATTTCTGCCAGTCCCCAAGGATATAGTTCATCCAATCCAGGTGATTTGAATAACATCAACGACAGTTACTCTCTTATTATGCCATTTCTTAATTGGATATCAACTCACCATTACTAAGGTGATTATTATTGCATCTGTAACAAAAAAAAAATAAAATTTTAAATAGGTGGTGATTATAAAGAGCAACATAGGTTTATCAAGAACAAGACATAACAATCAGCCACAGTACAATGTTAGTCAACTGATTGATTAGAATTTCTGTTTTTTCCTTATATCCCTTTTAGATTTATAAAGCACTTTATTCATGATGCCCTGGTGAGATAGGTATTGCAATGATCAGAAATCGTACTTTACAGATGAGAAAACAGTGACTGAGAGGTTCAATGACTTGCTGACTACCTGCCCAACCTACATTTTTAAAAAATTTTACTTTATTTTTGTTACATTTTAAGTTCCTGTCTCCCTCCCTCCCTTCCTTCACTTACACACACATTAAATGTATGTATGTATATGTGTGTGTATATATGTATACATGTGTATGCATAAAACCATCCTATGAATACTTCTGTTTATCAGTTCTTTCTCTGGAGGTGGGTAACATCTTCCTTCATAGGTCCTTTGTAGTTGATTTGAATATTTACAATGCTCAGAATAACTTAGTTCCAAACTATGCATCAAACAGTATTGCTGCTGTTATGTATCAAGGTCCCTTGGTTCTGCTTTTTTCACTCTTGATTGTTTCATGCAAGTCTTCCCATGTTTTTCTAATATCGACCTGCTGCTTGTTGTTTCTTGCAGCACCGCAGAAGACCGTCACAGAATTTCATAGATGCGGTTTGCCTGGATTCTAGCAAAGAATTTAATGAATCTGTTAATATGTATTCTTCCTTTCAAACATGGAAAGATGTGGGTTAAATGACGGTGTGATCCCATGGATTTATAACTAGTAGGTTGAACTCATACTAGTCAGTCGTGATTTACTGTCGATGTGAAAGGTATCCACAGTATCCAAGGTATCCATAGATCTAGGGATCCATGCTTAGTCCCGGGTGATTTGACAGTTTTATCAATGACACAAGACTGAGAGGGAGAGCTAAGACTGGCTGACAGAGGCAGGGTGCAAATAAATAATGAGAGGTTGGAACTTGGAGACTGAATCCAATAAGGTGAAATTCAGCAGGGATAAATGTAAAGTCTGACACAATTCAATAAATCGGTGCCATAAGTATAAGATGGGGGAGCTATGATCAGATAGAAGTTTGAAAAAAGATCTAGAGTTTTTTTTTTTAATTGTGACAAGAGTCTGACGTGGTAGCATAGGTTTTGAGAATAAAGAGAAGATAATTTCTCTGTACTTTGCCCTGGTCAGACCACATCTGGTCAGCTGCATTCAGTTCTGAGGAACAGAGTACAGGAAATAGACTAGGTGGAGAACATCCAGAAAAGGCATACCAGGATGATTAAAGGAAGGATGGAAACATGCATTTATCAAGTGCCTACAGTGTGCCAGGCACTGAGCTAAGTGTTTTACAAATATTGCCTCATTTGATCCTCATAATAGCTCTGAGAGGTAGGTGCTGTTATTATCCACATTTTAAATTGACGAAACTGAAGCAGACAGAGGTTAATTGACTTGTCTAGGGTCATACATCTAGGAAATATCTGAGGATAGATTTATACTTGGGCCCTCCTGACTCCAGGCCCAGTGCTTTATTCATACCCTGACCTTACTGTTTCAAAATCTTGAGATAATACCTTTATTGAGGGAACCAAGGATATTTAACCTGGAAAAGAGAGTGGAAGGAAGATCATAGCTGTGTTCAAGTATTTGAATACTGTCATATAAAAATAGAATTAGACATGTTCCATTTGGATCCAGAGGGCAGAACCAGGAACAGTAGGTAGAAGTTAAAAAACTGAAAATTTAAAGTAGATGTCAGGAAAAAAAACTTTCGTAACAATCTGAGCTATTCCCAAGTGTGATGCACTGTTTCAGAGGGTAAGTGTGACTTTGGAATTTTCAAGCAGAAGCTGGATGACTACTTATGGATATGTTGTAGTGGGGATTCCTTTTGACTTATAGGTCAAGTTAAATCCGATCTACAAGCGTGTAAGTGCCTACTACTCAGTGGCTACTAAAATCACTTCCAGCTTTAAAACTGTGGGGTAGCTAGAGAAGCAGTCCTTTGGCATTTCAGTAAGTTCTACTTCCATCCTGATGAAAAGGCTATGGCTTTCATTAGTATCCTAAGTCTTTGTATTCTTCTGGAAGGAGAACAAGAGTGACATTGCTTAGAGAAGCAAGGCCCTGAGAATTGGGTTTGGGGCTTTGGTCTGTTTCAGTTCTTTTCAGTTCTGGGCACAGGCGGTGGATGGATTCCTAGACCTGAAGCATGAGCCAAGGTAACCTTGGAGTTAGGATTGCAGGAGGAATGTTGCTGCCAAACAAGCAGGGAATCCCTGACAAGCCAAGGAGTCACGAGGCATTATTCAAATGACTGTGGTGGTAAAGCTTTCTTTTTGTTTATTTGCTTGATTTGTGTGTGTGTGTGCATGCATATACACATGCATACACAAATGATATACGCACATACTCATGTGCGTATATGCATATACATGCATACATATACACACATATATGCACATATATGTTCACACACACACATTACTTTCTTGCTTTATCTCCTCTGTAGATTGGTTCCTCTCTCCAGGAACTCTGGCTACTCCTTGGGAAGGGGCTGGTTTCAGTACTAGCTCAGTCACATTTCCTCTCCATAGCTGCTGCCTCTCACTCTGAGTGATTATGTCATTGCCTTTCTGTAGGTGGATTTAGAAAATGCGTCCAGGAATTCCCCTTTTATGTACAGGAGTCTAGGTCATACGACCCCATTTTCTCCTGGGGCCAGGTGGTTGAGAGACCATGTTCTATTTTTGCCCCTTGCGCCTTGTCTCCTGAAGACCCAGCTTTGCCCTCAGATCTTCTCCTGCCTTTTCACTAGTTCTCTCTCGAGCTGTCCAGATTGTATATCTCTCCACATAGGCAATATGACACTATTCAAGAATTTTGAGCATAGAAATAACATGATTACATCTATACATAAGAAAAATGTCTGAAACTGTTTGAAAAATAGACTCGAGAGGGAAAAAATAAAGGTAAAAATGTATTTCAGGAGGATGTTGCAATATCCAAGTGATTTATAATGGTCTGTACTATGGTAGGTAAGTGCAAAACCCTAGAGGAAACTCTGAGGGAGCTATGATTAATGATATAATGCCTGCTCTCAAGGAGTTTATAGTCTAGGAGGGGAACTAAGATTGTTACACAAATAACTACAATATAAAATAGCACATAATAAGAGAAAAATAAACAATAAGCTATGAACTTCAAGCCAGGGAAATCATGGAAGGCTTCAGGTAAGAAGTGCATTTGAACTTGTATTTGAAGGATGAGAAAGATTTTAATAGGCAGAGAATGGGAAGATTCTAGGCATGTGGAATATTGTAAGTAAAGAGAAGTACGGAAAGTGTTCTAGAAGCAGTGATGAGTAGATCATCAAGCTGAGGCATAAGGTAAGTGGCAGAGGAGCATGTGTGGAAAGGTTATGGAAGGCTTTGAATGGCCATTTGGGCAGTGTGAAGTCTATGGGCAATTAGAAAACTTTGGAGATTTTTGAGCAAGGCAGTGATGTTATTTGAGCTGTGTATTAGGAAGATTGATTTGTAAGTCTTGGGTAGAATGAATGGAAGAGGGAAAGACAGAAGGTGAAAGACTGGTAAGGAAACTATTAAATATACAAGTATGAAATGTTCTGGGGTAGGAAAGTGTATTAATCTTCCCTTACAATTAGAAATTTTCTAATTGAAATAAGCTCTCTTTGAATAGAAAAGAGAGAAGAGGTGATATTATTGGTGTTAGAAACATACACAAATTCAGGTCAGCAACTCATTTGTAACTTCTAATCTTAAGAATGTAGCTTGAGACACTGAGAAGTAAACTGAATTGTATTAGAGGTAGAACTTGCACTCAGGTTTTTCTAATTCCAAAACTACCCTTCCATACATTATGACATGAACTCAAAAAACAAATGACATGTGTGCTAGCTTTTATATCCCAAGTGGTCAGTCTGAGGGGTCAACTAGCTTCATAAAGTTCCATTGGAGATCCTATGAGCCCAGAAGAAGCTGATGTTATTATTGGGGCAATATACAGGTAAAGAAATGAAACTGTGGTGTCATCATATGCAAAGATGAAGCTATTGACCCCGTGTCAGTAGACTATGTAATTTCAAGAAGTACCGATGCTAAACTTTCCAAACTTTCTGGTTTTCTTTGTATCTAGAGCTGACTTCCTACACAGGTGAAATAGGTAGCCAATTCCCAGCATGATATGAAGGAGAGGTAAAAGATCCTGAAAATATTTTCCTGTATCAATTTGTCATGGAAACTGATACATCAAAAATCATTCATTCTCCTGAATTAAGATATTGTTTTCAGGCAATTACCATGAAAATGTCAATCATTACTACATTAGCTCCTCAATTTGGATTAGTTTATCAGATTCTTTAGAAAAGAATAGAACCCAAAGGAAATGAGAGACAGGATAAATATACTTTATAGGGGTTTGGGAGAGAACACAACCCAAGGGTAGCGTGATAGAAGCTTTGAAGAGGGGAAAGCACACTGAAAAAAGAGCAGTGGCATCTGTTTCACATTTGTCTCAGATAAACCCTACTGAGCAGTCTCACATATTTGCAAGATGGCTAACTAGATTGGATTCCTGGAAAAGATCAGGAAAAGACAAGCATATCTTATTGTAGTATTATACGCCAGCCAACTGGCCTAAATTTATTTAGGAGTTATTACGAGATGATATTTGTAAACACTTGGTATAGTGCCTGATATATAGTAGGTATCTAATAAATGCTTGCTCCCTTCTCTACACCCCTTCTGTAATCAGTCAACAAACACTTTATTAAGCACCTACTGTGTACCAGTGCTAGGTGCTTAGCACTGTGCTAAGTGCTGGGGGTACAAAGAATGACAAAAGACAGTCCCTGTTCTCAAGGAGCTCACAGTCCAAGAAATAGTTTGCAGCAAAAATAAATAAAATGGGTCACAAACTGCCATTTCTGTCTGAAATATATAATGTGTATGTCCTTTTAATTTGCCCCCTAATTTATGAGGAAGTACATTCAATTTGAGTTTATCAGAACTCTCCAGGTGTGTGACATTTGAAATGTCACTGACAGCTTGTGGTTTGCACTTTCCCACCACCCTCCTCACCCCCTTCCAGAAAGAAACAGTTAGACGCCATTAAAAGGTCACAAGAAGATGCAGTGAACGAGGGAGACACACTTAGGGAGCAGCTCCAAGAAGCTATCGACCAACTGGAGAATGCTGAGCAGCAGGTAAAGGAGAATTTGGCTCATTTACCCACCACCTCTCTTTGGTGTGATGAGGCAGAAAAGGAGGAAGAGGGAAACAAAAAAGGAACCCAAAGGGGAACTGCTCAGTTCAGACCCCAGTTCTCTTGCTCTAAGCAGAGGAAGTAAAAGGGGGAGTTGTAAAAGCAGTGGTGTTAACAGCCTAGCTAGCCTGCTGATGAAAGAGGCAGCTTGGCACATAGAGACTTCTACCGTTGCAGAAATAGCTCAAGCATACCAAACCCATGCAAAT
Organism: Bettongia penicillata ogilbyi; assembly: GCA_023548195.1. Classification (NCBI taxonomy): domain Eukaryota; kingdom Metazoa; phylum Chordata; class Mammalia; order Diprotodontia; family Potoroidae; genus Bettongia; species Bettongia penicillata. The sequence goes on along the minus strand of JAJHZJ010000266.1, from coordinate 11,918,641 downwards.
ACAGAATTGCAGAAGTTCAGTAGGAGTCGATCGCTCCCCTCTTATCCCTCCAGAAGGAAAGCAAATTTTGAGTTTTGTGCACACGTGTGTGTGCAGAAGGGAGGTCGGATTGACCGCCAAGTGTTTTCAAAGTCTGCTGCTTTGTTAAAATTCAGTGTTCCCATTGCATGTCCAGGCTAAGGATCAAGAACAGGCCTTCCATGCTACCAAGGGAAAAGCGGAGTCTTTGCAGTGCAAGTTGGAGGAAGCTGTTTCTGAAGAGCAAGATTTCCAAGCATTAAAAAGCACCTTATCAAATGCTTGCCAGAAACTTGGACAGAAGACAAGAAAACTAAAATGTAAGTATTACTTAATCCTTTTGTTTCATCCTTAAATATAACATACAGTTGGACAGTAGATGAAAAACCTGCTTTCTAGTTCAGGATTGCTATTACTGTCATCTGGACTGGTGACAATGATTGACCCTGTGGCCTAGGCTGTTATGGGCTTTCCTAATGGGTGCTTGGTCTGTGTCACCTGGACAACATAACTTTCTCTTCTGCACTTTCGTTAGGGACTGAATCTTCCAGTAGCTCTATTTCTTAAAAATGAAATTCCTCTAAGACCAAATGGAGGAAATAACAAATAAAAAAAATCAAGTCTGTATAGTCTATCTCAGTAATTTTATAAGTCGTATAGTTAGTGTCCAGAGAATAGAAGACTTCTTCACATTGATGCATAACCCACACAGTAGGAAGAAACAATGTCATAAAATTGTTTAAGATCTCTCTGTAACAGCTGGTATTCTATGAGTAGTCATTAAATTCATGAGAAAAAAAATCACCCAACAACCTTAATAAAACATTCTTACTCAAAAATTTGATAAAACAAAGATGCTTTTCAAATTTCTCTTACATTTATGGATGCTTATCTTTACTAAAAAATTACTTCACTATTTTAAAATTGAAGGATTTCATCTAAAATGAAATGAAAGGTTAACTAGAGGGTAAAGGGTGCACTTGCACTTCTTTTGGGTTTGCTGTAGCTCTCTTTTGCCTTCTTTTGAGAGAGATGTTTGGGAGAATTGAAAATTAACTTTCTGCTCCAAAATATCAGTGTTGATGTCCTATAAAACACATAAAACTTGCCAGCTTTCCTTAAATTCAGCTGCAAAAATGCATACATATTTTGTATGAAACTATCAGATATCATACGGTTTGCTACAAAAGACTGTCCTTTTTTCCCCTTGTAAAGTTTAATGGTTAGAGGAAGATTTCACATTACTTGGAATTGCCTAAGTGTGGCAAAGCTACATTACAGGCATCCCAAATATAGCTTATACAACTGCTGCTTAATTCATGGCAATTTAAAAAATTTTATTGATGTGCTTTGTTTTTGCATTACACTTTCAGATTGCCCCTATATGGCAAGCTAATTCACTTCTAAATGTGATCTTTTAAGGTTACTTAGTAGCACAAGATGTGCAGGAATAAAAAAAATGTTATTAATCAACAATCAGCTTAATATGCATAAAATTTAGTGGGACTTTGTGAGTTCCTGTCCCTTTCCATGATTTCCCTTTGTATGTTTTAGGCATGGAGGTGTTTCAGTCTGTCTTGAAGGATAGGAATACTCATGATGATGAGGCCTTGGGTTCTACTGAAGTATATCTTAAGTGGGCCTGTCTCTAGACAGCCTCAAATACCTTCTTGATCTATGTATTTATCTCCTTTTCTTCTCTGGAGGTTTTTCATTAACATCTTTCAAAGAACTGAATGAGTAAAGTATTCAAGCTGAAATAAAAAATTGACCTAATTATATTTCTAGTTTGAAAAAAATACTTTGGAAACAGTGGCACTTCATGTGCTTCCAATGCTTTCCCTCCAGTAGAACGTATGGCAAGTACTGTCACATAGTAAGCACTTAACAAATGCTTGTTTCCTTCCTTTTTCTTTTTTTATCTTTGTATCCCCAAATCTACGGAGGTATCTTAATAATTAATAAATACTTGTTGAATTTAATTCCATGTCAGAAAGGTAGAGCTATGTAGTGGAAAGAAAGCTAGATTTAGAGTCAAAGGATCTGAGGTCAAATATTGTCTCTGCTGTTTGCTCTGTGATGTTGGGCAGGTCACTTAGCTTCTCTAAGGCTCAGTTCTCATGGATAAGATGATAAGGTTGACCTGGATAATCTCTGAAGTCTCTTCTAGTTCATAACCTACAATTCTATGATATCTTACAACTTGCTACCCATAATAAACTTTATTATTTATCAGCAGTATCCTCTGCCTCTAAAAGGCCAAATCCTGCTTTTTATACCATTTACCTAAGAAGCTTTTTCTATGCTACAGTATTTCAAAAATAGATCTCATCATAACTTTAATAAAGGTCATAATAAGTCCCTAATAAAGATCTCCCAAATCCATTTCCATTTCTAATGTTCCCTATTTCTGTTGAGAGTACCACCATCCTTGTAGCCAGATTCAAATTTTTGGAGTCATTTTTTTTTATTTTTACGAAGTTTATTACTATATTTTGAAAGGAAGGGAGAGAAACATATTTTCATATCTTTTTTGAGGGGGTCTTTGAAAATAAAATTTTAATTTTTTTTAAATGAGTAAGCATTTATTTTCTCTCCCTCCAACTATGATCTCCAAACAAATAAATAATTGAACAAATGAAAAAGAAAATTCTTAGAACAAATATGCATAGTTAAATAAAATAAATTCTAGCACTGGCCATTTCCAAAACTTCATGACTCATTATCTGTCGTGAGTCTGTGACTCTTCTGTCAGGTGGTAAGCAACATAATTCATCATCAGTCCTGTGGAGTCATGGTTGGTCATTGCACTGATCAGTTCTCAAATCTTTCTAAGTATATCTTTGTAATGTTATTATGGTTAATGTTGTTGTAGCAGCAGTTGTTCTCTTAGCTTTGCATCATTTCATACAGATCTTTCCACATTGCTCTGAAATCATCCCCTCATAATTTTTTTTTTTTGCAACACACTCATACCTTTGCACTGTGCTAAGCACTGGCAATACAACAAAAGGCAAAAGTTCCTGCTCTCAAGGAGTTCATAGTCCAATGAGAGAAGTAACATGAAAGCAACAGTGTAAAAACAAACTATGGACAAGATAAATTGGAGATAATTGACAGAAAGAAGATGTTAAAATTCAGGTGGATCAGAAAATGCTTCCTGTAAAAATAGAAATTTATCAGGGACTGAAAGGAAACCTGGAGGCAGAGATGAGGAGGGAGGTGATTCCAGGCCCAGTGAACCGACCACCTATGAAAAATGCCCAGAGTTAGAAGATGAAGTTTCTTCACTCTTTGAGCCCATGCTGCACTTTGCTGCCTGTTTGGTTTTCCCTTATCCCTACATCTGCTCGTCCCATTTTCTATTTTGTTTTTATTCTTGTTAATATTTTTTACTCTTTAATAAAAGCTAGAATAGTTGGGCAAAATTTTATCCCTTATTTTATATGGTTATTTGGTTCAGTTTATGGACAATTATTAAGTTCATTCTTAATAGATCTGTGCTCTCGTCAATGTAGGTACACCCTCTTACATTGATGATTATAACCCATTCATGCCTTCTCTTATCCATGTCCTCCTGTAAATCTTCCCTGGATTGGGCACCCAGGAAACTGGAGGCCTTTTTCTAGATCTCTTGACATGGTCCACAGGGAAGGACACAACATGACTATGGATTCTGGCCCAGCTCCTTTTGTAATACATAGCTCTCTGTTATTCCTTTTATTACTCCTGCACTGTTCTTCTTTGGTAATATGTTGTAGCCTACTCTTACCATCTGTGTATAAAAGGTATTTGGCACTAAGGTAAAGGAAATCTAATGAAGAGACTGCTTTGAAGAATTCCTTATAGATCCAACCTGGGAATATTATACAGTTTCCTAATGAGAATAATAATCATTCAAAAGAGTTCATCATATATCCAAAAAAGCTGAATGTGTATCATCATCATCATCGTCATCATCATCATCATCATTGTTATGGCTCTTTTATAATAGCCAAAATTTAAATTGAAAAAAGTTGAAATAAAAAGCCCTGTGTTTTAAGAACCATCTCAAATTCCTTCATGAAGTTATTCCCTGATTCCTCCAAATGAGTGTCATCTCTCCTCCCCTGAACCCACTTTTGTATCACTTTTATGACATTTGACCATAATGTATATTACCCTGTTTGAAAGCCCATATGAAACATTTCATCCCATCCCAGTATTCTCCAGCACCCAAATGGAGTTTGGGGATGTCTAGGCTCTCTGCCAATGGCTCCAACCTCCCATCGATAGTGTTCCTTCATTTGTAGGGGTCTCCTTTACTGCAGTTTCATTTAGCCACTACTTCAGAAGCATAGCAAGAACAAATATATTAACACTTCCCACCACTACTTAAGAGACCATAATTCCCTACCCCCACCCTACAGTCTCTGGGGAGGGAAGGGGTATTAGGTTCATAGTTTAATTCAGCTGCTATATAGCATAGTTCTACCAAGTTCAAAGTCCAAAGCTCTTCTTGAGTTCAAGTGCCAGGCACTCTGGCTTCTCAGGGCACCAAGCATCTGACATAGTAGTCTTTCTTTAAGGGCATCCTAGGTATACTCCATGGGATTCTGGAATTAGATAGATAGAACTGGGATTCTACCTATTCCTAGAATGGGAAAAAAAGACAAATAAAACAGACAAGAACAAAACCCCAAGCCCATTTCTCAGAATTACAGACACTAAAGCGGGGAGGAGAGTAAGAGAGTCATTTCCCCCATGACTTCTGGTGTCCTCATGAGAGAAAAGGACTCTTTGTGGAAGCAACTGTACAGAAAGAACATGTCCCTGTCTTGTACCTTGAGAGATGCAGCCTGTTCCAGCTATGTAGTCAATGTAAAAGTTTGGTAAGAGGAAAAAAAGAGAAGAGGAGAGTGTGCTAACTTGTACTGTAGCATGATACAGAATTCACTGGAGGACAGAAGAAATAGGGCCCCATTACCTAACTTAAAAAGAAATATTGACCTTCATGGGAGTACTTTTTTTTTAAAAAAAGGTGATTTATTTTCAATAATGTTGAACCTTTAAAATTACTTTTCAACCATTTACATTTAACTATATGAATTTCTACTCATAAAATATAACATTTTTATTCTTTCCAAGTCTCTATCAATAGACTTATTCATGCATTTTTTTATCATTCAAATGAGCTTTTTCAAAAAGTATTTTACATAAACTAATGAAGAATGAAGCAGAAATGGCAGTTAAATTTGTACAATAACAGCATCGTAAAAACAAGCTTTGAAAGCTCTGAGAACTATGATCAGTGCAGTGACCATTCATGGTTCCAGAAACTGACGATGAAATACACCATCCATTTTAGAAAGGTAGAGTGAGACGTAAATGGATACATGTATGTAACCAATGTGGTCATTTATTTTGTTTGCCTGTATATTATTTTGTTACAAGAAATTTGTTTTTCTTTTTTTTTCAATGAGGTGAAGCGTGGGAGAAAGAGAAAATATATTTCTGTTGGATTTTTTTTATTTATTTAACTTTTTGCATTCATTTTCACAAAATTTTGTGTTCCAAATTTTCTCCCCTTTTCTCCCCTCCCCTCACCCCAATGCCCCAAGCAATCTAATTTTCCCTATCTCCAATCTGCCCTCTCTTCTGTCATCCCTCCCTTCTCTTGTCTCCATTTTCTCTTTTCTCCTGTAGGGCCAGGTGACTTTCTATTCCTCATTAAATGCATGTCTTCTTTCCTAGTAGCAACAACAATACTAAACAGTTGTTCCTAAAACTTTGAGTTCCAAATTCTCCCCATCCCTCCCTCCCCACCCATTCCCTTTGGGAAGGCAGGCAATTCAATATAGGCCATATCTGTGTAGTTTTGCAAATGACTTCCCTGATAGTAGTGTTGTGTAAGACTAACTGAATTATCCTCCATCCTAACCTGCCCCTCATTGTTTCTGTCCTTTGATCCTGTCCCTCTCCAAGTGTTGACTTCAAACTACTCCCTCCTCCCTTTGCCCTCCCTTCCATCATCCCCCCCCTTGCTTATCTCCTTCTCCCCCACTTTCCTATACTGTAAGATAGGTTTTCATACCAAAATGATTGGGCATTTTATTCTTTCCTTTAGTCAAATATGATGAGGGTAAACTTCTTGTTTTTTTGTTTTTTTTCCTCAGTTCTCCTCTTTTTTCCTCCACTAAAAAGTCTCCTACTTGCCTATTAAATGACATATAATTACCCCCTTCCATTTCACCCTCTTTCCTCCTGCTACATTTCTCTCTCACCATTTACCTTAATTTCTTTTAAGATATGGTCCCATCCTATTCAATTCACTCTGTGCTCTCTGTCTCTGTATGTGTGTGCATGTGTGTATGTGTGTGTGCATGCATGCGTGTACATATGTGTGTATGGACCCACCAACTACCCAGATACTGAAAAGTTTTAAGAGTTACAAATATTGTCTTTCCATGTAGGAATGTAAACAGTTCACTTTTGGTAAGTCCCTTATGACTTCTCTTTGCTGTTTCCTTTTTCATGCTTCTTCTCATTCTTGTGTTTGAAAGTCAAATTTTCTTTTCAGCTCTGGTCTTTTCATCAAGAATGCTTGAAAGTCCTCTGTTTCATTGAAAGACCATATTTTCCCCTGAAGTATTATACTCAGTTTTGCTGGGTAGGTGATTCTTGGTTTCAGTCCTAGTTCCTTTGCCTTCTGGAATATCCTATTCCACGCCCTTTGATCCCTTAATGTAGAAGCTGCTAGATCTTGAGTTATCCTGATTTTATTTCCACAATACTGGAATTGCTTCTTTCTAGCTGCTTGTAAGATTTTCTCCTTGACCTGGGAGTTCTGGAATTTGGCCACAATGTTCCTAGGAGTTTCTCTTTTTGGATCTCTTTCAGGTGGTGATTGATGGATTCTTTCAATACTTATTTTGCCCTCTGGTTCTAGAATATCAGGGCAGTTTTCCTTGATAATTTCATGCAAGATGATGTCTAGGCTCTTTTTTTGATCATGACTTTCAGGTAGTCCCATAATTTTTAAATTGTCTCTCCTGGATCTATTTTCCAGGTCAGTTGTTTTTCCCATGAGATATTTCACATTCTCTTCCATTTTTTCATTCTTTTGGTTTTGTTTGGTGATTTCTTGGTTTCTCGTAAAGTCATTAGACTCGATCTGTTCCATTCTAATTTTGAGAGAACTCTTCTCTTCAGTGAGCTTTTGAACCTCTTTTTCCATTTGGCTCATTCTGCTTTTGAAAGCATTCTTCTCCTCATTGGCTTTTTGAACCTCTTTTGCCAATTGAGTGAGCCTATTTTTCCAGGTGTTATTTTCTTCAGCATTTTTTTGGGTCTCCTTAACCAAGGTATTGACCCGTTTTTCATACTTTTCTTGCATCTCTCTCATTTCTCTTCCCAGTTTTTCCTCCAGCTGTCTAACTTGCTTTTCAAAATCCTTTTTGAGCTCTTCCAAGGCCTGAGCCCACCCGACATCCCCCTGGGATGTCTGGGATACAGAGGCCCCGCCCTCCACGTCTTTCCCTGATGGCAAGAATATGTCCTCGTCGTCATCAGATCCGAAAGTCGGGATCATTTGCATCTACTCGAAAAAACTCTCTATAGTCTTATTTTTCTTCCCTTTTCTAGGCATTTTCCCAGCCAGTTACTTGACTTCTGAGATTCCTGTCCACCCCCACCTAGATCCACCCAGCTAGTGCTTGGGGTCTGAGATTCAAATGGGCTTTCCACACTGCGCGGCTGCTAATCAATGTGAGCTTTAGTTCTGGTGCTGGGGTGGGGGCAGGGCCACCTCCCAGGCTCAGTTCCCTCAGGGGCTTTATGCAGAAACCTTCAGTAATGGAGCAGGGTGGGGCAGGGCCGTCTTCCAGGCTCAGCTCCCTCAGGGGGTTTATGCAGAGACTTTCAGTAATGAAGATCCTGCCTGCTGCTGGGGGAGTCCCGGGCAGCCGCCACAGCTGCTGCCTCCACCGCTTCCTACCCCCTCCTCTGCCTCCACCGCTTCCTCCCGAGGGGGGCCGAGTCACGGAGACACCCCCGCTGCCCTCTTGGTCGGCCCAGCTGTCTCTCTCTCACTGGCCTGTAGCTTCTGTGGGTGGAGGGACCTTCCAGGCCGCCGGAGCTTTCGTCCCTGAAGCCTGCTCGGATCAGCTTCTCTGGGGCCGCAACCAGGGCAGCGCTGGGGTGGGGTCCGCTTTCTGGGGTGCGAGGGACCCTGGGGACGGCTCTCCAGGGCTCTCTGGAATGGAAATCTCTTCCACTCTGTTTGTGCACATCTTGCAGTGATCCAGAACTTATGGGGATCTCTTTTTACATTAAATCTATGGGCTGTGGGTTCGGAGCTCGTAAACATGCGTCTTTCTACTCTGCCATCTTGACTCCGCCCCGGATTTTTTTTTTTGAATTGAAGAAATGGGGGATGGTGTTACATATGGGCAATTCTGTATGCACTGTATGCTATATTGCAAGTTTTACTTTTTACTTTGTTACAAGATACCTCTTATGAAATGAGAGCAAGCTGTAAATGTTTAATGTAAAAAAAAATAAAGGATATCAATAAAACCTTTAAAAAATTAAGTTTTATACATGCATCTGGTAGGCAGTGGGGTTTAGAAATCTATCTTGCCCTACAAGAAAATAGAAGAGATGGGGATAAGAGAAAGGAAGAGTGTGATAGAAGGGAGGGCTGATTGGAGGAAGGAGTAATCAGAATGCATGCTATTTTGGGGTGGGCAGAGGGAAGAGATGGGGAGAAAATTTGGAACTCAAAATCTTGTGGAAGTGAATATCCAAAACTAAAAACAAATAAATAAATTTAAGATGAAAAAAGTGCTTTACATATGTTATCTCATTTGACCTCATTATACCATCTCACATATAATGCTTTATATATTTTTTCTTTTCTTAGGTTTTAAAATTCTCTCTCCCATTGGCCTCCCTCAATTGAACAAATAAAAACAAATTTTTGCATTGGATATGTCCAAATACCTATGTTTTATTCTGGATTTTAAGTCCATCATCTCTATGTGGCAGGAAGTAGGTAGTGCTTTGCTGGGACTCTAGAGGTCAAATTGGCAATCATTTTAAAAGTTTTTCTCTGCATGATATAGTAAGAACTTATTTGCCTATTGTCATTGGGAAATGAGATACTCCATATATGTGAATTTTCCAGAAACTAATGCTTTTTCTTTACGTGTCAAACTATTTTTATTTTTTATAACTTTAATGAACATCTTTCTAAATTACATTACATACTCATCTGCATGTACTTTAACTTCTTAGTAATTTGGGATTTCCATACCATGCTGAAATTCAATGGTGAATCCTTCAGAGCTATTGAGGTGTAGGACTGCTTATTTCTACACAAAGTACTCCCAGATCTCTGTGCTTAACGAGTTCCAATTTTTTAAAAATTGTTTCATTGTTTTAAACATTATCTCTTCCTTCATTGTCATAGTATCACCTGTCACTTTTAACTCTTGTCATTGTGCCTATGTCTAACAACACTCCTTATACCTTTCCACTTCCTCCTTCCCCTGTACTCTTTCTAATTATATTTGCTTTTCCTCTGCTACATGGTCAGTAACCAATTATGTGTAAAGTCATGACAGAGATAGAACTGGGAAGGCCATTCTCTGGATAAAGTGCTTGTACTTTCCGGTATGAATTTTGTGATAGTGTTTTGCTTACTCAAACTACCTTGTATTTTTTTCTCTTAAAGGTGAATGTAGCACAGTGCAAAGAACACTGCAGTCAGGAGACATGGGTTCAAATCCCATGTGTAATAATGAATAAATAATATGGTGAATAAATCACCCTATACGTTTTTGGTCTGGGACAAATAATTACACCTCTCTCAGACTCAAGTTTCCTGCCAGTAAAATGTGAGACTCAAACTAGAAAACTTGAGAAGTCCTTTCAAGCTCTAAATTAATAATCTGTGAAGCTCTTGAAGTCTCTTAGTTTCCTCTTCTGTAACATGAAGATAATAATATACTACTTACCTCATGTATTGTGAGGAAAATGCAATGTCATTGTTCCCTGAATCATTGAAGTTGCTTTGTATGAGTGAGTAGTTATTGTATAACTCATGTATTTAATTAGCTTTATAAAACATAACCCTATTCTAAAAAACAATCCATTAATACTTATATGAACTGATGGAGAGTGAAGTGAGCATAACCAGGAGAAAGTTATACATAGTAACAGTAACATTGTACAATGTTCAACTGTGAATGACTGAGCTTTTCTCAGCAATACAGTAATCCAAGACAATTCTGAGGACTTAGATGAAAAATACTATCTACCTCAAGTGAAAGAATTGATGGAGTCTGGATTCAGAGTGAAATATCCTTTTTTTAACTTTATTTTTCTTGGGGTTATCTTTTTGTGTTTTTGGTTTGTATTTTCCTTTGCAACATGGCTAATATAGAATGCTTTACATGACTGCATATGTATAATCAATATCAAATTGCTTGTCTTCTCAAGGAGAGGGGAGAGAAAGAGAGAATTTTGGCACTCAAAATTTTTAAAAAAATCATTGTTAAAATTACTTTATATGTAATTGGAAAAAATGAAATATAAAAATTTTAAAATACGCATATTTTTAAAGTTCATTCATATATAACAGGGCAAATAAGAGAAAGACCACATAGTAGAGTAGAGTTCTGGTGTCAGAGTCAGGAAGACCTGGGTTTAACTCTTGTATTGGCCACATACTGGCTATGTAACCCTCTCATTGCCTTCTCAGGTATTTCTCTAATGCTCTCAATTGCCAACCTATACTAGTAGAGAGATTGCATCAAGGATTTCCTTTAACCAATGATGTTACAGGTCTGGTAAAAAAAAATGATGAGGGTATTAATTTTACATTTTTGAGGGTGATAGTCTATCCAACTTCCAATTTTTCTCTTCTGCCCCTGTTTTTTAACATTTTTTTTTTTAAAAAACACTATCACATCTGGAATGCTTTTCTCTAAAGCAGTGATCTACCTTATTGTTGGTTTCTGTTTTCTTCTCCTTTATTATCTAAAAATTTAAGTGGATCAATAATATTATGAAATGACTGGACACAAGATAAATGATATTCCCTACTGAGATGATTGTTAATATCTCTTTGTAGCAGCTTTTGACTCACGGAGAGAGAAGTTATTTAAAGGGCAACTCTATGGAATACCTTGTCAGGTACAAGTTATTTTGCTGGTGGTGGAAGCACATGACTGATATCTTTTCACCAGTGGAAAAATACCTGGCTCTCATAAAGTTGAAAAAATATCATCTTTAATAGATTCCTGTTTAAAGACCAAATACAAATACTAGTAGTTGACTAGTAGATAAATATTAAAGCATTCTAGAATGCTCATTGGACTTTATTTTCAAATTATTTGTGCATGCAATATGTGGAGAATTGAGAATCTGGTAAATTAAGTGACTTAAAAAATAATGACTCAATGGTAGAGAAATTCATTTTAACTCCTAAAGGAAAATATGATGATATGGAAGCCTTAAGAATCTTTATTCTTCTGGGTGGTGTGCTTTTACGTCTGCTTTTTATCTCTACTTATGTAATGAGAGGTTTATTTCAAGAGCTTCTAAAAAGGTTTTTAGAGTTAGCAGCTCACTTTCCCCCTGAGATAACATTCAAAATCATTTCAGCTTATACCTCCAGATACCAAACTGGACATTTCATCTTTTCACGAGTACAGTCTCTGCTTTATTTTTGTTTTTCTACCATGCTACGTGAGACCATGGTGCAGTAAGGCAACAAAAGAACTATTCTCCTTCCTGTGTTGTTAATAGACTAAAAACAAGCTATGGTACTGTAAGGTGAGGGTGATAGATTTGCATGTGTTGGTCTCTGGGACATAATGTTTAAAAAAAAAGATTCAGGAGGATATACTAGGTAGGTTGTTGAAATTCCATGAGAATGACCTTAGTGTAAACCTGTTAATGCTAGGGCTTGTCCTCTATTGATGATCTCCAGTTTTTGCCATATACATATTGTATACATACCATTGTTTGCATATTATTTCTTCCCTATTAGACTATGAGCTCCTTGAAAGCAGAGACTGTCTTTTGTCTTTCTCCGCAATCTCCAGCATTTAACATAATGCTTGGTGTATTTTTGGTTGTTGTTCAGTTGATTTTTAATCATATCAGACCCTTGTGACGTCATTTGGCATTTTCTTAGCAAAGATACTGGAATAGTTTGCCATTTCCTTCTCCAGTTCATTTTACAGAAATTGAAGCAAACAGGGTTAAGTGACTTGCCCAGGGTCACACAAGTTAGTAAGTGTCCGAGGTCGAATTTGAACTCAGGAAAATGAGACTTCCTGACTCCAGGCTTGGCACTCTTGGTGCTGAATAAATGTTTCTTGACTTCTTGGGAACAACATATCCTTCAGAAATTCAAAATATCCATGATCCCATTGATATGGGTGTTCCCTTCAGTAGTTTTGATCCTAACCACTCATGTTTTCTCATCCTGTGTGACTTTTGTCTGTATTCTTCTATCAATCATCCCCAGATAATCCATCAAATGTTATGAAACTTCCAGCCTTCCTCTAGCACAACATGTACATCAAGAAAATAAAATGAATACTTAAGTATCACTGTGACATTAAATACAAAAAGATTGATATAGAAACCTCTAGTTCAAAATATGATTTAGTTACTTTCAGGAGTAATACAGAGAGTATACACCACTATAGTAAACATGTCTCATCTCTGAGACCTGAGGATTTAATTTTTCAGCTTTAACATTTTTGTGCACCACACTAATCCAGTGAGGTTTAGTAACCTTTCTTATGAAGACCTCATTGGTAAGGCTATCTCAGATTCTTGATATTGCCATATTGGGCTCAGAATTGGTTCCAACAACTGAGGAGCAACAGTGAGGCATCCCACTTTCCAGTATTAATTCTTATCAACAGTGGGAGCTGCAAACTTAAGTCATCTTGGTGAACTTCACCTCTTTAATTCTGACTTTTACTTGCACTTTGTTTTCTGAATAAAGCCCTTCCCTTTCTCCATTTCAATTTTTTTTTTCTACTCAATTTTTCTTTTAACACAGAACTGTTTAGATGGAAATTTGTTCCATCATGATTCCTTATCCACCATGGGTTTAATTCAAGAACCCCTAAAAGAACAAGTGGTAAGCATAATTGTCACTGTTTGGGTGCCACCTGTAGACTAGATTTTGTGCAGAACCTAAAGACCTAGTCCTTGTTTGGCAACTTTAGGGTTTAATCATACTCCTGTTTGATTGAAAAATCTGATACGATGAAGAAAATGATAAATCTGTTACTCAATCTTGGTTGTAAGATGACCAAAGTGTTGAGGACTTAGGGGTTTTGGTTAAATTCTTACAAGTTTTGGGGTCATGCCATTACATTAATGTTGACCAATACTTCTAGGGAAAGAGTAATTATGATAAAATAGCACTTTATGGTGTTTAAAGTGTTTCCCCTCATAACAGTCCTGGGATATGATATAGAGATTATTTATCATGATTTTATAGGTGAAACAGTTGAGGCCCATCTGCATGCACATAACTAGTAAGTATAAGAAATAGAATTTGAACCCTGTTTTTCTGACCCCAGGTTTAATGTTTTTCCCACCATGCCATACTGTTTCTTATTATAGCCTAAGTTAAAACATTTTTTAAAGTTTAGAAAAAAATATAACTTTAACTTCATGATTAAAACCAATTAGATGAACTTGTCTCCCTTCTTATACTACATTTTATAAAAAGCTGATTAAGAATCATTTGTTGAAGAAGGTAGAAAATGTTGGAATAAAGGCCCCCAAAAGTTTGCTTCTGTAACTGACACATGAAAGACTTAATTTTTAATTGAAAGACAGTGCAATCAACAAGCATTTCAGTGCCTACTATGTGCCAGATACTGCTTTAATCACTAAAAATATAAATACAAATGAATAACAGTCCCTTACCTCAAGGAGCTTAGATTTCATGGGGGAGATAAAATATTTGTATATAAGGATATACAGAATATATGCAAAATGAATATAAAATATTTTGAGAGTCAGTACCTGAAGGAACCAAGAAAGACCTCCTGCAGAAAATACCATGTGAGCTGAGACTCAAGGGAAGCTCAGGACTTCAAGAGCAGAAGTCAGGCAGGAAAACATTCAAACATGGGAAACAATCAGTACAAGGGCACAGCTGGAGATGGATGAGTAAGAGCAAGTGGAACAGTGTAAGTGGACCATAGAGTGTGTGGATGAGACAAATGAGTAAGAAGACTGGGAGGTAGGAAGGTGCTCAAAAGGAGGAATTTGTCGATGAGCTTAAAGGTAACTGAGAGCTACTGGAAATTATTGAGTAGGGAATGAAATGGTCAAACTTTAGTTTTAGAAAAATTACTTTGGCCACTGTGTCAATGGTAGATTGTAATAGACAGAGAGACCTGAGAATGGTCCATTACAATTGTCCAAGGGAGAGGTGCTGAGTGATTAGACTGGGGTGGTGGGCATGTAAGTGAACAGAGAGAAGACAGAAGCAGTAGATACTGTATGATTCCAGAGTTAAGATCAGGTTCACATCTGTTCTGAGACACTTAGCTAGCTGAGTGGCTTTGGATATGTCATATAATCTCTTGGTTTCATTTTTCTCATCTGTAAAATAAGGAGATTGGTCTTGATGTCCTGTAAGCTCTCTCTGTGATGCATGTGAGAGATATTGTAGAGAACAAAGATGCCTCAAAATTTGGCCGCAGATTGGCTAGGTGGGTGAGTAAACAGGGGATGCGAATGACAATGAAACTCTGAGCCTAGGTGACTGAATGGATGGTAGGATTGATAGGAAAGCTCAGGAGAAGGTGAGTTTTAGAAGAAAAGGGTTATAAGATTTTTTTTCTCCCCACTAGAGACTGTTCTGCCTCGAGAAATTTTGTGTTCAAAAAGCAGGAAGACATAAGCCACCCTTGATCTTGGAGCTTGCAGACTGGTACACACCTTTGTTAGGTACGCATGAATTGTTACAGTGTGCCTAATCAGACATTGTCAAGGACAGAAGGTATATGAGCATGTGTCTTTTAAAGTAGGGGTTAAAGGACATGTGTTTTTGTATCCCTTTTAGTCAGTCAACCCACAAATATTTATTTAGACCTTACTATTCAATTTATTTCAACAAGCATTTATTAAGCATGTGTTCTGAATAAGGCATGATGCTAAATGCCAGCTGCACAAAAATAAAGCTTATATAGATCCTTTCTTCATAGGAGGCCTTTGCACTTGCCATCCAGTTTGTCTGGAATATATTCCCTCCTTACCACTGCCTCATAGAAGTATCCCTTTCTTCAAGGAGTAATGTGAGCACCACCTTTTACATGAAGACTTCTCTGCCTCAGGCACTTACTAGCTATGTGACCCTAGGCAACTTATTTAATCTCTGGTTTGCCTCAGTTTCCTCAACTGTAAAATGGGGATAATAATATCACTTACCTCTTAGGATTATTATGACTATCAAATGAGATAATATTTATGAATACTTATAAATTGCTTAGCATAGTGCTTAATACTTGTTTCTATCCTTCTGTCTGATCTATCCCAATGACTTGTATCCTTCCTGTCCAACTAGTATTCTACACACAAACACACACACTTCTATACAGTCTTCTCCAATAGAATATAAACTCCTGGAGAATAGAGATTTTCATTTTTATGTATCTATATCTCCAATGCCTATGAACATTTAATATATGACTGTTGATTGATTGGTCAAATGATTATAAACCCCTTCAATACCTCTAGTAAGGCTGACTCATGAATAATGTGTATAATTATGCAAGACACTGTATAAGAGAACATCAGATTGTAAGATGCGGTCAGTCCTTCATTCAAAGTTTGCCATCTAGAAGTAAGGATCATTGAATCACTGAAGTGTTAGAGACTATGCAGTTTAACCCCTTCATTTTCAGATCAAGAAACTGAGATTCAGAGGTCATACAAAAAGTAATAATTATGTAGGGCAAGAAATAAGAAAATAAATTATATAGGACTTTAGAAGCTGGAGACTTTGGGCAAGAGTGGTCTTAGAAGCTGTCCAGTAAAACTCTTTCATTTTCTGGATGAGGGAAAAGAGATTGTGACTTGTCTATGGTCATATGGCCACTCAATATCTGAGGAGAGATTTAAACTTAGATCTTCCATCCACTATATGGTACTGGTTCTGTCCCTTTTCCTACAATCACATAGCCACTTCTCTTTCAGACCATCCCTGCCTTAAGTCTCTTTATATTAGTCTATTTCCACAGTTGCCAAAGTGATTTTCCTAAAATGCAGGTCTTAATGTGGAATCCCTCTACCAGGGGGCTAAAAGAGTTGCCAATTACCTTAATAATCAAATATAAATTCCGCCTTTCCTTATTTAAATGTCTTCACAACTTGACCCCTTCCTACCTTTCCAGTCTTACACATTATTATCTTCTGCTTACTCTCTGGTCTAGACATCTTGCCTAACTTGGTCTTCCCCACACACAAACCTCCTCCAGTCACCATACCTTTTTGTTCTGCTGCCTTCCTCTTCACCTCTCCTTCTTGGAGACCCTGCTTTCCTTTGAAACACAGCTCAAATGCTACCTTCTTCAGCTGCTTCCACCTCTCCCAGGCTGCTAATCCTTTCCCATTCAAGGTTACCTGGTGTCTTCAGTGTGTCTTATAAATAAGGATATACTGTGTGTTCTTGTTGCCTCCCTGGTTAATTCTTTGAGAACAGGGACTTCACTTTTATTTTTGTATTCCATTGATTACCACAGTGCCTGGAATATAGTAGATATTTAAGTGTTTACTGGTTGATTCTTTACTATATACCTGAGCAAAAGATCATTAAAGAGCATTTAGGGCATCTTCTTCAAGGACCATTCTATGAGGTGAAGGTGGAGACCTCTCTGGGGACCTTTGATAAGATTATATTTAACCCAATTGGCTTCTGAGAGTTGCCAACTAACCTTGCATAATTTTTCTGCAGTTAGTTTTTAAAAAAATATTTTGTTAAGTTGTCCCGGCCAAACTTTGGTTCAGGATGTATCAATTTATACAGTGTGTATTTATACTAACCAACAGGTTGAATAGTCAGGCAGGTCTGTGGTCAGCCAGGTCAGGGGCAGGGTGCCTTTTTCAAGATAGGAAAAACAATGATGGTCTTCAGAAAAGACCATCTGCTCTCTAGATGGTATTGGTTCAGTTCTCTGACCCTTCCCACTACTCCCATACATTCACGTGGGACAGAGTCAGTATTCAACTATGACACATCAGACTATTCTCATGGCTTTTTTATAAAAAATCTAGTGAACAGCCTGCTATTCAATGTAATTGTTTTTGCATTACAGTAATGACGTAGTTAATTTTTTTAAGTGGAAGGCACTAGATTTGTTGTGTTATTTTTCAGAAATTAACATTTATTTTCATGTATACCTATTAAAATACAGATGCCTTACATCTGGACAGCTTAACAAAGACACCGAGACTGAACAAAGCAAATCTCTCATGTATATCAAACAGAATCCATTTTTCATGTGAAAGATCAGACTATGGAAAAGTGAAAGATGAGTCTTCTTCGGACATAACACCCAAAGGACACAAGTAAGACAAAAGATGATGGGTGGGATATATGTTATTGAACGACAATTAGACATTTAGAGGTCTGTCCAATCAGTGTTGTTCTCGATATTTTTTGATAGCAATGTAAGTTCTCTAGTTTCTAACAAGTTAATGTTTTAAAAATAGGAATCAATTTCCACATTTCTCTACAACTAGTACAATGTTTTGCACATTATAGGTTTTGCAGAAAGATTTGTTGAACTGATATCGAGTAGTATTCTTTCTCCTTAAACATGCATGTCAAAATTTGAAAAGCAAATTGGCCTACTTAAAATGTTTCCTGTTGTTCCAAACCTACCAGTTTACTTGATCAAACTGAATAAGTATTTCTGCTATCGATTTCTAGGAAAGGTAGTGTTAGTTTCTGAAGTCTTCTTTGATCTATATTTCTGCTAGGGTCTGAGTACTTGTCTGGATTAAATGACTAACTTCTCCTAGACTCAGAAATTTAATTACATTGTTGGCCATTGTCTTCCCCAAAGAAGCTTCACTTCAGCAGCCAAGAGTGAGGAAGCACGGTTTTGAATTGCAAACTCTTTATTTACATTTTCACCTGTCATCTCTGTGGCTCGGCAGCTTTAGTTCACGGGTTTGAGAACGTTTTTGCATAATGCTTCATCCTTCAGGATTTAGAGAATTTGAAGTGAGGCTATTTTATGATTTAGGATGCTGCCAAAGATATGCAACTATTCCTAGTTTAAATACAAGAGGAGATCCTCCAATTAATCACTTTTAAATATTCAATTCTAACTTCTACTGCTAGGTGCCCAGTCATCTCAGTTGGGGTCCAGACAATTGCATATCCTGTTTCCACCGCAATGGATGATCTGTGTGTGAAGGTGAGTATTTGATAAGTTTTCAATTATTTTCTCAGGTCTATCTTAATCTGTTGTTGCCTTCATAAATGTTTAATGTTTTAGTATTATAGGTGCATTAAAAAAAGGAAAATTGCTCAGTGTCTACTCTCTAGTTCATATTGAACTTAATAATCAGTTGAACTGACAAAAATTAATCTAGTGCCAACAATATGGCCAGCGTGTGTTCTAAAGAAAGCAGTGGTAACTGGGGAAAAATAAAATACTAAATAAAAAATAAAATTCAGAAAAAGTAAAGATACCAATGATCTAAATAGCAGGCAAAATTAAAGAGAAAAATTAAGAATTTAACTATGTGAAAATTGGTAATTAGTGGAATAATTGTTCCAAAAAAAGATAAGTTGAACCTGAGAAGAAGCTTTGTGAAGAAAGTGGATCATGAGCTAGACCTTAAAACATATGTAGGATTATATGTATATGTGTTGAGGGAAAGACATTTCTGTTAGGACAGCATGAAGACAGTTGCAAAAGCCAAAATGATCAAGGTGTGCATGGGGGGAGGCATTTTTTTTACCATTTTACTAGAGCACAGGAGGAAGGAGTGTGTTGGAGAGTAACCTGAAACAGTTAAATGAGTAAAGAGGCTTCAGAGCATGGAGACATTTGAAAGTCAGGAATTGATGATATAGGAAACAATAAGTCATTGTAAGTTCTTGATCAGAAAAGTGACATGACGTAAGTAGTATTTTAGGAAAATTCATCTGGTATCAGTACATAGCATAAACAGAAAAGACGAGAACCAAAGCATTTAGGCTGTAACTGAGAGGCTAAATTAGAACAGTAGCTTCAAGAACACAGAGGAAAGGAGGAGATCCTAAAGACATTTCCAAGAAAGGAATGACACAACTTGGTGAGGAATTTTATATAAGTGATGAAGAAGAGGAATCATTTGACAGTCTCCAATGTTTTTCATCTGGGAGAATTGAATAATAATGCTGCTGCCCTTTGACGTAGGAAGTGAGTGGGAGGGAGAGAGAGACAGAGACAGAAAGAAAAGACAGAGAGGGAGACAGAAGAGAAAGAGGGAAAGACAGAAGATTAAAAAGAAACCAAGAAGAAGCAGAGAGAGAGGGAGGGAGAGAATGAAAATGTGGATATTAGTTCTGGAGATTCTGAAGTGTGGGGAACCTATTTCCAGTTTCAGAGCAGGCTGCTTTGGCCCTCAGTTAACTTGGCTTGTTGGTACTTAGAGGGCCATGATAAGACCATATGGTGGAGGAACTTTAAATTCTTTATAATCATCAAAACCTGGAATGTTTCTGAGACACTCTGTGGCGTACCTAATGTTGAGATTGAGGATAAGCAACCTTCGGGAGGATGGCTGCTTTTCAAGGTCACAGCAAAAGGCACTGGGCTGCTTGAGTAGTCATACTGCTTCTTTGGGTAAGAAAACGATACTAAGAGTTGTGAAAAGGATACGGTGGGGTCTGTTGCTCACATACAAGGATATCTGGTGAAGCCTAAGGACTTCTTATCAAAATGTTTTTAAATGCATAAAATACTTTAAATTACAAGGGAAATAAATCATGTTGAGATATAGTTTTCAAAATTTAAAAAAAAAAGTTCACAGACCCTAGGAACTTAAGAACTTTTATTCTAGAGTACTCCAATTCTATAGAGAATGGATAAAGGCAAACTGTATAATGAAAAATTAATTAGTAGAATAGTTGTTCCAAGAAAAGACAGATGAATGGAACCTCAGAAAAGCTTCATGAGGAAAGTGGGTTATGAGCAAGGATTATAGTAGAATTATATGTCTATGTATATAGTGGAATTATTTGTCTAAGTATATGAACCTGCTGTCTCTTAATTGCCAGATATAGAGACATTTTCTCACTCTTGATCCTTCCTGACTTCTCTGATCACCCTCTTCTCCTAGACACAAATAACTCTCTGGATTTTCATGGTACTACTTTTCCCTGATTTACCTGCTTGACCGCTCCCTTTCTGGATCTTCATCTAAGTCATACCTACTAACCATAGGTGTCTCCTAAGTCTCTGTCCTTCCCTTCTCTTCTCCCTCAATTTTGTTTCATCAGGTGATCTTATTAGTTCCCATGGATTTAATTATCTTTTTTGCAGATGATTCTAAGACTTTTTGTTTAGCCCTGACCTCTCTTCAGACCACTAATACTGCATCACCAACTGCCTATCACTAACTAGATGTTCTATCGACATGTTAAATTCAATATGTTCAAACCTGTTGTCTTCTCCCCCAAAGTCTCTCCCGTTCCTAACTTCCCTTTTACTGTCAACATCCTCCCAGTGATCCAGCCTTGTCACCTAGGTGTCACCCTCACACTCAGCCTACCATATCCAATCTTTTGCCAAAACCTGTCATTTCTACTTTTATTCAATAAATTCCATTGACTATCACCTTCAGGATCAACTACAAAGGACTTTTGAATTTTAAGGCATTTTACAACCTGGCCGCTTCCTGCTTTTTCACTCTTTCTACATTTTAATCCTTTTCATGTATTCTATGATTTAGCTGCACTGACCTTCTTTCTTCTCCTTGAACCCAGCATTCTCTCCCTCTTCTGCCTCCTGGCTTCACTGGATTCTTTTGAGACTCAACTCAAATCCTGCCTTCTACAGGAAGTCTAGTCCAGTCTTCCCACTATTAGTGTCTCTCCTGTGAGATTTCATCCTCAATCTAGTCAAATTGGCTTTTGATTTGTTTCTCATACATGACACTTCATCTCCCAGCTCAATGTGCTTGTACTGGCTTTCCCTCATGTCTGGAATACGCTTTTTCATTAACTCCACTTAACATAGTCATTCTCTTCCTTTAAGATACAGCTCATCTGTCATCTTCTATGTGAAGCCTTTACTGAATTCTCCAACTAAGAGTACCCTCCTTTCCAAACTATCTTGTACCTCACTACTTTGGATAGATTTATATTTGTCCTCCTTTCCAAACTACCTTGTACCTCACTACTTTGGATATATTTATATTTGTCCACTTTATATTTATGGTGTATATATATATATATATATATATATATATATATATATATATGTGTGTGTGTGTGTGTGTGTGTGTGTGTGTGTGTGTGTGTGTGTGTGTGTCACCCCCACCTCTCCCCATTAAAAGACCTGTGTAAGTAAGTAAGTAAGTACCTTTTGACTCCCAGTATCCATATCCACGGCACCTAGCACAGTGATTGCTAGATAATGGCACTTAGTAAATGCTTTTTACTTGGTTATTTGGTTGATTGATTCATCAAGGATGCTCTTAATATTTTTGTAGGTTTTCTCATAAAGATTTTATAGTTATTGAGACTTTTAGGATTACTTTTTTCATTAGTAAAAATATCTAAGATTTTTGGTCAGTGTTTAGTATTTTCCTTTATTTCAGATATCTTGAGAGCCTGACTCAGCATTCTCAAATTATTTCACTTCCACCATGGAGCTCCTTTATGAATACTGTGACACTTCCAATCGTAGTTTTCTTTTTCTGCCATTTCTATTTCCACATGTAGCACTTCAGTAATCATAATGTTATGATCCAAATATGGTGGCTCCACAGTCATTGATGGAAACCTTTCCCATTTTTCATTTATTTGTTGTCCTTAAAAGCCCTCAGCCTCTTCTGGCTTAATTGTAAACTTATTTCAGTGCTGATCATAATTTTGCACCTGCTTAAGTAATATTATATAAAAAGAGTTTGATTAAACTGATTTTTTTCCCTTAGCTGGAGATTAAATTCTGTTGACTGAGGTAGTTTCTAGTTTCCTCTGGCCTCTTAATTGTGGCATCTGATTTAAGCAGATAATCATCCTTAGAAATTTTAACATGTGCTAACATCTGTTCTTTTATCCATGTCCTATTTTGGGTAGCTTATAAATAAGTCAAGTTGGAGCTATTTCAATTTTCGTTGTCCTTTGGATAAGAAAACAATACTAAGAGTTGTTAAAAAGGATATGGTGGGATCTGTTGCTCACATACCAGGGGATCTGATGAAGCCTAAAGACTCTTTATCAAAATGTTTTTAAATGTATAAAATAAAATATTTTAAATTATAAGAGAAGTGAATTATACTGAAATATGGTTTTCAAAATTAAAAAAAAAGCATAGTTTTGAAATATGGCTTTCAAAATTAAAAAAATAGCAAAGTTCATAGACCCCAGGTTAAGAACTTTTATTATAGAGTATTCCAATTCTATAGGGATTAGGATAAAGACAAATTGAATAATGAAAAATTAATGGAATAATTGTTCCAAGAAAAGAGATAAGTAGAACTTCAGAAGAAGCTTCATGAAGAAAGTGGGTCATGAACAAGGTTTAAAAAATTTGTAGGGTTATATGTCTATGTATATGAACCTGCTATCTCCAGAGCTGCTAATGATCTAATCGCCAAATATATAGGTACTGAACATTGTAGGACAAACAAATTTAAAAAAATATATATCTAAAAGAGTCTTTCCACACACATAATTTTTAAAAAAATTTTATCTTAGAATAAGGGCAAAGGAATCTTGCAAAGTAATCTAGTTCAACTTCTTTACTTTTATACGATAACTTTCTGGTTATTTCTTATACTATGAAGTTTATTACCCATGCTTGAACATGTGTTTCTATTTTTCTGGGATTATTCTGTGGCCCAGTCCATGGGAGAATCTGTTTCACCCTTTACTTCACTCTGCCCCACCCAATTTTGAGGTTTGCTTAGCATGAAAAACAAATTTCTTTGGATTTCCATTCAAATGTTATGCAGGTTAATATTTGAATGCCTTGAATAGGATGAGGGTGTGTTCTACCATGTTTTATTAGAATGTGCAGTATTCAATGACTTTTCGCCATGTAAGTAAGCCTTGTCTGTGGATTTTTGTTTTAGATAGTTCATTTCTTTTAGCTTTTGTCTTATCTTAATCCATTCTTTTATGCTTCCTGAATTATCCCATAATGACTATGGTATAAAAAGTTCACAGAGGTTCTTTATTCTTTTTGTTTTTCCAGTAGTTTGTCCAGAGGAACCTTCTTATACTAATAATACGAATTAAAGGAGCAAAGTTATATGAACACTTTGATAAGTTTTATCCACGACTGGTATTGCCTATTTTGACAAGCATTGTTGTAGACATTTTTACTAGCTTAAAAGTGTCTCACAACTATTATATCTAACATTTTTTTTTGAGCTCTATCTTGGTTTTCTTAGATGTCATGAGGAAAATTGGTGGATCTAGTTTGGTTTTTTTTTTCCTAAGTTCATGTTCCCTATGTACTCAAGTTCATTTGTAATAGTTTGGGCTTATACAATTTAATGGTTTGGGATTAATATCGAATCCATTTAATCTGTTTAACTCATAATCATATGCACAACTACTGTCTATGTTGCTTGTCTAAGAATTAAAAATTTTTTGTGTCTCTAATGAGATTAGGTGTTTAGAATTATCAGAATCACTCTGCTATAACTTTAAAAAGTCTCCCCTAGATGTTCCTATCCTATTGAAGGAGCCAGAGGAATTCCTCAGAAGAAAATTAAGGAAATTTTTGTTGTTGCTGATAACAGAATTGAAACTGCCATACTCTTTTCCTATGTCCCTTTCATTTGACTTTTTTAAAAAAAACAGAACTTTCACAAACTGTGAGGTATTAAAATATTGGCATAGTTCTGTTTTTCTCCATTGTGAAAACTGAAGAAACTAAAGTGCTTTGACCAAAACAATAAAAATGAAAGCCATATTCTATATTAAACCTCCCCAATTCATATGAGCATAAATAATATCAATGTGCACGAAGTGAGGTCTTTGATGAGATTTTCTTTTTGGTGGTTGTGAAACAATGATAAATATCAGTAACCCAAGTGAAGGGACAATTCGTGTTTACCCAGAGTGCTGACTTTCTCTGTAGAGAATCACTTTTGTTGACTTTGTGTGTTGTGACAGTACCTTCAACAAAGAGAAAGAAGGGGAATACTTGTCACCAGAGTGTATCCTTCTTTTCCCCTTTCTGACAAGAAATCTGCCATTTGACTGTAACTAACATTAGATTAATTTACAAACAATGAAGGACAGTGGGATATCCCTTGTCAATTCATTTGCTACATCAGCCATTTGAATCCATACTACATAATAATAATAATACCAACAGAATATTAACTGGCATCATTCAAGTGGCAATAGCATATAAGAATGGATGATCTGCCATCATTAACTTTATAGGAGAGATAAGTACATTATATAAAACAGTAGACAAATGTAATTCTTGCATTATCTGATTTGATGGGCATGTCGTAATGTGAAGTTGCAATTAAAAATTCTTAATATATTATCAACTTAATTCAAATGATCAGGTAACCTTTCACCTCAAGATGGTAGCTTGGGTTGTATATTTGACAGGCATAACTCTAACAAAGTCTTTCAAAAGCTTTGCTCAGTTCTTTTCTCAGTCAATAAGTATTTATTAAGGCTTACTATGTGAAAAACACTGTATTGAATGCTGGTGATATAAGTACAAAAAAATTAGATTAAACCCTACTTCAAAAACATGCATTCTAGAGAGGAAAATGAGTATCTATGTAAATATAAACTGAATATGTACAAAGTAATTAAATACAAGGTAATTTGAGAAGGAAGGAACTACCAATTGTGGAATCAATAAAGGCTTAATTCATAAGATCATTATTAACTCTGTCTTAAACGAACAATACTTTGTTAACTATAGTTAAAGAGTATGTTCCAGGCATGTAGGGTAGCCATAGCAAAGGCAAAGAAACTGGAAATGGAGTATGGTGTTAAGGAACAGAAAAAAGGTTAGTTTGGCTGCATCAAAAAGTGTTAGAGGAGGACTAATTTCCAGTGACTTTTTAGAATGATTTGGAATGTGCTGGACATGGGAGAGAGCTGAGGCTATGAGGAGGCTTTTGTCCTATTCTAGGTGAGAAGTGATGAGTGCCTAAATCAGGAGTGGGCAACCTGCAGCCATGTGGCCCTCTAGGTCCTCAAGTGCAGCCCTTTGAGTGAATCCAAACTAAATGGAACAAATTTGTAAAGTTTGGATTCAGTCAAAGGGCTGCACTTGAGGACTTAGAAGGCCACATGTGACTTCAAGTCTGCAGGTTCCTACCCTTAGACTAAAGTAATGGTTGTATGAATGGAGAATAGGTCACATGTGAAAAATACTGAGGCAGAAACAGCAAAGTCTGGTAATTGATCATATATGTGGGGGGTGACGATTATTAGGAGTCCTCAGAGACTGGTGCAACATAGCATAAACACTGGCACATCTTATAAAGCTGAAAAGGCTTGGGTTGGTGACATTTTGTATGACTGTTTTCCAAGGGATTATGTGGCTAAAGCTTAGATATACTCATCACTAGGTCATCATTACTGTCAGTAAGTGACTAATTTTTTTTAATCATTCCAATTCAAAAACACCATTTACCAAGGCATGGAAAGGTTATACTCTGTGTCAAAGGATTACCTATACTAATGAAAACACAGGTTGTTTTGAAGATTTTGAAATGAATTAGAAGGCTATTTTGCTAAGCACTTGTTTAATTTGGAACAAGATGCAGAACCACAGTTTTTCAGAGTTGAAATGGATTTCAATCACTATCTGATCCAGTTCATGCCTGGAGGGGAAAAAATTCTTCTCTACAACATACCTGACAAACAATCATTTTCTTAAAGGATCTTTCATATTAGGGAACTATTATCTCCCAAAGCATTCTTTTCCATTTTTGGATAACTAATTATTATAAACATTTTTTCCTTTATATTAAATATAATTTTCTAAATGTTTTAGAAAATTGTCCTCATAGCAAGCTTGTACTTGGTAGTCTATGGAATATTGTTAATATTTTAAAATTACAGCAGTTTATAACTCTCTGTGTAACAGTGGGATATTTAAACAGCAACTTTTCTGCTATGTGTTTGGTTTTCCTTAAAGAAAAATCTATGCCTATGATTCCAACTAAAGTTCAGTAACATTCCAGAAGTGATTTGAATCATTCCAATTAGTAGTTTACATTAAGTTTTTGGATTTTTTTTGATTGATACTTTCAATTAGCATTTCTTTAATTTAAAAAAAAGAAAGCTATGCAGCAGGGATCATTTAACCTGAGAAAGAAAAGACTAAGGAGGTGATATAATAAAAGAGTTTTCCTCCCAAGGCTGTGATGTGAAAGAGTTATTTGTTGTGCTCTCCTTGACCCAAGTAGATAGAACTAAGGAGAAATAGGTGGAAACTGGGAAGAGGAAAATTTAGGCTTGAGTTCAAGAAAAACTTCCTAACAATTAGAGCTATCTAAGAGGCTACCTTGGGTGGTAGTGGTTTCTCCATATTTTTTTTTTTTTTACCACATCTTCAGGCAAAGGATTGATGACCATATGTTGGGAATCTTGGCAATCTTTCAGATATGAGTTGGTCTTGGAGACCAATGAGATCTGACTCTAAAATCCTGTAACTCCATGATTTCCTGATCCTCTCAATTGCTGGTATTCTCTTCTGCTTTTGATTTCCTTGCATTTTATCTGTTGATATGTTGTTACCCCCCTGGGAGAATGTAAGCTCCCTGACAACAAGGATTGTTTCATTTTTTACTTTACCTCCCCACTACCTTGCACAGTACCTTTCACATAGTATGTGCTTAATAAGTATCTGTTAATTTGAATTGAACATAAACCACAGAATTGTACTGTGGTTTTGAATGTTTAGGGAAGTGAAAAGATTGAACAATGGATAAATAAGCTAACTTTTGTTAATGATACACTTTGAGGTTTTCTTTGTTTTAATAAACAGGTGGCCATATATAAATACAAATTTTCAAGTTGCTTTGAAAATTTAATTAAAAATTATGGGACAGTGAGAATTCTAAAGTTACAGAATCAAAGAAGCAGCACTTGGGTATTAAACTCCTCCCAGAATTATTTATTTGTGATATAGAACAAAAGATACAAATTAGAGTTTGACATGTTTATTTGGGAGGCTGAGACTGCAGTTTACATAAAATTTCTTCTGTTCACTTGGATTGTGGCCTGGCCAGCTTGCTTCCTTCCTTGTGCCCTAAGATCTATGAAGTATAGATCAAATTTACATGTTGTGATTCACTTTTATAGGAACTCAGAACTTAACTTGAATCTTCAAGAGATAATTGTTTAAGGTTGACCATACATATATCTATATCTATATAGATATAGATATATGTATATATGTGTATATATGAACTTAATATATTTTGCTTGTGGAGATTTGCTTCCAAGATAACTCAGTATATTTGTATTGTTACAAACATCTCTAACCTGGCTATTTTGAAAGTCCCCTAAGGATTATTAACATTATATGAGTTTTCCTTTAAATTTCTTTTGAATTATCTAAGTTATCTAATATCTAGTAATAGAATTATCTAAATTCTACCATTCCTAGTACATTCAAAACTATTTACAGATAAATTTTGAGAAACTATACATATCAGTTGTTAGAAGCTTAATATGTGTATATGGATTGAGCCTGTCTAGAGTTTAAATTAAAGGTTATCACAAAAAGTATAGAATGATTTGAAATCACATGAAAACCTTTTGAAAAATGAACATCAGTTTGAATATCCCTTTGTGATTTTTTTTAAAGGAGAGCCCCGTTCATCAGTTGCCACCTGAGAGTTTGCTACAGGCCAGGTTTGCCCATCTTTTTTTCATGTTCATTTTATATTTTTAAGATAATTCTGAAGCCATAATAATCCTTAAAAATGCTACTTTCATATTTTGGGCAGTGAATATCTCACATCACCCCCTGGACACATTTCTTCCAGTAACAATACTATAGACTCCAGTGGTAAGTAATCCTTGTGTACTGTGATGAAATGTACAAATAAGTGTTTAGGCAAATGACACATTTGTATTGTATTCATTTTGTCTGCTTCCTCCTTTTTGTAGATTCAAGCTCTGGATTTTTGACCGTGGCCTCTGATCATCTTGATTCCAAATTACACTTTGAAAAAGAGGAAACAGCACCATCAGCTCCTACAATGATAGCAAACCAAGGTGAGATGTAAAATGGCATAAGGAATTATTTTTAATAATTAAGACTGCACGTAATAAAACTATTGTCTATGAGAATTTTGTAACAAAAAGTTGAGGACCTCTGATTAACATCTAGAACTCATAATCTTCTCCCCCAAATCCACTCCTCCAAACTCCTGTATTTGTCAAGGCTACTACTATCATCCCAGTTATATAGGTCTATAACCTGAGTCATACTTAATTCTTCCTTTTCCCTTACCCCATATATCTAATCAGTTGATAAGTCTTACAGATTCTGTTTCAATAACGTCGTTTCAATCTGTCCCTTTCTCTCCACTCAAGAGTATGGTCACTATACTCATTGAACTTGCTCATTTTACTGATGAGGAAATTGAGGACTTGACCAGTCTCACTGATAGTATACCTCAGAAGTAGCATGTTGTCTGATTCCACAGCTAGTCTTTCCATTACATCATGCTGCAAACTGTCACTGAAACAATCCATCATTTGGCCCCTGCCTGATTTTCCAGGTTTATTTCATATTGCTCTGAGTTTCTCTTAATTGTGTTCCTCTTAACTCAACCTTCTATACCTGTCCTGAAATATACTTCCTGTTCATCTCCTCATCTCAGACCATGGGTTAGTTAAGATGCTGATCAAGTGCTAACTTAAACTCAGACATTTCCTGATTCTCTCAGCTGTCAGTACTCTCTCTCCTGAAATTACCATGTATTTGTTACTCTGTGTACATATTGTATCTCCCTGTAAAATATCAGCTTTCTGAAGAAAAGGACTGCTTTCTTGTTCTTCATTTTTGTCTTTGTATCTCTAATTCTACCTTTCATGTAGCAAGGGTATGATAAATATTTGTTAAATTGTAATTAAATTGAATTAAGTTGTAGGTAAGAAAGCTAAGGGGGTAAGATGGCCTTGTTTGCTGTTTTTTTGCTTCCTCTGAGGATAGAGTGAGAGGAAATGGGTCTAAAGTACAGGATGAAGATATTTGATGAGACTAAAATTTCCTGAGAGTGATGGTGATTTGACTCTGGGACAGATTACTGAAAGAGGATCTACTTCCCTGAAGATATTTAAGATATTTAAAATCAAATCTAATCTTTTCAGAATGATTTAGCATCCAGTCTAGCAAAAAGGTAATGATATTAACTGGATGACCTTTGAAAATGCCCCTGCAGCCATGTGATTCTGAGAACAAGCCATGGCTTTTAGCCACATTCATTGAGAATCTAGGCCATTGACCAAATAGGGGAAGGAAAATAAACAAACTTCATTTCCTGAGGCAAAGGTATTTCAGATGGGTTAGTAGTAATGTATACATTGCAGATTTGAATTCTGTTACATAGTCCAGCAACTAAAAGTAATCTCAGCACTATATAATTAATTTTTATGATCTACCTGGCCCCAAAGGAGGTATGAGAAACTGTACCTCCTTCATGTTGGAAAGCAATCTGGAACATGCTCCCAGAGTAACTAAACTCTTCATACTCCTGCATCCAGTAATACCAGTGAGATCAATAAAAGAGGGTAGGTAAATATAACATATATATATGTATATATATATGTATATGTATATGTACAAAAATATTTCTACGAATTCTTTTTGTAGTAACAAAAAGTTGGAAACTAAGGAGATAACTATTGGAGGATGGTTAAAAACAAATTGTGATACATGAATGTAATACAATATTATTGCTTCATTTTTAAAAGCAACAGAGTAAATAGTTTAAGAAAAAAGACTTGGATGAGCTGACACAGAGTGAAATGACCTTAACCAGAAGGGCATTTTATATAATAAGAACAACACTGTAAGGAAAAACAACTTTGAATAACTTAGGAACTTTGATCAATCTAACGGTAAACCACAATTTCAAGGAACCAAAAATGAAGCGTGCTACCCATCTGCTGCCTCATGGTGGCCTTAAAATACAGAATGATACATACACTTTTGAACATGGGTAATGTGGGAAATTACTTTGCCTTGGTATTATTTGTTGGAATTTTTTTCTTTTTTTATTCTATTATGGCATGGGAGGTGGTAGGGAGAAAAAATAGGTGCTTGATAATTAAAACTTTTAATATCTTCTAAAAAATACATACCACCATTCCTTTTATTATCTTTGCCTCTTTAATCTATGGCCTTTTTATCTAAAGAGAATTGCATTAAATTAAAGGAAATCACTTTCATATACCAGCCATCCATATGGAATCCCCACTATATATTTACTAAATTACAAAAGATAGCTTTGATTCTGAAAATTGTTTACATCTATTTCCCAATTTCTTATTGATATAGCAGCATACAGTTTATGTATCTCATTATCCCTTTTAACAT
Organism: Bettongia penicillata ogilbyi; assembly: GCA_023548195.1. Lineage (NCBI taxonomy): Eukaryota > Metazoa > Chordata > Mammalia > Diprotodontia > Potoroidae > Bettongia > Bettongia penicillata. The sequence goes on along the minus strand of JAJHZJ010000266.1, from coordinate 11,887,817 downwards.
AAATATGGTTATTCTTTCACCGTTAAATTATAAGCTCCTTGAGAACAAGGGCTGTGTCATCTGTCTGTATCTCTAGCACCTTATATATAGTAGGCATTTAATAATAAATATTTGTTGAAAGGGATTTATGAGTGACCTCCCTAAATAAGTACCATGCTAACGATGCACTATCATTTCATTTTTATTAGCAAATTATACACATTGCCTTTGAACATTGAGGAATTATTTCTGTGGATTTTTCCAATTCTAGTCAACTTTAAATTTTAGAGCTTTATATACTTCTATGTATGGACATGTGTGTGTGTGTGTTTGTGTGTGTATGTGTGTGTATATATATATATATATATATATATATTCACTTCTTAAAGACTCATAATGACTGTTTATATCCCTCTCACCTCTTTCTTTATCTCTTTCTATTCACCCTTTTTCGTTTCATCTACTGTTTTGCATCTTTCTCTCACAGGTAAAAATTTAGCTAATGAAGATATTCCTCTTCTCATTTCTATGGATGAAAAGAAAACCACATTAAATTTGGTAAGAGACTAGGACAATGCTGTTAATTAATGATGATCATAGTGGTATCAAATTAGATCCAGCAAAGACTTTAGAAGCCTTCTACCCAATACCCTCATTTCACATACAAAGACCTGTGTGCCAGAGAAGTTAAGTGACTTGGCAAGATAAGTCAGTGCGTAACCAAGCTGGTCTTCAAACATGGGTTGATTAATTCCAAACCCAAGGCCCTTTATGGTGACGATGGTGAAGATAATAATGATGATAGCATTCCACATTTGTATTCGACTCTTTCCTTTTTCAAAGAATTTCCACAAACATAATGTCATGACATCACAGATTCCACAAATAGAATTTATTAAACCCATATTTTGAGACTCCACGGTTTATTTCTTTCAATACTTCAAGGATTCACAGTTGTACCATTCTAGGTACTTTTTTCCACTCATACAAATCATAACCCTTCCACACCCTTCTAAACCAAATTCACCAAATGATATAACCAAAATCATTCCTCACAAAGTAACTGAGCATATGGTAATAAACTTCTCCCTACTTAGCTGGCTATGTTTTGGATAACATTGAATGCCCGTATCAGGGCTTTATTTGAAATCTTTCCAGCTACTGGTAAGACTTGTGAGGCTTATGCTTTACTGGTATAGCCTTTGAGATTCTAGGTTTTCCTCTACCCCCTAATGAAGACATCAGGGTAAGGCTTTAATGATGATAACCCCGGAGTTGTAAAAACTACGCCAGCAGAGTAAAGGCTGATTTCTACAGGTAATAGAAACACTGTTCATTCTTCTTTACTACTATTCTAACACGTAGTAAAGATTTTTTAGGGACTCTCTTTTCATCCTTGTGTCACAAGTGCCTAGCACAGTGATTTACATATTGTAGGGCTTAATGAATATTGAATGAATGAATAGAATATTGTGAGCATTAACTAAGTATTGTTAAATAAGTGATTGTGATTTCATAAACTATCAAATATACCCTTCTATGCAATATGATTAGGACTCTTCTATAACAGTCCCACAGTTTCAGTTATGAAAGAGGTAATAATTTTATGTCCGATGAAAACAACATTCACTGCTCGTGCACATACAGTAAAAGTCCTATCTACCACTACTTTTCTATCTCAGCACATTTCATGATAGACTTTGTGTCAAATAACCCTCAAAGGTCTATGCTTTCCTGCCACTCTAGAAGTGAAGTAATATGATGTAGTAGGAATAGCATTGATGTTCAGTCTAGGAGACCTGTGTTCAAGTCTTGGTTTCTGTTATTTTTCTAGCCATGTGACTGTGAATAACCAACAACACCTCTCTGAACTACTCTCCTTATCTGTAGAATGGGGATAATGACAGTTTTTTTTTACTGCCTTCCTCTCAGGATTGCTGTGAGGAAAGTACTTTATAAGTTGTAATACCTTATGTAAATGTAAGCTGTCATTGCTAATAATTTTTTACTCACAGTATTTCCTCCCTCTCTATTCAATACACCCTTTCCATTCCTCTCTGACTAGTGTCCAGATTCTAATCCCTTTTCTTCCATGGAGCTTTGTTAGATCATTCTGGGCCTACAATAAGTGATCATTGCCTTCTCTGAACTCATAGCACTTGTTGCCAATGTCCATTGATCTAAGCAAATAATCACCTTATGATTGATCTTCTTTTGTTACCTTTTACTTATTTGACTTTTCAAGGCTTTATGCCATGTCTCCCTAACTAGATTATAAAACCCTAGGGTATGCTTCTTTTTAGTCCCTAGGTTTTCAGACCTTGCCTTGCATATGCTAAATACACATTAAATGTCTCTTGATAGGAAATAAAAACCCAGTACTCTGGTGGTTCTTAATTATGTCTTTCATCTCTATAAATTTTAGGAAACTAAAGAAGGCCCTCAAACAATTACAGAGTGTAAAGAAGAACATGCCATTGGAGGAGGTAAGAGGAGTTTTCTTTCACTTCTGTGTTGATGTGGAATCTCACTAAGAGAAGCTAAAATCTTGTTACTTGACCTAGGGCTAAAACAATAAATGAGAGCTGATATTTGACTCTATTTTTATTTCCCCACTTTGAAACTTCAGTGACTTTGTGATCTAACTGATAATGGTATTCTCTCTAGAAAATCACAACCCGCTCATGCTTTTATTCCCTGTGACAGTTTGTAAATCCTTCTCTAGGTCTCCTGATAGTCTATAGGAGAGGGTGGTCCATTGGTTAGCCTTTGTTCTCACTACATGACTGGTGACCTGTTTTTTCTGATCATTCATGTCTTTGATGATAGCTTTTATACCAGCTCTCCTGAACAATTCTTCTTTGGTGATGTATTGCTTACTCGTGCCCAACATGAATAGATTTTTTTCGATGTCCCACTACTCAGACTCTTCTCAGATTATACTGTTCCATAACTTGCAACCAAACAGTCTCATCTGAAGTATATCGGTATTAAAAATACGAGTCTTTGTTTGAAGGAAAAGCTTGGAGTCATTAAAAGCACAGCCCAATTTCAATTCAATTTAGCCTCCCCTCCTCCGCTTATTCAGTTTTGCTACCTGTTCATTATCCATCTGTAGTATCTCTTCAAAGTATATATGTTGATTTGGGTGGCACTATGGATAGAATGCTGAACATGGATGGAGTCAGAAAGACCTGAATTAAAATCCTGCCTCATATACTTACTAGTTGTGTGACTTTGGGTAAGTCACTTAACCGCAGTTCCTTCACCTATAAAATGGAGATAAAACCAGGACTTAATATTACACACATACACACACATCTGTAGTGCTTTGCAAACTTTAAAGTGCCATATACATTCTATTACTATAATTACTGATGGGGCAGCTCTATGAACTTCCTATCCATCTATATATCTTGGTCTGGAGAATTGACATTCTTCAGTCACTTGGCTTTTCCAGTGTGAGTCATTCAGCTCAAACTCTTTTGAGGGATTCTGGGTCTGCAGTGTTCTAGATTTGCATGCTGATGATGTACAGAAGGGAGAATGTGGAGGACCTCACCATTTATAGGGAATCTCTCTTATTGTCCTGGATATCATTCATGACAATAGCAAACACCTTTGGCAAGAACTTGTCTCCCTCATTTAATAGTAATTATCAAGGAACATTAAACACATTTATCTCCTTTTACATATCTTTCAAGAATCATATATGATTTTGTTAACTGAGAAGGAGATATTTTTAATATATTTTTATTTATTTATTTTGTTAAATATTTCCTAATTATATGTAAAAAAATTTAACATTCATTCTCTAAAATTTTGAGGTCCAAATTTGGAGATACTTTTTTGAAAGAAAACTGGAAGCAGTTTTTTGATCTAGCAAATCAGTTTTTTTTGTAACCAGCAAACAATAACCACAATGGAAACACTGCATTCTCTACACCTTCCAATTCATTTGTGTAACTATAAAGATGAAATATATTGTAGGATATCACTTGGAAAAATTTACCTGTTCCCAGTGATGCAATTATGCCTCAAAATGTTAATGTCAGAAGACTATCTTTCATTATTCCCACCTTTCTTAGGATCTGAAAAGTTTTAATTGCCATTTCAATTTTGTGAGCTATGATTCCTGCCATATTCCTGGAACATGCATGAAACACAGGCTTCTGCCAAAGTGGTGCAAATTCTAACATCTATTTCTTGTAGAGGAATCACTAATCTTCCTTCTTTCTTTATTGAGAAATACCTTGGTAAGGATTCAGTCAAGAATTTATTAAGGGCATTGAATTTTGCCAGCATATATTACTTCTAAGAAATGGTGTCATACTTTTCAGCATTCAGCTCCAATGAGAACAGCTGCGATATCCATGAACTTGAGAGACTCAAACCACATCTCATATATTTCTGTAAATCATAGTGTTTGGTTTCATCACAGGAAACAGTGTGGTCATTTTAACATTCTGACTGAAATCATCAGGACTTCAAGTTTAAACAACGGTACTATAGCTGACTCTTTGTCACTCTGCTTTTTTTTTGCTACTCGTTCTTTAGAGGATATAACTCAGCTAAATGAAGGAACATTAAGTAGTAAATGTTATTTAACCAAATAACATCCTTTTTGCCCCTTATTAGAAACAGCTGCATCTGCTATACCAGTAACCAGCGTTAAATCAGTCAACTTCAGACAAAGTGACCAGTAAGTTCATTTTTTATCATAGTCCATGGATGTTTCTTATTATTGTGCTGGGGGTTTTGTTTCAAGTCCTTCTCTTTCTTGTTCAGCAGCATTTCTACAAATGAAAAAGAGGTAGAGGTAAGTGTGAAACATTTTCTATTTTTGGCTTTTACAAAATATAAAAAGATCCTTAAGTTCACACATATATAATGGGGTCACAAATCCTATCTTGTTTGGCTGGCAACACTGCAATTTAGCTTACTAATAAGCAACTTCATTAAGGCTCCTGCATATCTTGATGTGGTCTTTCTTTACTTTTAAATCTTATATTAACTTTCATTTTTCTCTTCATTCCTATACCCCTTTTATTTTATTTCTGTAACAGGCTGAATTTCTTAGATTATCTTTGGGATTTAAGTGCGACTGGTTTACGTTGGAGAAAAGGGTCAAGCTTGAAGAAAGGTCTCGGGATCTGGCTGAAGAGAATCTAAAAAAGGAGATCACTAACTGTTTAAAGTTATTAAAGGTTAGACTAAGAATATTTGGGACCTTATTTCTATACTCTGGAACCTAGAGAGGATTCAAAGTTTGGGTAGCACGACAAACAGTTCTTTTTACCTTTTAAGGAATTTCGATTTTCTTCTAAGTCTTCTCTAATGTTTCCTGTTGCCTTCTCTTTCCCTTTCACCTTAGCTTGTAGTTATTTATTTGTGTTTGCATGTTGAGTTGAAAACATCTAGAAGGCAGACACTGTTATATTTCTGTATCCCTGGTATATAACAGAATTATTTGCACACAGTAAGTATTTAATGTTTTTTAAAATTCATTTGAATGTAATCTAAGATCAAATTTGCTATTTTTTCCTACCATACCATACCATTAGCTCATTTGACTTGCAGTTCACTAAAATTATTAAAATCCTGAGGTTGATTTTTTTTAACACAAACATAGGAGTTTATCTTAATTACATTTCATTTTCATAGATTCAGCCTGTTGTTCTAGCTTACTGAGATCCTTTCAGATCCCAATTATTCATCTAGCATGTTAGATCCGATATGTTCTGTTATTACTTTTCACTTAGAGCTTTACAAAGGTGTTTCCCATTTGTGTGGGGAGGAGAGGGGGGGACGGAAGTATATACATACACAGAACGTTGAGATATTTAATCATTCCATAAATATCTAGAGATATATCGATATCTGTAGTTCAATATCTCAACTTCCTGTTCCCTACACATGTAATAAGTATGCCTTTTCTATGTTTATACATCTATTGGTAAAATTACTGAGAAAAAATACTAACAGTATAGAGCCAAGGACAGATTTCTGGAATGCTTCATTAGAAACTTCTCTAAATATTGACTAGTATTTTTCTTCCTTCTTGGTCTACTATGGAATGACAGCAAAAAGAACACCACCACCACCAACGAAAACTCACTTTTTTTCTACCCTCTTGTCCCTGAAGCAAGAAGATAGATAGCTCTTTGTCTTATTTATTTCTACCAATGAAGAGAAACAGAACAAAAAAATTCTCTCCTCTTTCTGCATTTAGATGCCAAAGAGAAAGTTAAAATACACATAAATAATAATAGTAGGTTTTGGGGTTCAAAAAGGACTAATATATATTGGCCCCACACTTAAAAGGAAAAACCAAAAACTGAATTGAATCTATCTTAGAAATATCTCACTACAGAAGTGTATTGGGCATAGTATGCGTTGAGGATTTAGGCTAAAGTGTAGGATAGGTAAGGGTATGAGACAGAATTAGGGGACTGGATCTCCTGTTGCCTGTGAAACCAGGGCTCGGTCTTGGGAAGTAGCAATGGTTGGTAGTGAGAAGGAGGCAGAGCATCAAAGGATTACCATACCTCTCTTTATCCTCGCTGATCCAGACACTGCAGATTCATTCGATCAGCACTGGGAAGAGGTAGAAAATGAGCACTGGGTTTGGAAAGCTGGCCCATACTGAAGGACTGTAGAAGAGGGTGACCGGGATGATGAGGGTTCTGGACACTGTGCCATACAGCATGTCCCTAAACTTAATGAACTAGAAGCATTATGTGTCAAAGGTTTTATCTTTAAAGGAGAAATGATGGCTGTCTTTAGGTATTTAAAAGGACTGTGAGATAGAAGAGGATTAGACTTATCTACCTGGTGTTAAGGGCTAAACTAGGAACACTGGGTACAGGTTGTAATCAGAGCAAGCCTTGATAAAGGAAAAAACCTGTGACAATTAGAACTCTGAAAGATGGAATAGTTTATTTTGGAAAGTGATGGGCGGGTTGCCCTTGGACTAGGAATCTTAAGGTGATGGTTGGTTGGATGACTATCAAAAAAGAGATTCCTTACAACTCCTTACAAGGAAATTCAAATATAATTCCTAGTGCATATCTATTAGTAGCTTCTGACATCCTTTTAAGCTCTGTGACCCTGTGAAGTGATGACAGCAGTTCACTGGGCCATGATAACCAAAGAAATGGGGTGAAAGGGAGAAGGTATAGACTGAAAACACAGGGGAGAGTTACATGAACAAAAGAAGAAAAGGGCATTTATCAGGCACTGATTATACGCCAAGTACTGTGCCAAGTGCAAAAGCAAAGACCATACCTGCCCTCAAGGATCTTACATTCTAACAAGGGGAGAGAGTATGTATAGAGGGGAGTGGTGGCTAGGGAGGGACACTTTAATTTGGAAGAATTACAGTGATCATGAGTGGAACCATAGAGGAGTAAACTGGTACAAATTAGGAAAAATCCTTCCCGTACTCCAGTACTCTTCCTGACAGTCACCATCTCAAACCACAACCTTTGGGTTACATTTGGAACAAGGAGAGGAATCTTTATTTTTATGATGTAGTCAATGATGGGATAGTCCTTAATCTTGCCTGCAGGCTGCCCTACAATGTGTACAATATTCTTTTTCTATGGAGAAAAATGCATAGAAATTTCTTACTCCCCTAATTACTAAAGAAGTTTTCTTTAATAAATCTTTGCATTATATAGGGACTGCTATTATGTTTTCATTTCAATGTATCTTTACCAATAATAATGGAAAAAATATGAGAGCTAATTTTTGGTAAAGTACATACAAATAAGAGAACTGCCTTTCTTTGTTCATTCCATATTGCTGCTAACATCTATTTTTAATCCTTCTTGAACAGTTCTTTTAGCTGTAATAATTGATTTATTATGTTTTGGTGGGATACTTGAAAACTGTGGACCTGTGATTTCATTGATTTAGGGAAAGCCTTCTTCCAATGCACAGCTGCAATTGCTCTGAAACCTAATGTTTTAGAGAGTGACCTGGGGAATTGAGGGGTTACATGACTGGCCTAGTATTACATAGCCAGTAAGTGTCATAGGTGGGACTTGACAGTCAAGGTTCTTTCTGCCTCTGAGGTCTGCTCAGATCCTTGTTTTACTGCCCCCTTGTAACCACCCTGAAATCCAATATATTTTTTCACTCATTTCCTCAAAGCAAAACATATACTATTCCTTTCTTAGGGAGTTTGTCAGGACAAGAAGTTCCTTAAGATTAGTGCAACAGTTATTTATATACTCATATCGCCTAGGTGGCTCAATAGAGTTCTGGGCCTGGAGTCAGGAAGACTCATCTTCCTGAGTTCAAATGTGACCTCAGACAATGACCATCTGTGACCTGGGCAAGTAACTTACTCCTGTTTTCCTGAGTTTCCTCATCTGCAAAATGAGCTGGAGAAGGAAATGATGAACCGCTGAAGTGTCTTTGCCCATAAAACCCCAAATAAGGTCACATAGAGTTGGCCACACCTGAAACGACTGAAAAAACAACTTCACTTGATCAGGGACCAGTGACACTGGAAGTAGATGAGAATAAAAGGAAATGAAGGGGCCAAATATGGTCATTGGTCAGCTGACGAATGCATTTAACAATTCAGTTTCAAAAATACATACATCTACTAATCCAAAGCACTATCCTAGGCTCAGATTTGAAAATTTTGTAATATTCATTATTGGTACCATCCAGTTATATTATTCCCTGATGATGTTGCTTGCTTCTTCTGGGGCATCATAGTATAATGTTACTTTGAATAAAATAACTGGTATTTTTGTAGTACTTTAAAGTTTGTGAAGAACTTTACATATATCATTCACATAAGCCCTTGTTAATCCAAAGTCTTCCTAACCCTATGTAAAGTATTTAATATGGTCTTGAATTTTGGTCAGAAGATCTGAGACCCTCCTCCTCTATTTATTAGCTGTGTAACTTTGGACAACTCACTTAACCTCTCTGAAGCTCAGTTTCCTTTTCTGAAGAACAAGAAAAAGACATGTGCTGCCCATATTACAGAATTGCTCTGAGAATCAAGTGAGATAATATGTTTAAAGTAGCTTGGTAACCATGTAGCACAATATAAATATATGTTGTTATTCTCCATCTTAATCCCTTAGCGTAGTCCACAGAAATATGATTGGAGGGGATCTGAGAGGCCACTCATATCTGAACAAGAATCCCTTCTCTGAAATTCTCAGAAAGTCACACAGCCTTCACTTCAAGATCTCTAATGAGGAGGAACCCATCATGCCCTATGGCCACCCATTCCATTTTTAGATATCTCTAATTGTTAAGAGATTCATCAGGTCTAGAAAGCTTGGGAAATTCTATCAAGTCTCATTGCCTGTCTATAATTTCCACACATTGTTTCTAGTTCTACCCTCTGGAGCTAGTGAGAGCACATCTAATTCCTCTTTTATGCAACAGTGCTGTAGTACTCAGAGATAACTATCACATCCTTCCTAAATCATCTCTTCAGGTTAAACATTCCCATTTGCTTCAGATGATCCTCATGGCATATGACCATTAGGTCCTCTACTGTCCAAGTTACCTCCTTTGGATATTCTCTAGTTTAACAATATACTTCCTAAATGGCAGCACCCAAAACTAAATGCAAAACTATTGGTCAGATAAAATCTGCCACCACAGGAATACAGTTGGGACTGTCACCTTCCCAGTTCTAGACAGAAACCATTCCTGTTGTAATGCAGGCTAAGATAAAATTATATCTTTATATATCACTTTTTATTTACATCATGTTGACCAACATGATATAAAGTTATAATATAAGTTTATAGTACTATATATTACATTATAATATTTATATTATAATATATTTTATTATACTATAATATGTTAATTTATTTTAATGATTATTAAGATATTATTCTATATTATATTATAATAAAGTTAACCAACAGTTTCAGATTTTTTTTAATAAAATTCTATCTAGCCATACTTCTTCCATCTTGTAATTTTGAAGCTGTTTTTTGGAGACATGTAAAAATGTACCTCTAGTACTCTTACATTTCTCATTTTCAAGTTCTTGTTTGTCTGAAATGTAACATTTGTTATTCCCCATACATAACAGTTTATTTTCCTGTTATATAGTCTTTAGTAACTCTCTGTGAAGATGATAACCAAGCCCAAGAAATCATTAAGAAGTTGGAGAAGAGTTTAAAGTTCCTTAACCAGTGCACAACCAGAGTTGCTAGCAAGGCGGAGATGCTGGGAGCCATTAATCAGGTAATTCTACATTATGCACTTTATAAATGGAATAAATTAAAAGCTTTGGGTTCCCAAGTTACTAAATTATACAAATTCATAGTCACTACAATTTGAAACTTTAAAAATTTCTATCTGTCCAAATCTATGAGGATTTTTCTTGTCTAACTATATATTGTACTGGATTTGAAGGGCTGATTTTCAGAGACTAGAGAAGTAATCCTTCTCCCTACTTGTTACTGTAGCACTCAGTAGTAAATGTTTTATAACTGAAATGTTCATGTGGTAAACATGTGCACCACCAAAGAAAAAGCACAACCCAATCTGCTACTCATGGATGCAAGCAAGGCTTTTGAAGAATGATATGGTATAACTGACTGAATCTCAGGTGATCAGGGAGTACAGGAAATCTAAAAAGTATCTGAAATGCTTTCAGATTAGGGGCATATTCCTCTCCAGCTGTAGTCTCGGGTTACATACACACACCAACCTAACAACCAACCAATTTTTGTGGTTCAGTAGATCCAGCTCGTCTGCTTTTAGATAGAAGAGGCTTTGCTTCTAATATGAGTAATCAGTGTCTTCTGAGATCTTGAGGCAGTAATTGGCTAGGACAGGGTCTCTGTGCTCAGTTTTGGCTATCTGAGAATTCTAGGCCTTTATTATTATATAACAGCCTGGGACTTAGGTCTGGTAAAGTGTCCTTATCTACTCTACAGTATCAGGGCAATTTGACCCTCCCTTCTGGTTTATGGATGGACATTATCTCTGGGATAGAGAACAACAAAAGAAAATAATGGAGCTACTAAACATTTGATGAAGTCAGGAAAAGTATCTTTTTAGATTTGCATATATATTTACAGAATGTGAGATATGTAACACAAAAATACTGAACTTGAAATTTCCTTAAAAAATATTCTTTTTACAGCCACATCGTACGCATGTTCTAGTACTACACTCAGTATAAGAGCTTTAGTTTACACAACTGCTTTGTAGCCTGCAGTTTTCTTTTTTATTTTATGTATACAAAGCTGCAGTTTCTGGGACAGCACATCAGGCAAGCAGAAGTACTATGATTGTTTGCTCATTTTTACTGTTCTATGTTTCTCTTGACTCCTACACTTTCACTTTAAAGTTTTGACCTGGCTGATCTTTTCATCTGGAATGCTTAGAAGTCCTCAATTTCAGTAAAAGTCATTTTTTCCCCCTGTAGAAGTATACTTAGTTTTTCTGGGTACGTTATTACTGGTTGTTTAAGTCTATATCCTTTGCCTTCTGGAATATCATATTCTAAGCTCTCTGCTTCTTCATAGTGATGGCTGCTATTTTATCCTGACTATGGCTCCTCAGTATCTGAATTCTTTCTTTCTGCCTGCTTGAAGTATTTTTTTCTTTGACCTGGAAGCTCTGGATTATAATGTTCCTGGAAGTTTTCATGTGAGGGTTTATTTCAGGAAATGACTGGTAGATATTCCCTGTTTCTACTTTGCCCTTTTTTAAACGAGATTTTGTTTTAATGAGATCCATGTTTTAAGGTTTTAAGAGATCTGAGCAGTTTTATGATTTCTTGAAGTATGATGTCTGGGTTTTTCTTTAAATCATGGTTTTCAGGTAGTCCAACGATATTAAAATTCTCTCCTCAACATGTTTTCTAGGTTGACTGCCAAGTCTAATTGACTCTCCCTCCACATCATTTCTTATAGCTGTCCCTTCTCTGCATTCACATAACCACACATCTAGTTTCGGCTTGTAGTACTTCTCATCAGCTTCCTAACTTAGTTTCTCTGCTTCCAGCCTCTCCTTTTAATTCATTGTTAACAACAAGAACAACAAATCCCAATAATTCCACATAGCTGCCACAATAATCTTGCTGAATCACAAATAGAATCATGTCACTGCCTTGTTCCCAATCAGGTTGAATGCAAACTCAGCCTTTTATTTGAAAACCGCATCAATCTGGTTCCAATCTATCTTTCCACCCTAATTTCACTTTATTCCCCTGGTCTGTATTCCAGACCAAATGGATTTCTGGCTATTCGCTAAACTCTAAATTCCATCTTTGCCTTTGAACAAGCCATTCCCCTGACATGCCCTTTCACCTAATTTCTGCCTCTCAGAATACCCAACTTCAAGATTCTTCCTCTTTTGTAAAGAATCTGGTTCTAGATTTTCTGATCTAGTTATTAACTCTCTCTTTCTTTTCCTCTTTCTCTCTCCCTTAAATTACCTTGTATTTAATATATCTTTGTCCATTTTATACTTTCACGGTAGAGGCTAAATTTCTTGAGGTCAGGGACTTTTAAAAATCTGTGTATCTCCAGTACCTTGCACATAGTAAATTTATAATACGTGTTTGCTGAACTGACTTCAGGTAAATATAGAATTGGAATAGAGGACAGACCTGTGATTTACTTGGTAGAGGGAACTTCCTCTGCCACTGCAGTTCAGCATCTTCTCTGAAACTTAGTTTTAGGCAGCTGTTCAGATCCCTGAGAGGTTAAAGGTCACATGATTAGTATGTATCTGAGGAAGGACTTGAACCTGAGTCTTCTGGGTTCCAAAAAGGGGTCTCTAGCCACTATTTCATTCTATTTCTGAATATAGAATATGTTAATTATAAATATGGAATTCATAACACAGATTTATTTATTTTAGTATTTACTGGAAGAATACAGATATGCAAGATGAAAAATTGTGCCCATGGAAAACAGAGGGTCAGTAGACAGGTAGACTAGGGATGAGTACAGGAGAGAACAGCAGGAAGAGACTAGAACTTAGCATAGAAGCTGGGTCACAAAAATAGAAGTTAGAAGGACATAGCATGGGAAGAAATAAGTTTACTGGTGGGAAAAGTTTTGTTTCCTTTTTTTTCTAAGTAGGTAACATACCATGTAAATATCTAATTGGAACCAAAATTTATACCCCTCCAGTGCTAGACTCTGGGTGCTCATTTCTGATAACTTAGACTTAATGATAGAATTCTTCAAAACATAGCAATTGCTACAGGGGAAAAGAAGCAATTAAGTATTAACTTTGCTTCCTCCTTTTGCTTGACATCTGCTAACCTGTTCAGCTTTGCAGAAAAGTATTGGAGGGGGAGGGGGAAGAATGACATATAAGTTGAGATTTCCAAGTCTTCAGAACTCTCAATCGAAGAACACTGGACATGGAGGCTGAAGAACCTGTGCTGGAGCTTGGCTCTTCTATTTGCTAGTTATTGTTTTTTTGTTTTGTTTTGTTTGTTTATCTTGAGGAAGCATCTTCAGCTCTAGGATTCAATTCCTTCATCTATAAAATGAAGGGCTTGGATTTGGTGACTTCTAAGGACCTACTTATAATACAGGCTATTATACTTCTGCTTATAATACAAGGTAGCCTAAAAGTCTTAAACCAGCTTGAAGCTTTAAAACTCCTCTAAGACTTTTGGGCCACCTTATATCTAATACAATTTTTCATGGTTCAGGATCTCAGAAGTATCTGCAGGCTAAAATCAGAAAACTTGGGTCAAAATCTCCATTCTACTACTTACTAGGCTACTAGGACCCTGGACAAGGTTCTTAGCTGTAATTTAATTAATGGAGAAAATGTGTCCACTGCCTACCTCAGAGATATGAAGAAAGGGTTTAGGAGTCCAAAAATGTTAGTTAAGTAGGATCTAATTATTGATATTTTTGTTGTGAATTAAGTTGATATTTATCATAGACTTAAATGAGAAATAAGTAGTTTTGTGTTTTTTTTTTTCCATTTTGAATTCTTGCATTGTCTCCTCCCCTATTTAACCTCACAAAAAGGAACTATTTTTTTAAACATTTTTCCCCAGGAAAGCCGAGTCAGTAAAGCAGTAGAAGTAATGATTCAGCATGTTGAAAACTTGAAGCGAATGTATGCCAAAGAGCACGCGGAATTAGAAGAGCTGAAACGAGCTCTTCTTCAGAATGAAAGGCCTTTTAGAGCCCTTGAAAATGAAGGTAATCAAAAATATTTTTAAAACTTCCTCACTTTTGTTTTTCTAACAGTCTGCATTCATTCTCCTGTAATATGTTTGAAATAATAATTCATGATGGAGACTTTACTAATAAATCTTGCTTCTGAAGCCATGTTATTTTCACAGTCAAAATGTGCTTCTATGGGAAAATGGAAGGGATGTCCTACTAGTTTTATCAGAATGGAAGGAAGATAGACTTACTATGGAACACTTGGCTAATACTAGTGTACCTTTAGGATACTTTTGGCCCAGGTTATTATTGCATCTGTTTCCTTGCATGTGCTAAGAAATGGGGGGGAACCCCAGCATCATGTTGTATGTGATCCTACACCATATGATTCTGTGCTCTCCAGAAAGACAGATGACCTCCTTAAGCACAACAAACTGAAAGGACTTGAAGAGTCAAGGATGGGTGTGGGTGAAATGGGTAGATAGGGCAGATATGACAGGGAGATAGCAGTCCTCAGCAAGTGCCATATTATAAGATATGTATGAAGTTGGCCTCTGATTGGTTTATTGTTATTATTGTTTACAGTACAAAACAAATGTATAAGATTACACTGGATAGATTTACATTGGATAGATTTAAGTGATACTTACCACTGATCAAATTTTAACAGTCTTATTCTTAATAGAACACTATGGGCAATCCTGGTAGAATCTCTTGCTTGAAATATCCACTAACTTTTGAAGAAATAGTTTGACACGACAGCCTTGATCTGTAAATATGAATGAAATGCCACCAGAACGTTGGTGTTTAGTGGAGGCTTAAGAGGAATATTTATTTTATTTTTATTTTCACATCCAAATTCTCTCCCTTCCTTTACTCCCTCCCCCATCCATTCAGAAGAAAGAAACATAATACCCATTATACTCTGAAGTCAGGCAAAACATTTTCACATTACCTATGTTCCAAAAAAAAAAAAAAAAAGCATGAAAAATAAATAAAAAAAAATCTGCTTCATTCTGCACTTTGAGTTCATCAGTTCTGTAAGTGGAGGTGGATAGCATTTTCTATCATGAGTCTTTTGGAGCTGTGGTGAATCATTTTATTGATCAGAGTTACTAAGTCCTTCACAGTTGACTATCTTTACAATATTTCTATTTTATATGACACTGTCTTCCTTGTTTTGTTTTGATAGCTTGATGTACTGCCAGAAGTTCAGTGTATTGACTACTTCTACCTATCCCAGTACTTTCCAGAGTCTGCCTAGTACATGGTATATAGGCTAGTGCTTACCAGTGTTTTTTGTGGCCCAAATATTTTGCTGTCCTCTCAGTAAACCATTCATGTTTCTTTTGTTGTTCAGTTAATCCATCCTCATTCCATTTCACCAAGGACTGTACCAACTTTTGCTTTGGTTCAGGAGGTGTATCATTTTCCTCGGTGTCTATGTTTGCTATAGATTCATGTAGAACAGAAACTCCACTTTTGCCTGTTTTAGATCTATTTTGAATATACCATTTCCATTTAATTGTGCTAGCCTCTTGTGCATATCTACTTCTGTGAGAAGCTGGGGTACTTATTACCCAGGTCATAATTGGGATTCCAGGTCTTAATATTACTTCATGGCCCAGAGTCAGTTGTTCAGTCTCTATCAAAGCCCAGTGTGCAGCTAACAGCTGCTTTTCAAGTGAGGTATATTGAACTCCAGATGAAGGGAGTTTCCTAGATCAAAATCCTAAGGATACATTTTGACTTTGTTGTTTTTGCCATACACTCCAGTATGCATATTGATCCTGTATAGTCACTGTAACTCCACCAGGCCACTTTGCATAGACCATAAATCTAAGGCTAACTGCATAGGAGCCTTTGCTTCTTCAAATGCTTTACTATGCTCAAATTCCCAATCAAATTCTTATTTTTTCCTAGTAACTTTATATAAGGGTTTCAAAATCTGTCCTAGATGCAGAATGTGGTGCCTCCAATATCCAAATAATCCTATAAATTTGGGGATCTCTTTTTTATTGGTAGGAATAGGAAAATCCTGAATCTTTTGTCAGGCTTGCAGGAGAATCTCATGCAATCCCTTATTCCATTGTACACCCCCCAAATTTTAAGGTTTGAGCTGGCCCTTGAATCTTTGCAGGCTTAATTTCTCACACTTTGCTTTTCATATGCTCAATTAAAAGTATCAAACTCTTCTCCACTTCTTTTACATTTTTTTCCCTGTATCATAATATTATCTATGTAGTGGGTAAGCTGTATACCAGATAGCTCTAATTCATCCACATGTTTAGCCAAAATCCTATGACAAATAGTGGGGCAATGCAGATATCCTTGTGGCAAGCATGTAAAAGTATATTGTCAACCCTGTCAAATGAAAGTAAGTTGATTCCATTGTTTAGAATCTATTGGGATAGTAAAGAAAGCATTAGCTAAATCAATAACTGCATACCAAGTCCCATCATATTTCTGGATCCTTTCTGTTAAGGTAACTATATCTGAAACAGCAGCATACAAGGAAGCAGTGACCTTATTCAATTGTCTGTAATCCACTGTCATCCTCCCTGTCTCATCTGACTTTCATACTGACCAGATAGCATTATTCCATCGATTGGTTGTAGGACCTAACACTCCTGTCTCAACATATTCCTTTATAGTACTGATAATCTCATCTTCTCCACCTGGCACATGATACTGCTTTAAAGTAATCACTTCAGAGGTTTGGGTAATTGGATTCAGAAGTGATTAGGTCCATTTTTATTTTTCCCACGAAATCTTTATTAATTCCTATGTTTCTTACTACAAATTGGTATTTCCCCTCAGGTAAATTTAGAGTCCTACTTCTCAATATATCTATTCCTATGATGTATTCAGGAATGGGTAGTTACCATGGCATATTTTTATCAGGTAATTGTCCAATTTTCGTCATTAGTTTAATTTGTCTGGCTGATATTTCAGCCCCTCCCAGTCCTGTGGTGATGATAGGAGTTTCATATTTAAACTTATCAGGAAGGCCTCTGCTCTAGTATCTATTAATGCCCTACAGTATTTGGTCCATTTTTCCAATATATGGTCAGATTGATATGGCGTCTGTAATCCCTTCTCTGTATTTCTTTAATCTAAGCTGGGGCTTGGCCAAATTCCTATTCTCCCTGAAGATGTGACAAACTTGGATGCAATGGTTCAAGAAGATCTATAGGGGGAGTTCTTACTTGTCTGTTCCATCTGGTATCAAGTCCCTTTTCTCGGTACATTTGTACATAGTTCGTTAGTTGGAATACCATCGATGCTTCCCAAATCTACCCCTGTTCTCAGTAGAACAGTAAACATTTCTTTTCTTCTCAATCTAGTCTGACTTTGAATCCGCTGGCTCTTTACTCTTCTCTCTCCAGGAAATTTATCTTTTCCCCAGTCTCCTAAGTCACTTAACTGTGAAATCTTGTCCAGCACCTCTGAAAGAGAGTGCCCTGTCTCCCCAGTTAGTAGAGTCAGAATTAGGTGCTTTTAAGGAGGAGGAGCTGTCTTCACTATTATATTCATATGGAAAACTGCTAAGGGGGTATTATAGTACACATCTGTGTTTCTCATCATTACAGCAGTCTTCATTACCTTCTCCTTTAACTTTCTTTCTTTTTTTAATATAAATTTATTTATTTAACTTTTTACATTCATTTTCACAAAATTTTGGGTTCCAAATTTTCTCCCCTTTATCCCCTCCCCCCACCCCAATACACCGAGCATTCTAATTTTCCCTATCACCAATCTGCCCTCTCTTCTATCATCCCTCCCTTCTCTTGTCCCCATCTTCTCTTTTGTCCTGTAGGGCCAGATGACTTTCTATTCCCCATTAACTGTATTTCTTATTTCCTAGTAGCAACAACAATACTCAATAGTTGTTCCTAAAACTTTGAGTTCCAAATTCTCCCCATCCCTCCCTCCCCACCCATTCCCTTTGGGAAGGCAGGCAATTCAATATAGGCCATATCTGTGTAGCTTTGCAAATGACTTTGATAACAGTCGTGTTGTGTAAGACTAACTGTATTTCCCTCCATCCTATCCTGCCCCCCATTGTTTCTATTCTCTCTTTTGATCCTGTCCCTCCCCGAGTGTGGACTTCAAATTGCTCCCTCCTCCCATTGCCCTCCCTTCCATCATCCCCCCCACCCTGCTTATCTCCTTCTCCCCCACTTTCCTGTATTGTAAGATAGGTTTTCATACCAAAATGAGTGTGCATTTTATTCCTTCCTTTAGTCAAATGTGATGAGGGTAAACTTCATGCTTTTTTCTCAGCTCTCCTCTTTTTCCCTCCACTAAAAAGTCTCCTGCTTGCCCCTTGAATGATATTCCATTCCATTTCATCCTCTCTCCTCCCACTACATTTCTCTCTCACCATTTGCCTTAATTTCTTTTAAGATATGGCCCATCCTATTCAATTCACTCTGTACTCTCTGTCTCTGTATGTGCGTGCATGTGTGTATGTGTGCCTGTACACGTGTGTACATGTGTGTGCGTGTGTGTGTATGTGTGTGTGGTCCCACGAACTACCCAGATACTGACAAGTTTTAAGAGTTACAAATATTGTCTTTCCATGTAGGAATGTAAACAGTTCACCTTTGGTAAGTCCCCTATGACTTCTCTTTACTGTCTACTTTTTGATGTTTCTTCTCATTCTTGTATTTGAAGGTTAAATGCTCTTTTCAGCTCTGGTCTTATCATCAAGAATGCTTGAAAGTCCTCAATTTCATTGAAAGACCATTTTGTCCCCTGAAGTATTATACTCAGTTTTGCTGGGTAGGTGATTCTTGGTTTCAGTCCTAGTTCCTTTGACTTCTGGAATATCCTATTCCATGCCCTTCAATCCCTTAATGTAGAAGCTGCTAGATCTTGTGTTATCCTGATTGTATTTCCACAATACTGGAACTGTTTCTTTCTAGCTGCTTGCAATATTTTCTCCTTGACCTGGGAATTCTGGAATTTGGCCACAATGTTCCTAGGAGTTTCTCTTTTTGGATCTTTCAGGCGCTGATTGATGGATTCCTTCAATACTTATTTTGCCCCTCTGGTTCTAGAATATCAGGGCAGTTTTCCTTGATAATTTCATGGAAGATGATGTCTAGGCTCTTTTTCTGATCATGGCTTTTCAGGTAGTCCCATAATTTTTAAATTGTCTCTCCTGGATTTATTTTCCAGGTCAGTTGTTTTTCCAATGAGATATTTCACATTCTCTTCCATTTTTTCATTCTTTTGGTTTTGTTTTGTGATTTCTTGGTTTCTCAGAAAGTCATTAGCCTCCATTTGTTCCATTCTAATTTTGATAGAACTATTCTCTTCAGTGATCTTTTGAACCTCTTTTTCCATTTGGCTAATTCTGCTTTTGAAAGCGCATTCTTCTCTCATTGGCTTTTTGAACCTCTTTTGCCAATTGAGTGAGCCTATTTTTCCAGGTGTTATTTTCTTCAGCATTTTTTTGGGTCTCCTTTAGCAAGGTATTGACCCATTTTTCATGCTTTTCTTGCATCTCTCTCATTTCTCTTCCCAGTTTTTCCTCCACCTGTCTAACTTGATTTTCAAGATCCTTTTTGAACTCTTTCATGACCTGAGCCCATTGGATATCTATTTCTGATGTTTGAGGTACAGAGGCCTTGACTTCTATGTCTTTCCCTGATGGTAAGCATTGTTCCTCATCATCAGAAATGAAAGGCGGGAACATCTGTTCCCCAAGAAAGTAACCTTCTATGGTCTTATTTTTTTTTCCCTTTTCTGGGCATTTTCCCAGCTAGTTACTTGACTTCTGAGATTCCTCTCCACCCCCGCCTTGATCTGCCCAGCTAGTGCTTGGGGTCTGAGATTCAAATGCTGCTCCCCAGCCTCCCCAAGGGCTTTCAGCGGCAGGCGGGGCTACTATTCAATGTGAGCTTAAGTTCTGGTGCTCAGGTAGGGGCAGGGCTGCCTCCTAGGCTCAGTTCCCTCAGGGGCTTTATGCAGAGACTTTCAGTAATGGAGCTTCTTCCTGCTCAGGGAGCCCCTGGCGACCACTGCCTCTGCCACAGCTGCTGCCTCCTGAGGGGGCCCGAGTCACAGAGACACCCCACTCCCCTCTTGGCCAGCCCAGAAGTCTCTCTCACTGACCTGTAGTGCCTGTGGGTGGAGGGACCTTCACAGCCACCAGAGGTTCTGTCCCTGAAGCCTGCTCGGATCTGCTCCTCTTGGGGCTGCGTGGGCAGGGCAGGGCTGGGCTCCACTGTCCAGTGCACGATGGACCTTTGGGGTTGATTTTTCAGGGCTCTCTGGAATGGAAATCTCCTCCACTGCATTTTTGAGTGGCTTGCACTGCTCCAGAATTTGTGGGGAGTTCTTTTTACAGGAAATTTATGGGCTGTGGGTTCTGGAGCTAGCATATGTGAGTCTTTCTACTCCACCATCTTGGCTCCACCCCGCTCCTTTAACTTTCTTATACAGTCCCCAAGTGGGGCAGTGAGGTGGTACAGTGAATAGAGCACCAGTGCACGAGTCAGGAAGACCTGAGTTCAAATCTCACCTCAGACACTTGATACTCACTAGCTGTGTGACCTTGGGCAAGTCACTTATTCCCAATTGCCTCATCCTGGGTCATCTCCAGTCATCCTGATGAATATCTGGTCACTGGATTTAGATGGCTCTGGAGGAGAAGTGAGACTGGTGACCTGCACAGCCCTCCCTCACTCAAAACAAAGTCAAGTGCAAGTCATGTCATTATTTCTCTGATGGCATGGTCTTCTTCAGCAATGAAGGATGAATACACACACACACACACACACACACACACACAGTCCTTAAGTGAATTCCAAGGTCTGTCTCCACTAGGCCACATAGAGTCAGTAGCACATTGCCTATCACATTCATCAGCTGCTAAAGCTAACAGATTGGTCATATTGTTACCTCCTTGCATATAGTAATCTCTCAAAGTTTGCTATACAAAAGGATTCTGACTAATACCTATGAATTTCAAACCTTGTATACTCTCTATTGAGACTTCTCTGGGCCCTTCATCACTGACTCTCATTAACCAAAATATTAATGATTCTCCTATCCTTTGGGTAAACCAACTCAAAATATCTATGAACTCTTGTTGAGTAAAATCCTCAATTATCTCCCTAATTAATGTGTTGCCTCCCCGGTTCTCCTGCTTTTGTCTTAGTATTAGGCATACTTCTTCCTGAGAAGCATCTTCCTCTAACATTGTTTCATTTTCCACCTCTTACTTTGTTACATTTTCCTCCCATGCACTCTCCTGGCAGTCGCCATGGCAACTAGGCCCAGCCTGTACAAGGGCCACATGCATACTCCTTTTGCCAGCTTTTTGCTTCTTCTTCTGAGCTAAATGAACAGATTTTTCTTCTACCACTTGACACACTCCAACTTGCTCTTTTAAAGGAGAGCTGAAATGCTGAGAATTCCCATGCAAACTAGATAACTTTTTTTCCATCTGAATTTTTTCCTTCCTTTCCTTCCTTCCTTCAGCAGCTCATCTCTGCTTTTATACATGCATATGGGTAACCTGTTAATAAAAATCTAGCCTCTCATAAACTCTTCTGCCAGTTCTTTCCCTGGTTTTATTGGTATTCCTTACAAACATTTTTCCAAATCTCTTGGTTTTCCCTTCCATAACCTCAGTTCCCAGAGTCTGATGCTTTTAGCCCATTCCCTTGCTAGGGAGGAAGAAGGTAAATTCTCCCATCCTGGGATATCCATTTCTTTCTCTAAAGTCCTTCTGTTTCTAAACAGAGATTTTATACCTTCCAGTCCTATTCATGATGCCAAATGTATTGCCAAGGCAATATTCACGGCACTGACAATGACTATGAATATGTTGGCATAGTTCTGAATCACAAAATAGAACAGATTGTCCATAGAGAAGGCAGAAGAAAAACATTTATTCATCCACCAGAAAGTCAAATCCCAACACCAGAAAGCCTAATCCATCATAGCAACAAAGAAGTCAATATACATTATCACTGCAGGGGACATTGCCATTCCCAAGCCTTCCCCACCTTGCTGGGGCCTTACCACAACAAACACTCACAACCCTAGCTGTCCGCTTGCCTGCGTCCCCTCTCTCTCTCTCTCTCTCTCTCTCTCTCTCTCTCTCCTCTCTCTCTCTCTCTCTCTCTCTCTCTCTCTCTCTCTCTCTCTCTCTCTCTCTCTCCCTCTCTCTCTCCCTCTCTCCCTCTCTCCCTCCCTCCCTCCCTCCTTCCCTCCCTCCCTCCTTTTCTCTCCTCTCCTCAGACTGCTCTCACTCACTTCCACTTCTGTTCCACCCTACCTGCTTACCCGTTCAGTAAGCTCCTCCTACTACATGTGACTTAGGTTTCCATGTGATGTCAGTAGATCACATGGGTGGGAAAGAGCTTCAAATTAAGTAAAAATACATTAATAATTCAAGGTTTTTGAGAGAGCTCCAAAAAAATCTTACTTGTCTCTGCACCTCTGCTTCATCTATTTAAATAATAAATTTTACTGATATCTTTTTACCACCTTCAGCCTACTCAGTTACCCATCCTTTATAACTGTGGAAAACAGTTAAAACCAATGGACACAGTCATAGTAGCTGTCATTATATGCCCTATTCCCAACAATTATATAACTAGAGTTTCTCAAATTTTCAGGGATAAGAGGGAGGTACACTTCTTCATATCTTGGGGCTAACATTTGTCATTATAATTACAAAGTGTTCAATTTTATTCTAATTTATTCTAATTCTTTTTTTTACATTACTGACTGTGAATGTTGCTTTCCTTTCACTCTTCACTGCTGTGTTTCTCTGAATTCTTGTTTATTCTTATGGCATAATAATATTCCATCATATTCACATTTCACAATTTCCACAACTGATGAAAACACACTTCAGTTCTAGTTTTTGATGTGAAAGAAAGTGGTCCTATGATTATTCAGGTATATTAAGCATCTTTCTTTCTGTCTTTGCCCTCCCTAGGGTACATCCCTAACAGTGTTACCAAAAGGTATGGGTTCAAAGAGTTGAATACTTGTGATTATTTTACAAACAGTTCAAATTATTTTCAAAACTAGTTGACTCAATTCACAGGTTCACCAACAGCATGCTAAGTTACCTCTCTTCCTGTATCTCTTCCAACAGACTAGTCTGACTTTGGTTTTTGTCAATTTGAAATTTGTGAATTGACTTACGGTTACTTTAATTTACATTTCTATTATTAGTGATTTGGGGTAGTCTTCTATGTAGTTAATGATAGTTTGCAATTCATTTGAAAACTTTATAGATATCCTTTGATCTTTTGCTTATTAAAAATGGCTATTCAGCTTTTGTATTAATTTATCAGATTTGTAATAGTGATATTTTGTTATTCTAAATGTATTTAATTTTATGGTGCAAAAGGTATGGACTTAGTCCTTATTCTTTTCAAAAGAGGTGACATTTGAACCTACTGGAGTTAGTCAAACTTGAAAATCATTACTTTAATAAAACTGTATATATAACTTCAGTAACATGTGCTTTTCCTTTCAGATGAAACTCAAACTAAAAAGCGTTCAGCATCTCTAAATTCTAAGGTAATTAAAGCTTCATGAAATTTCAAAGAGTTTATTTATATTGCCATACTATTTATTCCACACTGTCCTGGTATAAACTATCTTTTAACCTTACCAAACACATAAAAATCGGGATAGCATAAAATTATAAACTATTTGAATTTGAAAATTTGAGGAGACCTTGGAGGTCATGTAGTAGAATATTTTCATTTTGCTAAAATGAAGCTACTGAGGGCCAGAAAAGTTCAGTAATTTGCCTGAGATCATACTTCTAGCTTACAGCCTGGTCTAGGATTTAGGTTTTCTGACTCTCAATCTATTCCTCTTTTCAGTATACCCTGCTACTAAGAAAATTATGGGGTAATTACTTGTTCCATAAAATTATTCACAAGAATATCACATTAAGTAATAAATTTATTGAGTGCATTAAAATAACTATTAAATTCTTACTTAAATGTTACTTTTAAATAACATCTTGTTTACATAGAGTAGAAAGATCAGCATGTGTATAAAATGTATAGTGGGAGAGGGTGTTGGCCTTAGCATCAGGAAAACCTGGATTCTAAGTTCTGCCTTTGGCACATAGAAGATATATAACTATAGCTAAGTCTTTTAAGTTATAACGTGGCCTTAGGTAACTCTATAAAAGTTGGGAGATTAATTGACAATCTGCACCAGTGGAGGGAAATTCCACACCAGGAATCCCCTATAAACTATGAAAGTAATAGTTTGGGAATAAAAACCAAACAGATTAAATAAATAAAAAAAATCTCAATCCCAAAAGATGTCAACCATCCAAAAAACAGGGTACACAAGAAAAAGATCCACTTAAATAATAAAACAGATTCTGTTGTACATTGCTAAGATCTAACAAGTACTTAAATTATAAAATATGCTCATAAAACAGTGCATCTGATCCCACAAAGCTATATATGAAATTTCATTCTTCTTATTTTATAGGTATACTTCATATATACTTCATGTATCTTAATGTAGGGAAGCTTGGATTATAACAATATTTTACAAGAGAATATCTCCTTTGGAAAATATGAATCTAAACATTTTAATTACCTAGAAATCTGGAAACATGTCAGAAAATTTATTTTATAACTAGAAATTTTTTCATAAATTCTTTTTTCAAAAATCAAGTTAACTTAGGAAATATCAAAATTATAAAATCTTCATTTTTTTACCTAAAAACTGACTAATATTTGAAAAGTTGAAAGTTTCTATAAATTCTATATGAATTTTCATAATTCTATGAATAGTAAGAAATAGTAAGAAACTAAAACCAGAATTTAAATGAAAGTAAGTGATTAAGTCCATTTCTTTAATTTTAATGTAATTTCTTAAAAAAAAGTTTGATTTATAATTTTGGAAATTTACTGTTTATTCACATTTGCTAAAACAAACCCTGAACAACTTTATGTGGGATGGGGATAATCATTTCCTTATTCCTATATTAGTCAAAGTTAATTGAATATCAAGAATTTGACTTTACAGGGTTTGGGCCTATTGAAAACTAGATAATGTCTACTTCTGTTCCTTAAAACATCAAACCCAACAAAGATAGGTAGTTGAAAACCAATGTTAGTCCAAATTGCCCAGATTATAAAACTTTAAGGATTCTTTATTCTACAGTCTTCTTTCTCTGTGACTTCAAATATTTAAGGGAAATAGGCTCATTACAGAGAGAAAATGTGAAAATTTTCTTTTTGGGACTTCTACAAAAAACCTCTCATGTCAGTATTGTATATGGCATTCTTCCAAAGGATGCACACATTACACTATAAAAAATAGGGAGGTTTGGGACTTCATCACAACAAATATTCAGATTTTATTTTCTATGCCAGCTTGAAATGTGGTTTAGACTTGCACTGAAATCACTTTCAGTACATTGGATTATATTTCATTTATCTAAATAATCTCTGGAGGTCATTAAAATGTATCACACAGTCTTGTAATTTTAATTTTTCAAAGAACCGAAATCATGTGTGCATGTGTGTATCTGTGTGTATGTGTGTCTATAGCCATCATCTCTTCGAAGGGTCAGCATTGCAACCTTGCCCAGGAATTTTGGAAATACAGGACTGGTAAGAAAATTCCTAAAGTTTCTCTTTCAAAAGCAAGTTTTCAGACAGGAAAATTTGAAACTCATTAAATTCACATTCTAATTTTTCTTTTCAAACCTCAATTACTGAAGATATCAGGAACTGAAAAATATGACCGCTTCAGTAGGAGGTCAAGTAGTTGGTAAGTTTATAATAACTTTGTCCACTATTTGGGAAATTTATGCCTATTTTTAATTGGGTAAATTTGTATTTGAAATATGTACGATTATACACTGTAACATTTAACTGATACATTAGTTTTGTAAAGTTAACTAGTACAAAAACTTGGTCTGTCCATGAATAAAACGTTTCAGATTTTCCTTTGGTTTTATGTGAAACAATAACTGTGTAACTAGTTTCAGTGATGTGAAATGAGCCATATTATTTTTTATTTAGGCGGATTTTGGGATCGAAGCAGAGTGAACACCGTCCATCACTTCAGCATTTCAAAAGTACATATTCTTGGGCTGATGATGAGGGAGAGAAATGTGATTCAAAGTAAGTAAAGTGCAGTAATGTAGGAACTGAAAGTATGCATAAACCCTTCAACATAAGAATATATATTTTTAAACTATAATGAAAAACAGATTTTTAAAATTAATATCTTCTAATAATCATGGTGGGGGGCTTTTCCAGTGTAATGCAGATTTACAATGTGAATGCATATGTAAACAAAAGGCCAAATTATTTGTGCTCCTTGAGAACTTTATGGGAATGCAATTGACTTTGACTTTACATCTTATTTTCCTTTAAAATTTAACCAGAAGAAAATTTATTATAGAGCCCTTAGGGACAGCTCAGACCGAAAAGAAATGTTAAATGCCACAACCCACTTTGGTATTCTAATTCTTTGCTGCTGGACAAAGATGACTTTGAAAATTCAGATCCAAATAGATGGATACTACTCAGTGAACATAATGAAATGATTTAATTTTTAAAAAACTCTTTAGTCATTATTGCTTGGTGAAATGACAACCTCCAGTTTGCAGAATGGAGCATAGGAATCTTCAGGTTGCTTATTCAAAAACAGTCTGTGGGAAAACAGTCATTATCAGTTTAACAGTCAGCATGGTTCCATGGAAAGAACACTTGATTTAACCTAGATGATCTCAGTTCCAGTTCAAGTAACACTATTTGTGAGAGTGTGGCTAAGTCACTTAAACTTTATGAGCCCTAGTTTCTTGATCTGGAAAATAGGGGTAACAATAATCATGTTATTTATCTCTTGGGTTTGTGAGGTCTGCACTTTGCAAACCATAAAATACTATGTAAATATTAAATATTATTTTGATGCACTTTTTCTTTCCCAGAAGATTATAGCAATTATTATTTGTTTAAAATTGCCAGTGTTTCTATAAAATCCTTTTCCTTAAGGATTTCAAATTAATGAGGTCTTTTGGAGGAAAAAGAACTGAACCATCATGCTTTTGATACTATAAAATGTTAAGTGTGACCAAAAAATATTCTCAAAGATTTTAAAATCAAATACACGAATAAAGTTAAGAACTTGTTAGAATAATTTTGTAATCACAGTTTTCTAAAAATATATTTTAAATCATAGTCACCTACTATAATTTAACATTATTTTCATCGTGTATGATGAGCTCATAAAGTCTTAAATATTAAAACTGACTTATTTAAAGAGATAAAGAAGAACCAGAACCACCTGCTGAGGAGATTTTAGAGGAAACAAGAAAGCTAGGCCTTTCTGAAAAGAAGAAAAATCAATCCAGATGGGATGTTTCTTCACTGTAAGTTGTGTATTTGCTAAAAGATGTAAAGTCTGTTTATGTGTATATAAAGGGTTGGAGGGGAAGATGGAGGAGGAGTGTATTAACCTTAATATCCTTAATCAGATAACTACACAAAACAGACAACATATCTAACTGTTGAAATTTTATTTAGTTGAAAACTTAGCTTTGCATCACAGTCTTTTAAGTGAAGCTGTGGTCAGTAGCATGGCATCATACAAAGTGAACTTACTCAATTTCAAATTTGTCAGGGGGAGGGGAGTGCTTGAATCTTCAAGAATTAGAATTCTAGTTATCACCTGGATACATAAAATAGTAACCAGAAACAAAATTAAGTAAGAATGAATATGCAGGGTATGATGAGAAATGGCTTACTTTCCATGAATGTCGCTAAATAAAGTTTCTTAAATTCTAAGTCCCCTCACTTCTGAAAAGAAAATGTGTGTGTGTGTGTGTGCATGTACAAATCTTATGGCACTATATAAATGTTAGTTATTATATGCTATTAATAGTAGTACCTTTATACTTTTAGAAGGTAAAAACCTCTTGATTTTCTTCATGGAAGAAATTTCATTTAAAGTTGTTATCTTAAGGAAGGGGTAGCAAAATAATTTGTAGCTTATTGCAGTGATACAGTCAGCATTGATGTATACAGAGTATTATATAAAGCATAGCAAAGATTATTTAGTATATTTAACAAAAGTAGCATTGATAGCTGGCAGACACAATGCACTGGTATGATCAGCTTCCTGTATTTGTGGTTTCCTCATAGTTATGACATAGGAGCAACCTGGGCGTGTGATCTCAAGACCTCCTTCCAAAAGACAAATCTAACCCTCTGGATTTCTGTTGTGTTTATTGTACTGTTTGCAGCTTTTATGAGTTTTCTTACAGGCCGATTTTTCCAAAGGCCTGTAGATGCTGCTCCTGTTGAGAATGGGGGCTCCTGGACTTCGCTCCAACAAACTTTGTGGCCTTACACCAAACTCCAACACAATGGGCCCCCTCCAGTATAAATGGCAACATGCAATAGCAATTATAGGTTGAGTTTTAAATCAACCTCTAAATAAGTCATTTTATTCTGGACAGTTGCTTTATTATTTTAGTATAAAAAGTGAAACATAGAAAACCTCCACTTTAGAAATGTTTCTGTCATTCTTCTATTCCCAATAATTTTCTAAAACTGAGATAATGAATATTGTTCTCTTCTCAAAGTACATAGGAAATCTGTGATTTTTAGTGAACCTCTTCGAAGAAAGTTTGTACTGTTTTATCCATTGTGAAATGTTAAAGAAATAAAGAAATCATGACAGTTTTAATACAATGGTAATTGAAATTCTCAACATGCCTAAATATTCTATCATAGTGCTTTCGTTCAGAAATAAAATATCTGTGTAAAAATGCCAAGTAGATAACTTTAATGGGAAGTTTAAGGTATACTTTTCTTTAATGTTGAGCTGAATGAATACCTGATTTTTTTTCAAGTGTACTTGATTCATCAAATTAACAACGTGTAGGCGTTAAGAATAGGTCAGCACTCTAACAGAGAGTAGAAGTTTGCACACGGCATCAATAAACAGGTAGCTTGAACTCCTGATTTTCTCCATTGCTGCTTCACAAGCAAAGTCTTTGATCATGTGATACAAAGTGGAATGAAATTCAGTATCATCTTGTAATTCTTCTGAAAACACCTCACTGAATTCATTAATCTTGAGTTTTTGTGCTCTTTCACCATTGAACATAAAAAGGGACCACTCATTATCCTCGACATACTCTTTTTTGAGAAGCTCACTTGCCTACAGAAGAATGAAAGGACAAAGAATTCTCAGAGTCACAAAGCTACCATAGCTCAATAGTGGACCCTTCCTGACACTTGTCCAACTACCAAAGTACATCAGAAATAAAAAGTTATCTATGTTCTAACTAGCTAGTTATGAATTCTCTTCTCAAAACTATTTACACTCCTGGTCTGAATTTGGTATTATGAACATTCAGCTTGGACTAAAATGTGCCCAGCATTAAGCTGCTGAACTTTGGTAAGATGCTGAGGGTTTTTAACTCAGGCAGCTCTGAAAACGAGAGGATGCTTACTCATCCCATAATTCTCTAGAGGTACAAGCGCCACAAACGTAGCTAAGATATTCATATGTAAAAGGCATATAGTTTGACTCAGTTTTAGAATCACTGTATACAAGACACTGATACCACAGACATCAGCTTTAAATAAAATGAATTGGATCACTTGGGGATCTCTTAGCATAGTTTTTGACTTAGCATGGTTTTAGACAAACTGAGACGGTTTTAAGTTTGTTAAACTACAATTTTTAAAATGTTTGCAAATATTCCTCCTTTTCTTGTCATTAACAAAATCCCCTTCTGAGCTCTCTGTGGTAAGGCCCTGTATCCTCACCCCCCTGTCCATAAGAGGCTGCTCTTTCTTTCATGCATCCTGATGGAACAGATTAGGAGGAAAAGGAAACAAATCCCTTGTTCCCCATGTTCACTTCCAGGCTTTCCCTTGGCTGCCATCTCTTGGCAACCTTACTTCTTTTGATATTTACTCCATCCTAGCATATTACTTAGTCTAGATCCCAGTGGATATAGTTTCAGGTTCCTTTCCTTTCTCTCTAGAAGAGTTCAGTACCTGGACCACAGTATTTCTCTCATCCCAGGTGCTGCTCCTCATACCTGGTAATTTTAACCTCCTCAACTCTCATTCTGAACATCTTCATTAACTTCAGCCAGGTGGCTAATCTCATAACTTAGATCCTCAACATAACTCATAATTATGTCATCTCCACCTTTACTCAAAGACTGCCACTAATCTCAACTGTTAAACCCATTGTCACTTTTTCTCAGTCTTCAAACCTTCTGAACCTTTTCTACTGCGTTTGACACTTACTCTTCCTCTTGGATACTGCTTTCTTCCTCCTCGCTTCTCCAGTCCCTCCTCTTTGGGATCATCATCTCCTGTTCACCAAGCCCAGGTGTCCCACAAGGTTCTATGCTGAGTTCTCTTTTCTAGCTATACTTTGTACTTAGTGATTTCATCTGTTCCCATTGATTTATTATCACCTCTTCTAGAGATAACTCCTAAATCTATGAGTCAGCTAGGTGACACAGCGGATAGTATGCCCAGCCTGAAGTTAGGTTCAACATCTGACACTTACATCTGTGTGACCCTGGGCAAGCCACTTAACCCTGTTTGCCTCAGTTTTGTCATTTCTAACATGAGCAAGAGAAAGAAATGGCAAACCATCATAGTGTCTTTTCCAAGAAAAGCCCAAATGTGGTCGCAACTGAACAACCACAAAAATCTCTGCGTTCATCCTTAACATCTCTCTGACACTCCAGTCCTACATCAGTTGTCTGTTGACCCTTTCTGCCTGTGTGTTCCATCAATATCTCAAACTCATCTCCCTCCACACTCCCGTCTCTATAAATTCTTCAGGCTTTTCTATTTCTGTTGAAACTTCGATTCTCACCTTCCAGGGCCAGACTTGGAATCATTCTCAACTTTTCCCCTTCCCTCACCTCCTATACACAGACAGTCGCCAAGATCTCTATATTATTTCCCTCTTTTATCCCCTTTACTCACACAGCTACTACCCTATTTCAAACCTTCATCACTTGTCTGTGCCATTTTGATAGATCTCTAATGGTTTCCTTACTTCTAATCTATTTACTTTCCAATCTACCAAAAAAATCTTCCTGCAACATAAATCTAGCTCTGCACTCCTTTAACTCAAAGATGTTCAGTAATTCTCTTTCCTCTAGAGTAAAATAGAAACACCTTCACTGAGTTTTAAGTCCTTGCAGTCTGGGTCCACCCTACCTTCACAGCCTTCTTTCACAATAATTCCTTTCATATACTCTCTGTTACAGGCAAAATAGACTCCTAACTTGTCTAGTCTCCCCAGACTAGACAAGCCATTCTTTCATGCCAGGAATGCCCTTCCACCTGATCTCTGCCTCTCAAAATGCTTATCTTCCTTCAAGGTGCCACCAGGTGCCGCCTCCTTTACAAAACTTTCCCAGATTTCTTTAGTCATTAATCCTTCCTCAAATTCCCTTCTGTTTACCTATCTGAGCCCATACTTTATTTTCCCTCTCCTGCCAGTAGGACAGTAACTCCTTTTAAGGTAGGGACATTTTCATCTTTGTCATTCATTTTAGCATCTAACCCAGGGCCT
The DNA here is from genome assembly GCA_023548195.1 of Bettongia penicillata ogilbyi. Taxonomy (NCBI): domain Eukaryota; kingdom Metazoa; phylum Chordata; class Mammalia; order Diprotodontia; family Potoroidae; genus Bettongia; species Bettongia penicillata. The sequence goes on along the minus strand of JAJHZJ010000266.1, from coordinate 11,856,090 downwards.
TACACTTTTTAGTGACTGAATAAATGTTGAGTTGCTTTTAATTAGAATTTTTTTCATACTTTAAAAGGATACATTAACTATGTCTTTCCTTTTTGTTCTGCTCCTACATAAAGCATTATATTCCAAAGCATTATATCCTCTTTGTAATGATATTGTAGGTTGAATTTGGACTTTTTAAAAAAATATACCTTAAAAACAATATTTATAGGACCAGAATGCTTATTCCATTTACTCCAACTGAAAGAAAAGGCAGATGCCAACAGGGCCATTTGTTCGTAACACTTCATTTCTACTAATGGATCCTACAATGTAAACACAAAAGGAATTAATCACATACTATAAAAGTAAACATTAACACTATATTCATCACTTGGGGGAGAGAATACTTTGGGCAATGTGACCTACTTAGGCATTTTTTGTTACACAAATAACACATTTATGTCATGGTATATCTACCCATGCTGTTAGTTTTCTATAATTTTCATGAATATTTAAATTCAGATAAATTGATGTGTGCAAAATGAAAGACATTTTTCCCTTTTTAAAAAAATTTATTTAGTACTTTATCTTTCCCCAGTTACACATAAAAACAATTTTTAACATTCCTTTTTGAAACTTTGAATTCCAAATTTTCTTCCTTCCTCCCTACCCCCATTGAGAAGTCAAAGTTATACATGTGTAGTCAACATATCCATAATAGTCATGTTGCAAAAGAAAACACAGACAAGAAAAAAACTCAAAGTAAAAAGGTATGCTTCAATCTATATTCAGATACCTTCAGTTCTTTCTCTGGGGATAGATAGCATTTTTCATCATAAGTCCTCAAAATGAAAGATTTTTAATGACTTGTTTTATAGAGTCATTCTGTCTACACTGCACACAATATTCCTTGCCTAAAGACTGGATAGATCAAGCTTCTTTTTTGTGCTAAGGATACTTTGCCTACAGTCACAGGATTGATGGTACAGTATTCTGACAAGGAAGTCATACTAAATAGGATGCGAGGATGATAAAACATTTCTGTGAAGGCATTCGGCAAGATGGATAATTCCCAGTTCAAATGTAATTAAAACTCAGCTGCGACATAATAAATAGGGAGCTGCCTGAGGCATATAGAGGGCATGCCCAGGTCACAAAGTTACACAGCACATGTCAGAGGAGAGCTTCTTGATTCTGAATTCTCTTCAATAATAATAATAGTCCCTATTTATATGAAGCTTTAAGATTTACAGAGTTACATATTATATTATTAGTATTTTCCTAATAAAGACGAAGAAATTGAGTGATAGAGGTTAAGTGATTTCCATCGTCATACAACTGGTGTTAGAGCTTTGACACAAATCTCGGTTTCTTCTAAATCTAAATGCAATGAAATTTCCATTCACCATACCACATCATCTCTCTAAGCCCACAGGATTATAACACTTAAAGCTGGTCCCAGGAAAGGAAATCAGTTTTAAAAGCCTTTCTCATTTTTTTGGAGTAGTTTCTATCTATACTCCCACATGCATGACTGGTGATGGAGGGGATATATACCCATTCCAAGGGCTTACAAGTGTTCCAAAGGCACGAGGGCAAATATCACAGACCACAGATTTAAAACCAGAAGAGAGCTTAGAGGCCAACAAAAACAACCCCCTCACTAAACAGAAGATCCTGGGGCATAGAGAGAAGAAATGACAGCTCATAAATAAATGTCTAAGCCCTAAGGCAAGAAGGGAATTCAAGTCTTCCTGACTCCAAACCCCAAACTTACAACAATAATCTTAGTAGTGATGACAACAGTAATAAAAATAGCTAGCACTTTAAGGTTTGCAAAGTGCTTTATCAATGTCATCTCATTTTGTCTTCACAACAACCCTTGGAAGAAGAGAGGGGATATTAATGTCTCTCCCCCAGGTTCAGAAGGCTTGGAGGACAAAACACCAAACTCCTCCCAGTGCCTTCCTTTAGAGAGGGCAAAAAACAACTGTCGGATGTTCTGCCTTATTTCAGCTCTACAGAAGAAGATGCCTCTGCACTGGGTACACTCTGGTGACTCCCCCTCCCCCTCACATACCCTCACCCACCTCCCCACTTGTTTTTCTCTGTCCTTGTTCTGTTGTCTCTCCTGTTAGGTTGGATGGTTCTTGAAGGCAGGGACTTTTTTCTTTTATTTAATTGTATCCCCTAGCATTTAGCATGGTGCCTTGCACATAATAGGTGCTTAATAAATGTTTATTGGATTGGATTATTAATCCCATTTTACAGACAAAGAAACTGAGGCCCTGAGGGATGAAGTGTCTTGGCCTGTGGCAAGAAATGTGAGTCACGCAGTAAGTATCTGAGGTCACATCTGAATCCAGGACTTCCTGACACCAACATGGCCGCTGTTGTCCACTGGTTGCAGGCTTGGATTTCTTGAGTGTGGTGATTTAACTGAGGCCAAGTTTTACAGAACAATTCCTTTTATGAAAAGGATTTGTTCTGTGGAGTTTGGATTCAAGCAAAGAACTGCACATGAGGACCAAGAGGGTCACATGTGGCTCCCCAACCTAGCTTTTGAATGCTTCCTCTGATGTTTTCTGGGTAACTGGATAACTTAAGGCCTCTAAGACTGTTTCCTCACTAATAATATAGGGGCAATCATACCTGTAAAACTTCCCTCACATGGCCTGGAGGCTCTAATGAGGTCATGGGCTTACGGCACTTTGCAAACCTTTAAACATCATATGTCATTTACTATTATTGTACATGTTTGGTCCATACCTTACAAGGCTAAGTGGGGATGGTTTAGATTTCTCACACTAAACACCTTTGATGGGACTGTGTATTTTTATTAGAGGATTAAGCTTCTGAGAAAAGGAACTGTTACAGTAACAACATTTAGAGGAAATCCTGGGAAGTTACAGACCTGGACTAAGTGTGTCTAATCCTGCCAATGATTCCCATCTAGCAGAAGATTAAAGATTAAATTAAAAATTAAAGACAAGCAGAGTTTTATTTATTTATACCTCTCTCTCTATGCCTGGATAAGTGAGGCTGTCAAATATTCTTGAATTCCTTAAAATATGAGCATGTATACACGTATATATACATATATAATATGTTATATTCAGAATCAGCAACGAATTCAATTTTAAAAGAATTATTTTTACCTTGTCGTTCACAGCAACATAAGCATGAGAGTACTCAGATGGGAAGATATTTAATCCAGTCGCTTTCATAGCAATTATTAAAGACGTAAGAGTCATCCATTTTCCTAACAAATGAGAGAGCTCATAGTCACCACCTAGCTCAACGGCAGCTAGCATACACTGGTTATCCTGTTTTCAAGGGGAAAAAAAATACATTTTTTTCAAAATAAAATACACTCCAAAAAAGAATAAGCTTATTTGAGAAAAATAATTTACATTATCTTAAAAGTTTTAATGAATCTTTTTAAAAATCTCATTATTCTAGTTCCAGTTCTGCCATTGATTGTGTGGTCTCAGGAAAAGTACTTACATTCTCTATCTATAAAATGATATATAAATCTATGAAATGATAAACTTAATAGATTATAATAAAATAGATAAACTTAAAGGATCCCTCCAGCTTTAAATTCTATGATTTAACTAATAGGAATTGATCTATTAAATTATATGTTGCATAAAATTTTGAATATTTAGTTAAAATAGTCTCTCCAATGGAAACCATTTTTAAAAATTTCCAATTCTATTAAATTTTAACTCAAGGCTTTAAGTTATGGTCAAGTTTCTTGAATGCATGATTGTGGTAGGAAGTTCTTACATGGGAGTTCCTAATTAAATGAAATTATAGATCTGGACCACTATCCTTCCTGCCATGCCTGCCCCAGCCCACTCCATTCCCCCTGCAAGAACCTGTAACAGTAATAAGGAAATGTTATCCAGTTCTAAATATAGGTAAACTGGAAAATATGTCTATTATTATCTTACTCAACTGGAAGTTGAGCAAGACTTAAGTTTAATGTCACACAGATCTTTTGGCTAAATTCATATAGAGTGTAATGTCACAGATACAATTTCTCTTTGATGGACAATATGGGGTTGGCTGTTGTTTAGTCATGTCTTACTCTGCATGTCTTACCATTTGGGTTTTTAACCTTGGCAGAGAGATTCTGGAGTATTTTACCATTTCCTTCTCCAGTTCTTTTTACAGATGCATAAATTGAGGCAAACATGATTAAGTGACTTGCCCAGGGTCACACAGCTAGTAAGTGTCTGAGGCACCCTATCCACTGTGCCACCGAGTTGCCCTTATTTTAGGGTTAATTGCAAAGTAAAGCAACTTCAAGTTTTTTTTTTAAGATTTCAGTCATAAGGTTGAGAAATCAGACTACTTCTTTAAGGGAAGCTAGAACAGAAACATTTCTCATTCACTATTTTGTCTTCTTTTTTAAACTATCTCATTAATACTCTTTTCCTTTCTATATCACACTCAGTTTATTCCTATCATTGGGGAATGACTAAACAAATTGTAAAATACAAATGTGACAGAACAGAATATTATTGTGTCATAAAGAAACGATGAAGTGGACAGTTTCCCAGAAAACTTGGGCAGACCGAAGAACCTAAAAGAACTAATGCAGAATGAAGTGAGCAGAACTAGGAAAACAATTTATACAGTGATAACATCGTTGTAGAGAAAAACAACTTGGAATAATTTTAGTATTTGGATCATGCAGTAATAGCCATTAGTCCAAAACAACCAAGATGAAATATGCCATTGGCCTAACTGCAGGGCTAGCTCTCTATCCACACTGCACCCCGTAACTGCCCCAATTCCAATTTGGGATAGCTCAAATTGTATTAATTTTTTTTTCCTTTCCATCACACCAAAATGTAACACTCTACTTCTACCTCTTGCTTCTATTTAGGTGCTCAGAAACCAAGGAAAATATAAATAAACTGGCAGTTTTCATTCTTTTACATGACAAATAAGGTTAAATGCTTCTTCCATTTCAAGAGTTAAATTGTCGCTAAAACAAGTCAAGGAATTATTAGCTGCTTTGCTTTTAGCAAAGAGTGAGGATGGAGGTGTGGTAATTTTTCTGAAGACCACCTTTATATTGTTTCTCTTATGTGATACCTTTAGAAATGTTGAGGCCCATTCATGCCCACCATGAACTTCTCCACTGCCCCTAAATTCAATTCCTTAGAGTGTATGGTATTATGGTAATCTATAACTCAAAGCCATATGTCAGCACTGACAAGATACTGGGTTCCTAAAAGATGGGCCTTTGCTTCGGAGAGAAGCTTGAGATGATTAAAACAACCATGCATTCCTTGGGAAATCTATAATCTTCCTCTTAGTCAATTCTTGACCCATCTCATTGTCACTTTCCAAAGTCTGTCAAAGAACTTGGACAAAGTCTATGGATGATTGTCTAACTTATGAAATTCTATCACTATAATAATTTCTAATTCATAAATTCTGAATGAAAACTTTTAAATGGGATTATAAAATAGTAACATCTTTAAGCACAAACAAGCACAAGCTAGGCACTTCTATCCGTTTTATAACATAAATAAAAATACCTTAATATACAACTTTTAGGCAGATAACAATTTACCTTAATTTGTATGTCAATATCGGTAAATGTTGTAGTAACATTTAAAATTGCTTCATTCAAACGAAGTGGTCTCAGTTCCCATGACTCATATGGCATATGAATGTGATTATCTTGAATCAGTGTGATAGGATGAACAGATTCCAAACTTAATGCCAAAATCCTTTCCTTCATGTTATAAGAGAGGCTAACAAAGCCATCAGTTCGCCAACCTTTGCCTTTATAGTGGACAGGGGAAAATTACATGAATTTTTCATACAAAATAAATTCAGTAGAAATTGAGGAGCTCTGAAATGGCAGTTTTCCGATAGAAAAATTCTCTATTGAGAAAAATAGCATTTGGAAATGAAATAGACACAAATCCTATCACCTTCCATGCTTTTATTCAGTTGCTATTATATGTGTGTTGTCATTCATTCCACCAACTTCTGAGTATATGGTGTTTTATAACATAAAAGTAGGGATGAATTCATTACATGTCACCACCATCACCTGTGTGAGGTGGCTTCTTTGATACTGTTGCTGGAAGTGCAGACATTCTACCATTAGATTACATAGCAAGACAGTAAGGCTGTCATTCCAGCATAATCAAAATGGTGAAATAAACCAATTTTATTACTCTTGTTTTTTAGAACTTTATTATTAACACATAATCATAAAACTATATATTGACTGCCACCATGTTAAATTTAATATGTATTTTAAAACGAGAGAGGACAGAAGGGAAAGGAAAGGGAGAGAGGGAAAGGGTGGAAGGATGAAAATGTTACTACCACCTCCCTTTTGCAGATGAAGGAACATAAGGAGATAGAGTGACTTGCTAGCAGCCACAAAGCTTAGAAATTTTAAGAGACAAGACTTCAGTCCTTGTGGGTACAATTTCCATTCCCTTTACTTCCCCCATATAACTGCAGTCCTAGAATTGGTTCCACATATTTTGCAAACTTGATTCTGAATGAAGCACTTATCTTTTCTTACTCCATTCCTAGGTGTAATTTCATGACTGTACCTTCTGAATCCCACCGTGCAACCATAGGTTTCTCAAAAAACACGACATTATTATTTATTTCAATGACAATCTCGATAGGTGGATAAATGTTTTCTGTTTCAGCAACATCGTCCGTGATCTCTGGAGGATACACGAATTCCTGTAATCCTCCATCGATAAGCTTTAAAAAAAAGACAAACATGGAATTTCTAAATATTAGAAATAGTATTACATCTGATAGAGATCAATGTGTTGAATGTCTTACAAAAGATGGCCATAAAGTTACATTGGGGAGAGTTAAAACTACAGAGAGCCCAAACTTCATGTTGTCCAATCCTCAGTTTTCTCATGGATCCAGCAGTTAGGGCCAGGTAGTGGCCAGGTAGCTGACCTTGGAGCCAAGACACTGTAGGATTCAGTGCTACTTCTGTCATTTCACCTCACAGTGCTCCCTGAAACAATCCCCTGAGACTTTTTGTTGCAGAGAAAGTGCTGACCTACATTAGTAGAGAGAGTCTCCTCATCATGAGCAACATGTGCTCAGTGCTTATCCCTATCTGGTCTTCTTGCAAATATTTAATAATTGGCTAGTATATACAAGTGCTAGATGCTATGGACAATTCAAATAAGTAAAAGACATCACCACATACAGGGAGAAATGAGATATATCCAGGGAGGTGCTGGTTCTGCAAAACACACAAAAACGAAGGGCACACTTCTAAGTTCAATCTGTATTGTGAACTTCCTGTCATCACTTTCTTAACCTAGACAATCAATAAAACAATAAATCAAGTCCTGATTTGTAGCATTTGCTGATTCCCCATGGCATAAATGCTCACTTTGAAAACTGAAGTCAGCTCTTTTAAGTTGTTTTGCAGTGGCTCGAGAATACACACCCACACCCCCCCCACACACACACGCACATATATAGTTAGTATATATGTATATACATATATATATTTTATATATGAAGTACAGTCTCTTTACCTCACTTTCAAATCTTTCCCACAATCAGACCCGAAACTACTTTTCTAACTTTACTCACACTACGTGCCTTGACATAGTCTACACTAGATGGACTGTCCTGCTAACAGTTTTATGAGCACAAATTTTACTTTTATTTGTCTGTGAATTTTTCCATGACATTTCCTATGCCAGGAATATCTTTTTCTCACATCTACACTTATGTAAATCCTATCCATTCTTCATGACTCAACTCGAACACTACTTCCTCCACTACTAATCTCCCTAGCCAGAAGCAACCAATCCATCAAGCAACAACCACTTATTAAGCACCTCCAATATGCCAGGCACTTTCTTGTCATGATACAAGTACAAAGAATGAAATAATCGCTATTCACAATATTCTTACATTGTAATGGAAGGGAAAGTACTTATATCAATATATAACTACATGCTTACTTAAATACATTTGTATATCTATATACATAGAACATAAAAATAAAGTTAATAAATACCAATATATACAAAGCAGTTAAATATACAGTAGTTTGTGAAGTGGGCCATTAGCAATTAAAGTCTTGTCTCTTGAGACTTCCAAGCTATGTGACTGTTCAAAAAAGCTTCCTAGAGAACCTTTGTCTTCCACTGTATGGTACCACTAGTAGTACCTCCAAGCAGCCTTTGTAAGGATGCTCACAGGAAGATCTTACTTTATGAAAATGAAGCCCACTACCACCCTAAAGCAATCAATCAAGAGGATTTATGAAGTACTGTTTAGTGTACCAGGCCCCATTCTATGGTGTGGGGATCTAAGTACAAAGAATGGAAAACCTCTAAAGTAAGCAAGGAGCTCACATTCTAATAGTGAACTCAGATGGAATTCTGTCCTTCTCCTATGTACTTACATGCTCAATTATAGTATAGTTCTTTGTGAATGTGGCAGGTTATATCTATGCCCCAAACAACAAGCACAAGAGAAAAGAAAATAAATGGAAGATAAGGCGAAAAGAGTTTGCTCCATCTATATTTCTGGTTATGAGGCTGTAGTATCTCTAGCTAAGAGCCGGTTTGCGAGTCTGTGTTTGTCCTTCGTTTCCAAGGAGGATCATGACATCAGAGAGATGATGATGGGACTTGCACTTTGTTTTGAGTAAGAGAGGGCTGTGCAAGGTCACCAGTCTCACTTTCCCCTCCTGAGCCATCTGGATTCAATGAGCCCTCCCTCATTCAAAACAGGATTGGGCACAAGTCATGTCATCATTTCTCTGATGTCATGGTCTTCTGAAACCTGGGATGAGAACAGACCTGTGAGTGGACTGAGCTACCTGCATGGGAACCCAGTCAGCTGGGTGGCTCAGCTCATCCGCTCCTTCTGCACCACCTCCTTCCTCCTCCTCTCCAAGTGCAGGTGAATTTGGATGACTAGGGGATGCCCAGTTGGTTTGGGGTTTGCTGACTAGATTTCTTTCATTCTCTTTCTCTTTTTCTTTCTCTCTTCCTTTTTCTTTCTTTCTTTCCTTCCTTCCTTTCTTTCTTATCTTCCCTTCTTGTCTTTCCCAAAGCCTTAAACCCAGTGTCCTTTGAAGCCCATACATTGCACAACAATGGGTCCCTGCCCAAGCTCCACTGTTTTCTGGACCCTCTTGCCTTTACAGTAATTGTCAGTAGTGGCTGTTGCTCTTTCCTTCCCAGCTTGATTTACTTATTGTTTTCTTTTGCTCATTAAGGGGGCCATTCCCTGATTGCTTCCAAGGCTTTTTCACTGAATGGCCATACCTTACTTTATGTGAGTACCTGAATAGGCCAAGTTCTCCCATTGCATCTTGGGCCTTCTCCAGTCATCCTGATGAATATCCAGTAACTGGATCCAGATGGCCCAGGAGGGAAAGTGAGGCTGGTGACCTGCACAGCTCTCCCTCACTCAAAACAAAGTCAAGTGTAAGTCATGTCATCATTTCTCTGACGTTATGGTCTTCTTTGAAAATGAAGGACAAACACAGGTTTGTGAGACTGAAGCTGAACTGCTCTGAGGCAAATACAGGTCACTGTAGCTGCTAGTGAGTCTGTTTAGTCTTGCAATTGAGAGTAGCCTGCTACGGTCAAATTGCCCCAGCTTGAGTTTCCTTAAATCAGTCAGTCAACATTTATTAAGCCTTTTCTGTGTGCCAAGAATTGCACTAAGTGCTAGGGATACAAAAAAGCAAAATAGTTCCTGCCCTCAAGGAGCTTATGCTCTAATGGAGGAGATAACATATAAATAACAGGTATATTTATTTATTTACAGAGATGATAGAGGATCATCTCAGAGGGGAAATCATTAGTATGTGTGGGGACCAGGAAGGTGAGACCGGATAGATAGAGATGAACATTAAATCCATAGAAGCTGATGAGGTCACCAAATGAGAAAGGGCTCAAGACAGAGCCTTGCTAATCCACAATCAGTAAATGACTTAAAAAATAGGAGATCCATGATGATCCATATATAGGAAAGGTCAGACAGGCAGGAAGAGAATCAAAGGAGATCAGTTTAAGTTCAATGAATAGTAATATCTTTCTAAGTGCCCTCTTCACTAAAATTACATTTAGTCTCAGCGACATAAACCACCACTTTGAGCCTACACAGAGAAGGTATATCATAATTAAATGAATCAAATTTTCTGATGAATAAGTTGGTCAAAAAAAGTTCAATCAATAAAAACATTCTGTTTATCCATCTATAAATATATTCTAAGGATTAAAAATTAGGTTAACAGTATGTGTTAGATTTGACTTTATAATTTTCTCTTCTGACAGCTTTTCCATTTAACATTTTCTTTCCCTATATGTGCTATTATGTTAGGCCCTTTAAGTAAAGGTAAAAATGAGCAAGATAACTTTTTTAAATGATTATGTTCCAAGAATCTACCTACTTCCACAATGGTCCAGCCTTTTACTTGTTTACACTGTGGGGGAAGCTGCAGTATATTCAAATAGTATATTCCACCCAGTGGCGTGAATCCTTTTAAGTCAACTACATCCTCATCAACAACAGCTTCAACAATAATTTCTGGTAATTTCTGTGGTAATGGTGCCACTGGACCTAAAAGTTGATCATATTTTGAATTAATTCAGGTCTTGAATATTTAAAAAATTATTTTCTTGAGAAGATTATCAAAACATTATAAAGATACTGTAAATGAAATAATTTGGATTTAAAGTTATTAATATTATAGCTTTTTAATGGGTTAAACACTCAGAAATCACAATCGTCTATATTTTAACAGTTTTTAAAATTTTGAACATACTGAGGTATCCCCTAAACTAGCAGAATTTCAAACTGGTCAGATAAATTTATTTAAATCAAATTTATAAGTCACTGAAGCTCTGTGTCGATTCAGCAAGGTAAAGCATGCACTGTAAAAAATAAATAAGAGAAGGATTGGATTAGATACTCTCTAAAGACCATTTCTTTGCTTCTCAGCTAATAATCACAGAAAATTTGCAAGGTTGCCTAATGCATTCAATTTTTTTAACGCCTTTTATTTTTATATCACTCATGTACATATAGAGACCAACCCAGCAGCCCAGTGAACTTTTCCTTGTAACTAAGAAAAAAATCAGCAAAATCAGCTGATGCTGTCCAAGTACCCTTTGCAATATCCTATACCCATGGTACCTTACCTCCTCCCAAAAGGAGAAAGCCATACTTCCTCATCCCTTTCTCAAAGGACAAGCTTGATCAACTACCTAGGATTCCGTATTATTTTTTTTAATTAATTGATTCTAGAATTTTATTTCATTATTCCTGGCTTGTGTGTTCTCTTAGGGCTAATTTCAAAAAATTAATTAATTTTTAGTTTTCAACATTCATTTCCACAAGATTTCAAGTTACAAATTTTCTTCCCATCTCTCCCCTTCCCCTGCTCTGAGGTGGCATGCATTCTGATTACCCTTTCCCCAAGCCTACTCTCCTTTTTATTATCCTCCCCTCTTATCCCCTTCCCCTTTACTTTCTTGAAGGGCAAGTTAGATTTCTGTATCCCATTGCCTGTATATCTTATTTCTTAGTTACATGTAGAAACAATTTTTTAACATTTGTTTTTAAAACTTTGATTTCCAAATTCTCTCCCCTCTGCTCTCCCCACCCACCCTCATTGAGAAAGCAAGCAATTCAATACAGGTTATACATGTGTAGGATATAGGTTATACATGTATGCAAAACACTTCCATAATAGTCACGTTGTGAAAGACTAGCTATATTTCCCTCCATCCCATCTTGCCTCCCAACTATTTTCTCCTTTGATCCTGTCCCTTGTCAAAAGTGTTTGCTTCTGACTACTCTCTTCCCCAATCTGCCTTCTCTTCTATCATCCCACCCTCTTATGCCCTTCCCCGCTACTTTCCTGTAGGGTAAGAGTGTGTATGTTATTCCCTCCTTAAGCCAAATCCGATGAGAATATGGTATATTCATTGCTTCTAACCTACCCCCTCTTCCCCTCCATTGTGAAACTTTTTTTTGCCTCTTTTATATGAGATAATTTACCCTATTCTATCTCTCTCCTTATCCTAATATATTCCTCTTTTACCCCTTAATTTTATTTTTTCGATATCATTTCTTCATATTCAACTCACCCTGTGCCATCTATCTATCTGTCTGTGTCTCTATCTATCTATCTATCTATCTATCTATCTATCTATCTATCTATCTATCTATCTATTATATCTATTTCTTCCAACTACCCTAATTCTGATAAAGGTCCCATGAGTTATAAATACCATCTTTCCAAGTAGGATTGTAAACAATTCAACTTTATTAAGTCTCATGATTTCTCTTTCCTATTTATCTTTTCATGTTTCTCTTGATTCTTGTATTTGAAAGTCAAATTTTCTACTCAGCTCTGGTCTTTTCATCAAGAATGCTTGAAAGTCCTATATTTCATTGAATATTCATTTTTTCCCCCTGAAGGATTACACTCAGTTTTGCTGGGTAGGTGAGTCTTGGTTTTAATCCTAGCTCCTCTGAACTCTGGAATATCATATTCCAAGCCCTTTGATCTCTTAATGTAGAAGCTTCTAGACCTTGCATTTCCACAATAGCAAAACTGTTTTTTTCCAGGTATATGCAATATTTTCTCCTTGACCTGGGAACTCTGGAATTTGGTTACAATATTCCTAGGAGTTTTTCTTTTAAGACTCCTTTCCAGAGGTGATCAGTAGATTCTTTCAATTTCTGTTTTACCCTCTGGTTTTAGAATATCAGGGCAGTTTTCCTTGATAATTTCTTGAAAGATAATGTCTAGGCTCTTTTTTTGGTCATGGCTTTCAATAATTTTTAAATTATCTCTGCTGGGTCTATATCCAGGTCAGTGGTTTTTCCAATGAGATATTTCACATTGTCTTTTATTTTTTCATTCTTTTGGTTCTGTTTTATAATTTCTTGATTTCTCATAAAGTCATTAACTTTTATTTGCTCCATTCTAATTTTGAAGGAATTATTTTCTTCAGTGAACTTTGGGACCACCTTTTCCATTTGGTCAAATCTGCTTTTTAATGCATTCTTCTCCTTATTGGCTTTTTGGACTTCTTTTGCCATTTGGGTTAGTCTATTTTTAAGGTGCTATTTTCTTCAGCATTTTGGGGGTCTCCTTTATCAAACTGTTGACTCAAGTTTCATGATTTTTCTTGCATCAATCTTATTTCTCTCCCCCATTTTTCCTCTACTTCGCTTACTTGATTTTCAGAAAATCCTTTTTGAGCTCTTCCATGGCCTGCAACCAATTCACATTTTTCTGGGAGACTTTTAATGTAGGAGCTTTGACTTCATTGTCTTCTTCTGCTCATATGTTTTGATCTTTTGTCATCCAAGTAAGACTCTACAGTCTGAGTTCTTTTACAATGTTTACTCATCTTTCCAGCCAAATACTTGACTTTAGGACTTTGCTTCCAGTGGGGGTTGGGGTACAGGTGGGTGTACGAGGTTTCAGAGATTTTGTATCCACAGCTCACTCTCCCACCGTCTGTGGGCCCAGAGCTCCAGAAGCAGCCTCTGTCACTGCTGTTGCCCCGGCTGCTGCCGCACCACCCCTACCACCTTGGGGCTGGGGCTGATTCAGGCCAGATCACTCCCTACATCTTTCACCCGGGTCCCACAGAGTTTTCCCATTGACCATTTTGGCAATTGTAGGTTGAGGAGTAAAGAAATTGCCACAGCTGCCAATAATTCCGTCCCCTGAGGCCTGCTCTGGCCCATCGTGTGCTAGTGCAGCCCACACCAGACTGCACTCCACTCCCTTCCTGGTGTGAAAGACCCTTCCTGTCAACCTTCCAGGTAATCTCAGGCTAAGGATTTGTTTCATTCTATCATTCTGTGGGTTCTGTAGCTCTAGAATTTGTTTAGTCATATTTGACAGTTATTTGGAGGGCTTTAGGGGAGAGCCCTTTAGTTTGCCATCTTGGATCTGCCCTCTAAAGGGTCCAATTTTAAATTTCTTTTCTTTTTCACTATCTTGGTAAATGAAGGTTACAGTTGGTTTTAATCTGTGGAGACCAGGCACTTAATTAAAACTCCTAAAGAAGCTTTTAACTGAACCACATGCAGGATGTGACCTTCTAACCACTTTGGTCCTTTCTCCTCTCATCCTTGGTTAATTTTGTAGTCATCATTTCTTGGAAGAAGGCAAGACAGAATACTGTCCGAAAATGATCATCATGGAATGAGTGTTAGTTACTTTTAGAACATGTTACAACAACAGTGTTCCGTTGAGAAAAGTTTGCTGCGTAAATCAAGTCATCATCACCTAAAAGATGAGTCATTTTGTTATAAGAAGCTTACTTAATTTTTAAAAATTATGGAATGACTATAAAGATGGTAGCATGGATAAGTAGAAGGAACATGACACTGTTAAAAATACTGGATTTGGAGACAGAGGGCTTCTTTTCAACTCCCAGTTCTGCCATTTACTATCTGTGTGAACTTGAGCAAGTCACAGCCTTTCTGGATCTGTTTCCTCATCTGTAAAATGAGATCTTGAATAAGGTCCCTTTCACTGCTCAACCTATGAACCCATGATCTTGTGGTCTCATGTAAATTAAAGACTCCCTAGTCTTTTAAGAAATTAATCCACTCATCTTGGACCTCCTAACCTAGTATCTTGATATCTTGATTGAGGACTGAATAAATGAAAATTTACTTAACTTATTATCTAATTGACAATTCTTCCCCTTCATATCCCATTTCCCTTACCTACTCAGGCGATCCTTGTGCATACCTTTCTATACACACACACACACGCGCGCGCGCGCGCGCACACATGCATGCATTTTCTAACTCTTGTTCTGGGGACAGTAATAAAATCAGTACAATTATTGCTTCCTGAAACAGTATGTCACTTAACTGCCCAAAGGATCATCTCATCCTTCCTTTGACACCCCAGAGTAAACTCCTTGTTACTGGCTACTACTCCCCTGCATGTGTAATCTTGCCTTATTAGAATGCACTCTTCTTGAGAGCAATCACTTTTTGCACCCAGCACTAAAAGCTCAGTGCTTGGCTGATATTAAGTGTTTAATGTTTTTTCATTCACTGATTAAAAATTTCCAAATGTGTTCTGAGGGGAGGGAAATGATGAGGCAGTGAAAGGAACTGTTATGAAAGTATACCAAATTACAGAAAAATTCTGAGAGAGAGAAACATTATAAGAAGATGTAAAGTGACTTAAGTACTCGAATATATAAATCTTGAAGGTCTTGACAATGATTCAGAATACAACCCATCTATGTCTGCCCAGTATTTACATCTTCCAGTACATTCACCCAATGTGGAAAGGACTTCCCTCACTTTCCCCTGATATCACATATTAGTGGAACACCTTGGCTATCCACTTGTTGGCCCTTGCTTCTGACACATGACCAGTTTTACACCAATCTATATACCTCCTTTCAGGTCTCTATAAAAGGTCAGGTTAATTACAACATATTTATATATGCATACAAACATATATAAGACTGTCATTTTCATATTTCAAAATTATAATAGTAGTTATTCAAATGACTTCTAAGTCCCTTCCAACTCTTAATCTATTAATCCCATAATCTTATTTTGCTGAGAAGAAAAAAAAAATTAAATCCATAAGCTTCAATTACTCCAAAGAATGATAATCTGAGTGCTTACCTACTGAAAATGATTCAGCCTTTGATGACTTTGTTTCAGTTTCCTCTTTTTTTGCTTCAGCTTCTTCTTTCAATGTGGTAGTACTCTAGGAAAAACATATTCACAAGTAGATTAAATTCAACTCAATAAAAATTTATTAAAAAGAAGAATATTATGGGCAGGATGCTGTTAGAAGATAGGGAAGATGCAAAAATAAATAAGACATTATTCCTGTCTTCAAGGAACTTACAACACATATGCAAATAGTCATAATACAAAGCGGAACATGGTAAATACATAAAAGCAGTACAAACAGCTAAAAACTCATGAGATTGGCTGAAGTAAAGATTAATGGATACTTGAGGTCAGTTCTAGCTAAAGTTGTAAAGAATACAAACTGTTTTGGGGTAATACCTCCAGTCCTGCTTCAGTAGTTCCCATTCCCTTTGGCAAGCCATAGTACTTGAGGATGGCTAACTACTCTTTCTCTCCCAATCCTAGGGATAGCTTTGAGAAAGTACTGCTGTTCATGAGCCCCCACTTGGGATGCTCCCCACTGATTATCGGTTGGCCAGTCAGCACTAATGAGTTTTTTTAGGAAGGCATATTTACTAAGCAGATACAGTATCTGCCCCAAAACTGAGGACATCCCCTCCCCCTGCACATGCAAGGTCCTTGGGAAGAAAGGACTCAAACTTACAGAGTACATGTGACAAGGAATAATTCATGGCTCCTGGGTTATTGGAAGCCTTTTTCTCTTTTCATGTATTTTTCATGAAGTTTCTTTTAAATAGAACTCTTTTGGGCTCAGAAGACCTATTGCTTTGTGATTTCTATATGTCTACCTTGTCCACGGTGTGCCTCAGCCCCAGTGGAGATACCACAATCAGCCACCTTTGTTTCAGCTATACTGCTTCCAGTGATGAGGTGTGTGTGTGTGTGTGTATCACTCCTTTACCCTTACTGCTTTCTAATATTGGAGAAAGAGGTCTTCTTCAAAGACTGTTTTCCTGCTGGAATCAATTCTGATATACGTAGATCAAGATGTAAGTCAAATTCTCTCAACCAGTCCTGATACTTGTCCTTTGTATCATCATCTAATTTCATTCAATGACTCAAAAGCACTTTGCCACTCCTAAATTGATTATAAGGACATATTCACACTTAGTTTATACCTCTGATGATCCTATAACTCAAAGAAGTGCTATTAGCTGATAAAGGCATGAGGTCATAAAGCATCTTATTCATTACATTAGGGGCTTAAGTGTGTATATGCTTATGCTAGTATTTCCCAATTTCCAATAGCATTCCTATGGGCCTTCCTTCCTTCCCTTGAGTGTCCTTTACCTTTATTCTCTTGTTCCAAATTATGCCCATCCCCTGACCCTGAAACCCTGGAGTGTCATTTTCTCAGTAATGTTAATGTAAGGTTAATGGTGGGTGGGCGCAAGAGTTAAAGGTCTTCCCTGCCCATTAATAGGTTTCAATACCTTTTGTTAATTTCTATTGAGAAACTGAGTCCTAGGATCCTGCCCTCCTCTGAAAAATGTATAAATACCCTGGTGGTACAGTAAATAGAGTACCAGTGCAGGAGTCAGGAGGACCTGAGTTCAAATCTCACCTCAGACACTTGACACTCACTAGATGTGTGATCTTGGACAAGTCACTTAACCCCAACTACCGCATCCTGGGTCATCTACAGTCATCCTGATGAATATTTGGTCACTGCATTCAGATGGCTCTGGAGGAGAAGTGAGCTGGTGACCTGCACAGCCCTCCCTCACTCAAAACAATGTCAGGTGCAAGTCATGTCATCATTTCTCTGATGGCATGGTCTTCTTTGGCAACGAAGGACGAACACACACAAATTCTCTTGTTCATTAGGGAACTTTCCATAATATCTGAAATCCTATCACATAAGCCATGCCTATTTTGTCTAGCATGACTGATCTTGCAAGCAGTATTAAAAGTAGCAGACTGAGTGTCAAAGTATATCTTCAGAAAACTTCAACATTCTAGGACCAAAAACAGCTTCTAGGATTTCTCAAATAGTAATGCTAAATATTATCAAGTATGAACTATAGCAGAGGGAATAACACTATACTGGCAGCATTGGAAGGATTTTGTTTTGTAATTTTCCCAGAAATGGATTTTGCTGTAGTAGAATTTGCTGGATCTGGGCATTTGGCTTTCTAGGAGGAACAATTCTAAAACCTATATTTAGGTATTCAATGAATTAGATAAACTGTGGACTCTATAAGGATGTCTCTTTTCTAGGAAGCTTCTATTCTCCCTACCCCCACCCCAATTAATGTAGAACTATGTACCACATCGTATTATTGCGATATGATGAAAGAACACTGGACCAGGAACTCAAAATACCTGGATTCTAATCCTGGCTCATAAACTGCTACCTTAGACAAGTCACATAATAACCATAAGTAATATTTATGGAGTGCTTCCTATGAGCTGAGCACTGGGTTAAGCACTTTACAATTACTATCTCAGTTGATCCTTACAACAGTCTTGGGAGCTAGGTAGTATTATTATCCCTGTATTACAGATGGCGTAACTCAGGCAAACAGAGGTTAACTGACTGGCCTTGAAACACACAGCTATTAAATGTCTGAGACCAGATTTGAACTTAGGTCTTCCTGACTCCAAGCCTGGCTCTCTGAATTTTTAGTTTGTCTGTTTAAAATAAGATTCATATAAAGGCACTATACTTACATTGAATTATTTTAAAAGTGTAATATGTAGTAACTAGAAAGTCAATATTGTCTTTTTCACAGAACAAATAATCCTTGTATAGCTTAATAACTATTCTACTTCCCAAAGGTGTGGGAGGTGGGGATGGGGGAGGGGGGGCAGAATAAATTAATTGAAACATGATATTCAGAGCCCTCTACTGGCAAATAGAAATAGTAAAAAAAAAAAAAAAAAAAAAAAGTCAATGCTACATTATTTGTGGCATATCTTAATTTGTACCATATCCAAGATTATCTACCATGCATGAGTATACACAAAGAGATAAATTCTTTTGTGTCATCAGAGAAATGTATGACTGAAAAAGATGGAATGGTCATATGGCAAGAGTGGAGGATAATCAGCCCATGGACTCTATCTGTCTCTGGAATGTCTGGCAAAATCAAGGAAGGCTCCAGCATATTGCCCAGTAGTGAGCTTATTAGAACAGATGGTGGGAAACCCAGAAGAAAAAAGTAATTCCACAAGTATAAGCAGAGCCTGAAAAAAAAAAGAATATCCTAGGAACAAAGACAATAAGAATACCCAGAGAAAATGAATTATGATAGAAAATGCAATGTTAAATGTAATTATATCAGGGGAAGAAAGAATGGGAAGGAGAAATAACAGCTTAGAACAAAAGATGATAAACCATCTTGTCCAAGAATTTGGACTCCCTGAAAACTAGAATGGGCCAAAGAAAAAGCAATGGCTACATGACAACCAGAAATCTTAAAGTAAAATCAAGACAAAAAAAACATAAAGAAAAGAAAGTATACAGTACACGCTATTCAAAACAACTGACTTGGAAAGCAGGGGAAGAAGAAATAATTTTTAAATCATGAGCTAACCTGAAAATCAATGATTCCAAGAAAAAAAAATCTTATTTATCTTATTAGGATACCATAATGAGAAACTGCCCAGAAAAAAGAAAGTCATCTCACCATTTTACAGAGGAGAAAACAGGGAGATTAAATGACTTGCCCACAGCTACAATGTTAGGAAATCTTGGACAAAAGATTAAAGCCTAGGTAGGCATAATCTCCATTGCCTTTTTTTCCCTCATTCAACTATATGTCCTAGAATTGGCATAATATAATATGCAATCTGCTGGTGGAATGGATAGTTCTGGACCTGAAATCAGAAAGACTCATCATCCTGAGTTTGGATTCAGTCTCAGTCTCTTACCAATGGTGTGATTCTGGGCAAGTCACTTTACCCTATTTGCCTCAATTCCTTACCTGTAAAATGAGTTGAAGAAGGAAATGGAAAGCCACTCCAGTATCTCTGCCAAGAAAACCTCAAATGTAGTCATAAAGGGTTAGACACAACTGAAAAGACTGAACAAAAACATCGCTGAGCAATCTGAATTCTGAATAAAATCATCTAGCTTCCTGGGAGTATTAAGCTCATACTTTCCTTTTCACCACCACCTTTCTACAGAGTAAAAATAGAAAAAGTACAAGAGGACTAGATAGAGAGAAATACACAATTATTATTCATAATCATGAAGATGAATGGGATGAATTCACCCATAAGCCCAAAAATGAAAATTCCCTGGAAACCTGTAGCCAAAATCTAGAGTTTCCAAGTTAAAGAACAAAGACTGCAAGCAGCCAGAAAAAAACTACTAAGAAGGTATAGTCTGAAGATAGCATAAGGGATTAAAAAGAATTCAATGAAGGGGGGGCAGAGCCAAGATGGTGGAGTGAAAACAGGGAATGCCTTGAGCTCTACCCCAAACCCCTCCAAACACCTATAAAAAATTCCTCTAAACAAATTCTAGAGCAACAGAACCCACAAAATGACAGAGGGAAACAAATTTCTAGCCCAAGATAACCTGAAAGGTCAACAGGAAAGATCTGCTGCAGCATTCTGAGAAAGAAGTGCAGTCTAGCAATGGGTCCACCAGCAAAGACTGGCCAGAGCAGGCCTCAGGGAAATGAATCACTGGAAGCTGTGGTGGATTCCAGTCTTCTCAATCCAAGAAGTCCAAAGACAACTTAGAAGGTCAGTAGGAAAGGTCTGTGGGACCTGGGTGAGACAGAAGTTTGTCTGGCCCTGGCCCCAGCACCAGCACCAGCCCCATCCTGGGGAGGCAGTGGCAGCAGCGGCAGCAGCAGCAGTAGTGGCACTGGCTGCTTCTGAAGCTTCCAGTCCACAGACAGCATAGGGATCAATTAGCTGGTCAGAGGGGGATTGCAGGGATCTCTTTGCTGGCACTGGGGCAGAATTCTCTTGCTTTTCTCTACTTGGATCTGGGTTGCAGGCCTAGGTGGCAGTTCTAGGATGAGGAGCTAGGGTGGCAGAGCTTGTGGTGGTGGTGGGGAGGGAATCCTCAGAGTTTCAAGGCACAGAAGAGTGACTGTGTTCATGCAAAGACAAGGAGAGGAGTAAATACCTCTCCTTTGATCATACAACCTTGGAAAAACTAAAAATTTACAGGTCCCTAGAAATATCTCTGAAAATAGCTGCACAAAACCCCTGAAGCTTGGGACAGTGTACTCTCCACTCTGGAAGCAGAGTCCTACCTTAACAAAGAGCTAAAAAATAAACTGGTCAAATGAGCAAACAGCAGGGAAAAAAATCAGACTATAGAATCTTACTTTGGTGACAAGGAAGATCAAAACATACAACTAAAAGAAGACAACAAAGTCAAAGTTCCTACATCCAAAGCAACCAAGAAAAATATTGGTCTCAGGTCATGAAAGAGCTCAAAATTGATTTTGAAAATCAAGCAAGAGAAGCAGGGGAAAAATTGGGAAGAAAACTGAGATTCAAGAAAATCATGAAAAATGAGTCAACAGCTTATTAAAGGAGACCCCCAAAAATGCTGAAGAAAATAACACCTTACAAAAGAGACCAACCCAAATATCTAACCCAAAGAGACTAACCCAAGAAGTCAATGAGGAGAAGAATGCCTTAAAAAGCAGAATTGGCCAAATGTAAAAGGAGGTCCAAAAACTCACTGAGGAAAATAGTTCTTTAAAAAATTAAAATGGAGAAAATGGAAGCTAATGACTCTATGAGAAATCAAGAAATTTTAAAACAAAATCAAAAGAATTAAAAAAATAGAAGACAATGTGAAATATCTCAATGGAAAAACAATTGACCTGGAAAATAGATCCAAGAGAGAGAATTTAAAAATTACTGGACTACCTAAAAGCCATAATCACAAAGAGAGCCTAGACATCATCTTTCAAGAAATTATCAAGGAAAACTACCCTGATATTCTAGAACCAGAGGGCAAAACAGAAATTGAAAGAAAGAATTCAATAATATGTTGCTTACAAGAAATATACTTGAAACAGAAAGATTCAAACAAGGTTAAAGTAGAGATTTTCATTTTTCTGAAGCAAAATCTGTTATGCTATAAAGTGAACTCTCAAAAGCAGAGGCAGCAATCATGCTTTTAGGAAAGAAGATAGTAAAAATATCATTAACAGACTTAAACAAGGAAATCAGAATCTGTTTAAAGATACCATAGACAAGAAATCAACATCAAGGAGGTGGAGCCAAGATGGCCAGGAGATTAGATATTTTGGCTGAGTTCTCCTAACTCAACCCTCTAAATAACTTTTTAAAAATGCCTCACATCAAATTCTGAGTGGGACAACAAAAATTTTAAAAAGTCAATATCTTGTTTTTCCAATCTGGGAAAACTTAGGGGGAGCAAAAAAGAGACCAGCCAATGAATGATGCGGTGGGGGTAATCCTGAGATCAGGTGGAATAAGTAGCATGGGCTATGGGACCTTGAGGAGGAGGCAACACCTGCTGCTGCACCAGTAAGAGCACCAGGAGCAGTAAGCAATTACAAGTAAGCAGAAAGATATTGCAAAGGATCACTGTGTCAGCCCTGGGCACAGGATCAGGTGCCATTTGGTAGCACCTTCACCTCTTACTCAGTTCTGGGTCACAGTTTCAGAGTGGAAAGGAGTGGTTAAGGTCTGTAGTGAAGAGGGAATAGAGGCCCTACCTGGGTAAGAAGCAGAGCTTACAGCAGAATAACAGTAACTAGAACTCTCCCTGGATCACACCACCTTGGAGGCACCAAAAACCTATAGGCAACAGAAGATCAGCCTAGTTATCCCCCACCTGTATCCCTACACGCAGAGGTGAGCAGAGCCCAACTATCATGGTACAAAGACAAGAAATAAGTTGGAAAATAAGCAAATAGCATAACAAAAACAAAAACAAAAAAAACTTGGCCATAGAAAGATTCAATGGAGACAGGGAAGTTAAAAACACAAACTCAGAAGACAATGACTTGAAACAGCTACAAGCAGACTCAAAGAAAAATTGAAATTGGACATCAGCCCAACAGGAATCCACTAATGTGTCAATTTTTCCAGAGATTCCACTGATAGACATATACCTCAAGGAGGTCACTGAGAAAAAGAAAGGATCTACACACAACATATTCATAGCAGCATTTTCTGTGGTATCAAATAATTGTAAACAAATAGATGTCCATCAAATGTGAAATGGGCTAACCAAATTATAGTACATGGATATAAATAAATATTATTTTGTCAAAAGAATGAGCATGATGAAAGCATAGAAACATAGAAAGATTTACATGAATTTATTCAATGTTAAGTAAGCAGAGCAAGGAAAATAGTAAGCACAATGACCATAACAGTGTAAACAGAGTAAAACAATCACCAGAAAACTGTCAAGACTAAATGTTTCTAAATGATAAAAAACAATATTTGTCAAAAAGAAGAGTTATAAGAAGGTGTCTCTCTTCTCTCTTCCAGGGCAGAGGTTGGAATCCACAGATGTGGAGCACTGCATACAAGCTCAGTGTTTTTTTTTTCATTTCTTACTATTTTTTTTCTTTTTTTAACTTGAAAACTCTTTTGTTAAAATACATGGTTTTCTGACACCACAGAAAGTAAGAGCTATGGAAGGGAAATCCATGCAATTTAAAAACAAATGATGTTAATAAAAGGCATTTTTTTAGAAAGATGGAGTCAAAAAAATAGAAATAAAATGAAAATGTCAGCAATTGGACAACATACTAAAATATGGCATGGCAACTGAGGAGAAAATTTTATATCTCTAAGAACTTTCATCAACAAAAGGGAAAAAGAATGGATAACAACAACAATTATTATTTATGTAATGTTTTAAAGTTTGTTGAGTCTTGTGTATATGTCATCTCTTTTGATCAATGCATGGGACCCGTAACTAAAAAAACTAGAAAAGCAATAAATTAAAAACAACTAAACTCCAAATTAGAAATTCTGAAAATAAAAGAAGACATTAACAAAATGGAGAGAAAAAATTTAATTGAATAATAAAATAAACAATTAAAAAAGAACTCGTCTGAGAGGAAAACCAAATTGTATAAAGAAAAATGAAAATTGACAATTAAAATAATATGAAAGAAATGTCAAAAACTATTTTGCCCAATTATATGCAATAAAATTGAACACTGAAATAAAGTGAACAAATACGTATAAGATTATAAAATACACAGATTGGTTGGTTATTGTTCTTTGTTCTAGAAGAGGACCAAAATGACATCACTATGTTAGAATACACAGATAAAAAGAATAAGAAATACATTATTTAAATAATCTGAAAAAGAAAGTTTACAAGGCATAAATGAACCTCCAAAGGGGAGGAAAAAAGACTAGGTGGATTTACATGTGAACTCTACCAAAATATAAAGAACAATTCCAGTATTACATAAATTGTTGGCAAAAAAATAAAGATTCTTCAAAACTTTTTCTCTGAGACAAACTGGGTTTTGATATCTAAACCCAACAAATACAAAAAAGATAAGGAATATTACAGACCAATTCCAAATGAATATTGACACAAAAATATTAAATCAAATATTGACAAAGAGCATATGACAACATGGTTAAAAAGATTTTTACACTATGATCAGGTTGCACAATACCAGTGAATGCAAGGTTTGATTAGGAAAACTATAAACATAATAAACCATCTCTGTAAAATAATAATAATTAAAACATGACTATCTATAAATGCTGAAAAGTTTCTGACAGTCTAACATTCATGTCTTTTCAAAGCAATAGAAAGCATAGAACAAATGGACCTGTCCTTAATGTCAAGTATCAACCTAAAACCAACAAATGCTATTTTATATAAGAGAAAAAGTGTTGAGGCCTTTCCAATAAGATCATGTATGAAGGACATTAATTATCACCACTATTGTTTGAAATAGTGCTTGAAATGCTAGCTATAGCAACGTAATGAGAAAAAGAGATAGGTGAAATAGCATAAGGAAAAGAGAAAACAGAGCTATCATTTTTTGCATATATGATGTTCTACCTAGAAAACTCCCAAAAATTAACTGAAGAATTTACCAACACATGTAATACCTTTTAAAAAGTATTATTTCTTTATATTATGCACAAAACCTAGTAGAAAGAGACAGAGACATTCCATTCAAAATAACTAGAATGTATAAAGTATTTAGAAGTCTACCTATCGAGATACACACAACAGAACTATGTGAATTATTCACTCTTTCAAAAAATGAAGGCAGACTAAAATAATTGTAGAAATATGCATCACTTCTTCTGACGTCCGTACGAGTACCTGCCTTGTATGAGTTTTCCATAAAAAGTCTTTTGGCATTTTGTCAGTTTGGTATTTGAACAATGTGGCCAGCCCATCACAGCTATACTCTCTGCAATAAGTTTGAATGCTTGGCAGTTCAGCTCAAGAAAGGGTCACAATTTCAAAAACATCGTCTTGCCAGGTGATCTTCAGAATCTTTCTAAGACAATTCAAATGGAAGCCATTCAGTTTCCTGGCATGGAGCTGGTATACCATCCAGGTTTCACAGGCATATAACAATGAAGTCAGCACAATAGTTCTGTAGATCTTCAGTCTGGTAAGCAGCTTGTTCTTTCCCACACTTTCCTTCAGAGCCTCCCAAACACTGAGCTACCTTTGGCAGTGTGTGGGTGTCAACCTCATTATCTCTGTGTACATTCCTGGAAAGTATACTGCCAAGGTAAGTGAACTTATCCACTGCATTCAAAATTTCTCCATTTGTCATAACTGATGATTCCACATATGGATGGTGCAGTGCTTGCTGGTGGAGAACCTGTTTTCTTGGTGTTAATTGTCAGGCCCCAATTAGCACAAGAGTCAATGAATATTGAATATTGCTTCTCAGTCTCAGAGGCTGAGTGCACAATCATCTATGAACAAAAACCTTGCACCAACTCTCCCTCCAATTAATTCTTGGTTTGTAGCCTTTCCAAGTTAAATGATTTACCATTAGTATGGTAGCTGACCTTGATACCATTTTCTTCCTCACTGAAGGTATCTGAAAACATTGCTGAAAATATGCTAAAAAGCATGGGAGCAGGAACACAGCCCTGTATCACTTCCACTGGTGCCAAAGAAAGCATGAGAACATCATCCATTATCCAGAACTTGGTCAAGCATGCCATTATAAAACTGGCTTACAATACTGATGACTCCAGGCACCAATTTTTGCCTTGATCTCCCACAAACCCTTACAAAGGCCTCGGTCAGATCAACAAACATTGTGTACAGAACTCTGTTCTGCCCCTGCCATTTCTCCTGGAGTTGTTGGACAGCAAACACCATTATCAACCATTCCTCAGCCCTTTCTGAAGCCATACTGGCTCTCAGGTTGATGACTATCTTCCAGGTGAAAGATTAGCTTATTTAAAGAGGACTCTGGCAATAATCTTGCCAACAACGACTAAAAGAGAGATCTCCCCGCCACTCTATCCCCCATGACTACCACATGGCAACCTATTTCCTTTGCCTTGACAATGGAGAGACATCTTTGAATTTTGGGGGAATAACCTCCTCTTGCCATATAATTCAGAAGATTTTAATTAGCTTTTGTATGAGTAATAGATGCCCTGCCTTGCAAATCTCAGCTAGAATAAAATCAGCATCAGGCATTTAGCCACACCAGAGGAACCTGATGGCATTCAAAACCTTCCTCCTTAATGTATTTAAAACTACAATATGATAAATAAAAATCAGTTTATACACAGCTTCAAGAGCAAACTCATTATATAAAATTGTACATATGGACTGGGAATATCAATCTGACTCCTTTGTAATTAATTGCAAGGAGAAGAACAGCAAAATGAGATAAAGGAAGTTTAAGGTGGCAGAAAAGGCATTTCACTCAGACTGCTTTACAATGTTGTAGGAGGAATCATGAGAATTTTATAAGATACCAGTGACACCAGTGATCTGAAAACAGGTTATTTTTTTTTTTTTTGAGATCTTCCTACCTTTTTGAAATCAGTAAAGGATTCCTCAGTTTTTATTTCCGGTGCAAGGACTGAAGAAGTCTCTAGTTCCTGATTTTCAGTCACCTCTCCTGGGTCTGCCTGAGGAACTTCTTCATCCTTAGGAGTTTCTTTTTCTGCAGAATCTTCAATAGCTGTTTCAACATATGTTGGTTTTTCTGATCTTTGAATCACAGGTAGTGGAGAAATGTGATCATAACGAGTATGAAAAATACTGAGAGCAATATCACTTGTTGCTAGTGCCTTTGGAATATCAAATCCAACTTCTGTGTTACCAAATTTAATCTTTTTATACCTGTTAATAATAAATTTAAATAAAAATTAGTTTCTGGGAATATATTTATCTTATAACTAATAACTGATGATAAAAATAAACAACACTTTAAGGTTTACAAAGCACTTTATATATGTGTGTGTGTGTATACATATATATACACATATATATTACCTCATTTTATCCTCATCAACCTCATCAACCCTGGAAGGTGGATGCTAATTTTGCAGATGAGGAAATTGAAGTCACTCATCTAGCTAAGTGTGTGAGGCCAGATTTGAACTCAGGTGTTCCTGACTCCAAGCCCAGTACTCTATCTACTATACCAACTAATTGTCCCTTAACTACCTAGCTAGTGCCCAGGGTCACAAGATAGTAAATATCTAGAGCTGGATTTGAACCCAGGTCTTGAACCCACTGACTCCAAGTGCAATGCTCTAAACCTCATACCACCTTCTCTCTCTCTCTCTCTCTCTCTCTCTCTCTCTCTCTCTCTCTCTCTCTCTCTCTCTCTCTCTCTCTCTCTCTCTCACATAATAAGAATATTTTAAAAGAAATAAAAAGGATTTCTAAAATAATGAAGGCAGTAGGAAAAAACAGGAAAAGAAATGAGACTTAGGGAAGAATGATTTGGAGAAATAATTAAAAGCTGGAACAAGAAGTATAAAGATACCAAGAGAGACTCACTCCAATGTCCCACTCAAAACCAGGCCTGGTGTACCTTAACAACATGTCCTATCATATTTCAGAATAGTTTTTTCTAAAATATATGAATATATGCATACATATGTTTAAAAATTTGAAATGCCCCTTTTTAAGTAAAACCCTTTTCATTACCATACTCAAATTGTAATGACCCACACCATCAGATTTATTTTCTCCTGCAAATTCTTGGGTCCTTTCTCTAATATTTTTCCTGTGTCATCATTGCTGCTTTCTTCAGCTTATGACTCGGCATCTTTATCTCTCTTATTTCTCTCTCTCTTTCTTCAGTGTAATGCCTCCAGATCAGACCACAAAGTCTTTAAGCAAATGTATTTTTCTTAGTCCTAACTGGATATATTTTATTCTCAACCCAACGCCACATTCTTTTATAGTAAGACATTGTCTTGAAATCCAAATCCTACTTTTCAATGCCATCTTTGTAGCCAGCTGTTTGTTCTCCTTCCACACCCTTTTTCT
Organism: Bettongia penicillata ogilbyi; assembly: GCA_023548195.1. Classification (NCBI taxonomy): domain Eukaryota; kingdom Metazoa; phylum Chordata; class Mammalia; order Diprotodontia; family Potoroidae; genus Bettongia; species Bettongia penicillata. The sequence goes on along the minus strand of JAJHZJ010000266.1, from coordinate 11,827,946 downwards.
CTCACAATGTGCCCAACATTCAAATGGTAGCATTAATGAAAATAACACCTGTGACCCCAATTCCTTCTATTTACTGCTGAGGACTTCAGAATCCATTAAAATGCTTTCTATTCTGGGTTTGTTCCATTCCCACACATGCAGAGTGGTTGCCAGGCCTGACAAGTCTCAGAGAGCTCTCTGAAGCCTAAAACTGAATTCTTTTTTGGCTTCCTTGTTACACTGTTGACTCATATTGATCTTGCTGTAAATTTGAGGAAAGTTTCATTCAACTCACATGAAACTGAAATGGCAAGAAAAAAACTAAATAACATTGTCTGTGAGTGTACATTTCATGAGGGCAGACACTATTTTTATTTGTTTACTTGTTATGAGTCAAGTATTAGGGGATTCAATTTGGGTTAACTGCAATATTTCTGTGATTAGGAAATGCAGGAAATATTTCTTCTATTTATAAAAGAAATCCCCTTTAACTTGATTATGACAGTTTTACTCATATTTTTCTGCCTAAAAGAAAAAAAATTATAGAGTTACTTTGGATTCTTCTTGAGGTTTGCCCAAACATACAAAGTGACGTTTTCATCTTTAATTATCTTCTCCACATTTCCACTGTCAGTGTCTGCAAAAGAACTGGCTTCCTGAAAGTCAACAACAACAAAAAGTAAAGTTGAAAAACCCAGGGATCTCCCGACTATCCGACGCTCTGCAGTCAATCCAAAGGTATTTGTTAAGCGCTCACTGTGTGCCAGGGACACAAAGGCAAAAGCAAAACAGTCCTTGCCTTCATTAGGCGAGGACAACATGTACATATGCATGTACGTAGGAGAATAAATACAAATCAGTTATGAGGGAGAATAGCTGCTGGAAGGAATAGAAAAGGTCTCATATAAAAGACAGTATTTGAGTTGAGTTTTGAGAAATGTTCGTATGAAGGCTTACAACAAGACTCTAGAGTGTGTGAAGAGGAGTAATATATAATAATAATGCTGGGAAGGTAAGTTGGAGGCAAGTTATGAAGAACTTTCAATACCAAATATAAGAAACCTGACCCTAGAGATGCTAGGGAACCACTGGAGTTTATCGAGTAGGAAACAAATATCCTAATCAAGATTATTACTATTTAATCATCTTGGTAATGACAATAGGATCATAGCAATAGAGCTATAAAGAAGCTCAAAGGTCATCTAATTCAACCCCTACATTTTCGATATGAGGAAACAAAGATCCAAAGAGGTTTGCCCCAGGTAGTAAGACTCAGAATTGGTCCTTTGACTCCAGAGCCAGGGTTCTCTCAACAGGACTAAGCTGCCTTAGTAATAAAGATGAAATAGATGAAAAGAAAGGAAAGAAAAAAAAAACAAAGAATATGTCCTTCGGACTACAAGCTCCTTGAGGGCAAATGCTATGTTGTATAAATTGGAAGGTCAACAATTTTGTTGCTGATATGGATATCAGAGAAAAAGTTAGTAGTCCCATCCAGTTCCTTTCAGTCTTGGATATTTGCAGTCTAAAAATGATTTGCCTGGCCCACAAGGGGCATGAAGGAGACTTTCAAAGTGGTGTGGTCCAACCCATACCTGACACAGAATTGCACTATAATCAATAATCTCTACAAACAGACCATCCAGCTTTTGCTGGAGGATTCTAAGTGACAGTCTATTCTCTCCCAAGACAGCTCATACCATTCCTGAACAACTCTAATTTTTAGGAAATATTTCCTTACATTTAGTTCCTCAGTGATTGCAACCACTGCATGATGTCCTTCCCTCTGAGGTCAAGCAAAACATGATTACTCCTGAAATTCTGAGGACAATGGAAATGTCCTAAGTCTTCTACTCTCAAAATATCCTCATGTTCTCTCAGTGATCCTTGTAGAGCATAACCCTCTGTCATCCCTCCTTTGGTCACTCTCCAGATTATTTCAGTACCACCTAAAATGTGGTCCCCCAAACCAGAAAAAAGCCCTCCAAATGTAGTCTGACTATGGCTAAGTACAACAGTAGTATTTCCCAAAATCTGGATACTTAGTTGTCGCTGTTGTTGTTCAATGTTTTCCAATTTGTGACCCCATTTGGAGTTTTCTTGGCAATGATACCGGAGTGGTTTGCCATTTCCTTCTCTAGCTCACATTACAGATCAGGAAACTGATGCAAATAGGGTTAAGTGATTTACCTAGGGTTACACAGCTAGGAAGTGTCTGAGTCAGATTAGAACTCAGGAAGATGAACCTTTCTGACTCCAGGCCCAGCATTCTACCCACTGCACCACCTAGCTGGCCCAGTTTGGGCACTATGCCTCCTTTAATGCAACTTAAAGATCTGGCTAAACTGCCACATCATATTATTAATTCACACTGAGATGGCAGGGCACTAAAGCTTTTAGATTTTTTTCGGACAAACTGCTGATGAGAAATAATACTGATATGAAGGGAAAATAGCAGACAACTAAGATTTCTAAATACATATGTATGTGTGTGTGTATGTATACATATACATATGCATTTATATGTGTCTACCTATTTATTTATGTTTTCATTCATTCATTTGCCTATTATGATGGAAGCAAAGGCAGGTACCCAAGGATGAATACAGAAGTCCATTGGCATGGGTCTCTAAGATTAGTGTCAAGAATATGAAAACTCATCATGAAACTGAATGTTGAAAACTAAAAATAAATATTTTTTTAAAAGTAACATACTAAACAAAAAAAAAGTGAGATAATATTAGTCATCTTAAATTTGTTTACCAGGATTTATAGCATCTTATATTGGATTAAATGTTTCATAAATCATTAAAAATAGAAGTGAAATAATTAAAACATCAAATTTCAAATGGGAAGGAAAAAATACTAAAACTCAGAATGAGCTGATGCTAATAAAAAAAATAAGGACAACAAATTAGGGTGTGGTTTTTTAAAAGTTATTAGCTGCTGTCAAAAAAGTGATTGTTACTTTGTTTCTGTTTAATCTGTCGAGGAGAACTGATTTGGACTGAAAGAAAAGAATGGAAATAGCTAGCACAGAACTGACTGTCAGTGAGAGAGAGCACCTAGTTCTCTCTCACCTGGTCTACCAGGTGAGATGCACTACCCCAGTTACGAAAACAAGCAGCAGATGTGACTGCTGATTCAGTGATTTCTGGCAGATGGAGACTAGGAGAGGACTGGGGAAGGGCAGATCACATTCAGACTTTTTTTTAAAGAGAAAAGGAGAGAATCTGCAAACAGTCAGTAAACTGAACTTTAGTGCCTAAGAAAATGTAGATTATTATTAAAAGTTGGTTAGTGAGTATCTTGAAAAGAAAGTGGAGGTCACAAAGAGTTTTCATGACATTGGCAAGAACAAATCACTGTAGGCTGGAGTCATTCCTTTTTTAACATTCCCTCTAATGTTGTAGATATAGTTTACCTACATTTGAGCGACAAGCTTAATTATGTAATGCTGTACTTGTCGTGTGTGTGTGTGGGGGGGGAAGATGATGAGTTGAAGGCTAAATGATAATATAATTAGACACAGTCATAATCAGTGAAGTAGTTGGAGCCAAAAAGAAGTTATTAATTATTCATTATCAACTTGGAAGACCATTGTTGCTGTTTTATAGTCCAAAAACTATTCTCCTTAACAAAGAGGAGAAGAGGGGATCTGAATATTTCTAGCTCCCCTTTATCAACAGCTACTGTGATCCTGTACACATCAATCAGCAGTCTCATCCTTCCTTTGATCCCCCTCTTGAACTTCCCATACATCTTACAAACACTGAAGAGGTGCAGGACTCGTGAAATCAAGGTGTATAAAATGGTCCAAATGTCTCAAGGAACTTCTTAACACAGCTTCAGCACGCACAGTGGCTCTGATTAAGGCGCTTCCATGCTTCCCTTATCAGGAGAGGCTCTAGCTGCTTCTGCAGCAGAGTGCCGGAAGCTACTGTGATTTTGTTGACCCTAAAGAAATGGCCCCAGAAGACAGTACTAGGGAGTAGTGCCTAAAAGAGATGCTGACAATAGCAGAGAAACCTGCCAGAGGAAATTAGATGCCAAGGCCAGCCAAGACTAGCAGAGAAATGCACCCAGGACCAACAGACACAACGTGATCAACAAGGAGCCTAATGGCATCACCTGATCACTGGATCAGGGATCCAGCAGATATTCGAGGTATGAGTTACCCCTCCACACACAGGCCCTTTGTGTGAGCCCTTGATGCTTGATCCCTATCCATGCTCACTGTCCCCATTGCTGGTGTGTCTATTTGTGGGAATGCATTCCTTAGGTTTATATGGAGAATGTCCTGGGGCAAATCTTCCTATACTACTACATTAAAAAGCTTTTGCTTTTAATTAATTGAATCTCTGGCTGATTAGAAAAAAAAAGCCAATGCATCAGTGGAGCATCAGTTCATGAGGTACTGTTTTGAGGGGATGTTTCCTTATAGAGAATCGTAAACCTGCAGTAGCTATTCTGGGGGACCCCATGTGAAAGAGATGCCTCAGATGATATATTAATATTGAATGATAATATGGGAAAGTAAATATATTGTATTCCTGTAGCAACTGTGGTTGTTGTTTTTTGCCAAGTTTATATCACATATTATTTAACATAATTCTGGCCAATACTGTGCATGTGGTGAGTCTTAGACTATGTACAAAAGAATTGGATTTCTTTACTGCACAGCATAAATTTCCCGTAGTATTTTTATTTCAATTCAAAAAGCAATAAGCATGGCTAAAAATGCCTCACACTTACTTTAAGGAGAGTTTCTATGGCTCCCTTGAATTTCCAGTGAAGAAGTTCGCGCAGTTCTAGGATTGATCCTTGGTATTGTCTGACTTGTTGATCTGTCAGCTCGTGGGGTGGAGTATCCAATAACATTAATTCTAGTTTCTCAATTAGCTGGAATGTAAAAGCATGCCTACATTAACCTCCTAACAAAGGAGGAAAAGGGGAAGTGGAAGGGAATAAACATACCACACTTTATATGGAGCAATAACATATTCTTCCTATATTCACAAAACATATGCACAATTTATTCAGAATTCTGGACAAGGGAAAAGAAAAAAATTTCCCAGATATTCATGCCATCAGCTTCAAAACCTCAACAGTTTTCCATCTTATGAAATTCCCAAACCAGGATGCACAAATTCACTGCAGGAGTTAGGAATCCCTCATCTCCTTCAGGTCCTACCACTCTATTTTTGTTCCCCTTCCTCTGCTTTCTCCCTTGTTCCTCCTCCTGTTGCTGCCATTATCTTCCTATCCCAGTTCTCCTGGGGGTCACAATGGCTGTTTTATACCCACTCCTTCTGCTCCCCACATTTTGACAAAAGACAAAGGCCCCATGGAAAGTCAGAAGGATCATGATGGTGCTGACAAGAGGAACAGGGTTACAAGTTACATAGAGGGTTACAAGGAATGAATGAATCAAAGAGATACGAGCTGGTTATGATCAGAAAAGGTGAAGATCATGGACAAAGACATAGTGGGATCTAAACTATGAACACTCCTATGTGCAGCCAAGATGGTGTAAAGATAAAGGTCATGGAAGATGGATGAACTAAATTTCATCTTAAAGTTTTAAGAGGTTGATGAGGACAGGACGTTGGGAGACATCAAGTCCCCTGAGTATGGGGACAGGCTCTGAGGCAGAGAGGAAGATTATTTGGGAGCCAGTTCTCAACTCTTTTGAGAAAAAAGGAAAAGTGACCGTGAGACCGGTATAATTACACGAAGGATATGGATAGGGGGCTATAGATGGAACAATGAACCTCATAAAAGTAGAAAGTATTAGTGATGGGAGAAGAAGGAATTCTGCAACTGGTAGTTATAATAAAAGAGCAATGCCTACTTCTAATTCAGTTTTTGTTTTGTGTGGCAAGGTGGGGGAGTAGTTATACTTGGGAAGGGGTAAAAGTATCATCCAGTGATGAAGAGGGTGGCCAGTGATGTAGTGCTTTTAAGAGAAAATATATGGAAAATATGTAGAATTTCACTTTCCTGCCTACTTTGCTAGAATGAAAGTCTTTCATATGTAATGGAGACAGTTTTAGGTATTTTTCCTCCATTCCACTTTGCTAGAAAGACATTGGTGCTTGGCATCTTCCTGATCCTAAATGTGGCAGGAATGAGCCCCAGGTAATTTGGATAACCCTTCCCAGCTATATCCAGAAACATTCAGAGTGAAATGTGTATGAGATAACTGGAAAGAAATTCAGATGCTTGACGAAACAAACATCTACCATGCTTCTCAGTGTCTTACTCTTCCCTGCTTGGGTGAAGTGGGGGCAGTAAGAGAGGAGGTGAGCAAGCACAAATGACAAGATAGTACAGCAAGAAAGAAGTGTCTCAGAGGTGGTCAGAGGCTTCAGAGAAAATATGGCCTACCTTTCATCTAGAAACTTGTACTGAAAAGGCCAGTGTAAGGCGGGAAAAGACAGAGGGGACAAAAAAAGGTGATCAGAGTGAAGGGTTTCTCTTTACATTGGCTCTGCACTCACCTGCATACCTTTGTGTGATGATGAGCTCTCCATGGCAAAAAGCAATCAGAGGTACCTACCAGTGATAGAAAAATCAGTGCAAAAGGTATAGACTATAAGAGCTTCAATCTTTACTTGGCCCCAAAGCATCAAGGAAGAGGAGCCAAGTTATGGATCCAAAGTTTAGGAATTTTTACCTAATGACTGTCCGGCATGATGACACGAACAAACATCATTTGGGAACTATACTGCATTATCCATGCTATCTTGTCTGCTCATAGAATGAGTGACTGTGGATGCCTGAACAAACCAACTAGGGCCTTTTCAGTGATTCCTGGGGTCAGAGTGAGATAGATAGAAAAGACAGACAGACAGATATATAGACAGACAGACAGATAGATTGTGTGTGTGGTCTGAAGAATATGACTATCTACGCCATATGTTTAGGGTTCAGTGAGAAACAGTAAGCTCAGAAAAGAGGTAGGGTTTATGAGCAGGCTGTGGGTTCAAGAGCTATTTCTGACTGCATAAATTCACATTAACCACATTCCATAGCCTAATGTTAGAGAGCTTGGCCACCCAGAAAAAGAAGCTGAGGGATACAAGGCTCATCCACTCTCTGAGAACTATAGAGAGCTTGGCACTTCCCACTCAGAAGGGCGAAGCACAAATAGTTCAGTTCTGATTAGTGAGGATAATGGTAAAGTGGTCTCATTATTTGAATTCATACTGTATATTTTCATTGGGTTGGAAACAACTGCCATATTTTACATATACCCTATTTTACAATATTTAAAATATAACTTTGAATATTTTAATTTCAGATAGATGTGACCACTTCATAGGGTTCATTATTCTCACTAGTCAGAACCTAAGTATAATCACCAGGATGTGTGAGTCTTTTCTACCTTCTCACTCACTGAACAGGACCGGTTAGTGGCTAGCTAAATTCTGAATAGTTACTCTCTCTTTCTACTTAGACATGTCCTTATTTTCTGCCCTGTTAGAGTACGGATTGTTCTATTTAATGACCAATGCCTAGCACAATGCCTGACACGTAGTTGAAGCCTAATATACGGTCACTGTTTGCTAGTTAAAAGTAGATTAAGAGTTACCATCTCTTCCTACTGTTGGTGATAATGACCTGCTTGGCCATATTGGGGCACCTATTCCTGACCACTGGGTGAACTTCTGTGAGATCACAGGGGAATGGTAACCCTACCCTCTTCCCCACTCCTGCCTTCTTTCTCTGGCACTGCATTAGAATAATAACACAAATAGAACAAGTAGCACCTAATTAGGAAGGAAGCTTTTAGGTTATTCCCCTCTACACTGAGATGAAGGAGAGGGCATTTAGTGTTTTCTTTAACAAAAAGAAGGCAGTAGTCAACATTCTCCTTTTGTCCAGAACAGCCAGAAAAATCTTCAATGAGGTCAATGTTGGAATCAGAAAAGGGAGTACAAGCACCTATGCCACTTGTTAGGAACCATGGTGACATTGACATGCTTAGAATTGTCCAATCTGAACACAACAGCAATTTTCCATTATAATTTTGTTTAGGGGGAAAAACCACTGTTTCCTGTTATCTGAACAACTGAAAGTCAATTTGACTTTTAAATTAAATAACTCAGCTATATGGAAGCATGGTGTGCTTGTCTGTATTATCTATTTTATCCCTTAATCAGAATTTAAGCATAATTGAACTGATCCACATTGGCAAGATTATGAAAGTTGTTAAAAATGCACAGGATTACAGAACATGTCCATCCATACTTAACTAACCTTATATTATGAGGTCAATTATTCTCAAAGAACAATAATGTACATGTGCAATTTTATATTCTATTTCTTGACTGGATATTTAAAAATTAGAGAATTATACTTTAATACTTACATTTAGCACTAGTTTACTCTCTTTCATCATGGTATCAATATCTTCATCTGTCTTTTCTTTCCATAAACTAATGAAAGTGTTCATCTCTTGGGCTACAGAAGGATCAGGAGTTCCATCACATTCAATATAATGATTCCACTGCAAAAGAAAAATTAGTCAAGCCCTCCACTGACAAAATCTCTACCAAAGTATAAAGTAAAAAATTTAAGATGAGCTTTATAAAATTTGGTTTTTTAACCAATGAAAAATATGCACATTTAATCTGTAACAAGCTTTAATAATGCAAGATTATTGCAATGATCAACTGAAATCAAGTATGTAAGCACTTACAAACCTTAAAATACCATGAACATTATTAAATAAGAGCAACCTTGTTTTTCCCGCTCTAACTATTTGGATCTTTGGGTTAAACCAGTTAGCAGCAGGAAAACTCTCCCTCATGCATTGTGCTTGATGGCATCCTATATATCCAAAAAAAGGCCCCATATTTATCGGTTTACAAAGTAGGACAGCTAACCCTTAGCATCTGACCTCTCCACCTCCTCTCTGAGAGGTCTTTCCTGATGATGTGAATGTTTTTCAGAATTCTTTCCTTCTAGGCCAGTGAATTTAGATGTATAATAATTGATACATAGCACTTTAATGTTTTATGAAATGTTTCATTTGAACCTCATAACAACACTATGAAAGTTACTATAGATATTATCCCCATTTTACAAATAAGGAAACTGAGGTTCAAGTCATCAAGCATTTATTAAATGTCTACTATTGCCAGGCACTGTGGTAAGTGCTGGAGATACAAAGGGGGAAAAACCAGTCCCTGATTTCAACGGAGTTCACACATTAATGGTGGAGACCACAAACAGACAACCATGTACAAACAAGATATGATACATCCAGGATAAATCAGAGATCATTTCATAGAGAAAGTGCTAAGATTAAGCAGGACTGGGAAAGCTGTTTTTGCAGAAGACTTTAGCTTAGTCTCGAAGGACACCAAGGAAGCCAAGAGAAAGAAACAAGTTCTCTGAATGAAGAACAGTCAATGAACATGCTCATCTGCCCCAGGGTAGTCACATCAGGGGTTATATGACTCATACAGCTAAATATTAGAGGTGGGACTTGAACTCAGGTCTTCCCAACTCCAGATCCAGTTGATCCAATATATCAAGTTATAGCGCTTTATTTTTTTTCTTTAAAATTCAATTTTATTTTCAGTTCCAAAATCTCTCCTGCCTCTTCCCCACCCATTTAAGAAGACATGAAAAACAAAACCCATTATAAGTATGTATAGTCATGCAAAATTAATTCCCTCATTAGTCATGTCTAAAAGGAAGGAAGAAAAGAAAAAGAGTAGAAAACATGCTTCAATTTGTATTCTTTAGTCTACCCATTCTCTACAAGGAGATGGATAGCATATTTCATTATGTTACTGTATTAAGTCATTTCAGGCATGTCCAACTCTTTGTGATCCCTTTTGGGGGTTTTCTTGGCAAAGATACTGGCAGTTTGCTATTTCCTTCTCTAGCTCATTTTATAGATCAGGAAACTGAGGAAAACAATGCCTAGCCCAGGGTCATACATCTAGTAATTGTCCAAGGCTAGATTTGAACTTGGACTTTCCTAACTCCAGGCCTGGTATGTTATCCACGACACCCCTGGCTGCCCATTTCATAAGTCCTTTGGAACTGTGGTTAGTCTATGTGTTGATCAGAGGTAATAAGTCTTTCAAAGCTGATTATGTTCACAATATTGCTTTTATGGTATAAATTGTTCTCCTGGTTCTGATCACTTCACTTTGCATTAGTTCATATAAATCTTCACAGATTTTCCTGAAAGCATCCTCTTCATCATTCATTTATAATATTCCATCACAATCCTGTACCACAGCTTGTTCAGCCATTCTACAGTTAATGGGCATTCTCTCAATTTCTAATTCTTTGACACCACAAAAAAGAACTACTATAAAAATTTTTGTACATATAGGTCCTCTTCCTCTTTCATTGACCTCTTTGGGGAATAGTCCTAATAGTGATATTGCTGGGTCAAAGGTTATACAATTTAAGAGTTTTGGGGTGTTACTTCAAATCACTTTCTAGAATGAGTGGTCCAGTTCACAATTCCATCAACAATGTATTAGTGTACCTGTTTTCCTAGATTATTTTTTTTCACAATTTTATTAAAACAGGAAACCTCAGAGTAGCTTGTCCTTAGTCATAGTCACAGTCATAGTTTTTTTATGAAAAATCAAGTTTTAGACTTTTTTCCTCCTTTTTTCCAATTAATGGGAATAATATAGTATCATGGAAATCTTGGATTTTGAGTCCTGCATCGTCCACTTAAAATGTTGTGACTGTAAAGAAGTCATTTAACTTCTCTAAGCCTCAGTTTCCTAATCTGTAAAATGCAGACTGATATTTGTACTATCAGCTTCATCAAGTTGTTGTAAAGAAAGACTGTCAATTGGAAATCACTATATAAATATGAGATGATTGTTATTGTGACCCAATGGAATCACTCAATTTGCATAATCCTGATATTCCCAGAAAAATTCAATTTGTCAAATATTCATTAAATGCCTACCAGGCTGTCAGTCAATCAGTTAACAAGTTAAGTGCTTACTATGTGCCAGACACTGCAAAAAAAAAAAAAAATGGCCTCGATAATCTAATCTAACTATGTATCCATGAGATTCAGTTTAAATTAGAGGTAATCTTGAAAAGAAGGCAAGCAGTGAAGAGGAATTTGAGCCATGTCTTGAGCACACATCTTGCCTTCTATAACTTGGGAAGGGAGCTATTGGAGTTCTCAATACATATTAATGACAATGACTTAAATTTGTAAGTGGGGTACCAGATGGGGAGCTTGCCTTGAAGCTAGGAAGACTTGAGTCTAAGTGTTGTCTCTGATACATCCTGGTTGTGTGACCTTAGACAAGTCACTTAATTTCTCAGTTCTCTAGAAAATTCTGTTAATTAAGGTGTAGATAACCTGTATTGGTAGGGAGTTTTTTTATCCGGAAATATTGTATGCTACTGAAATCACAGATCAGGTCACATCCCTATAAAGGGGTTTCTTTATGACAATCCGAAAAATCAGCATTACAATAATAAGCATTATTCCCACTCTACAGCTGAGTAAATAAATTTGAAAGAATCTAACTTACCCAAGGAAAATTAATAAGAGAAAAATCTGTTGAGTATAGTTCTTTTGAGTCTTTCCATAATACCACAGTGCCTCCTCAACACCCGTCCTAACACAAACGTGCCTTTCAAATATTGCTATAGATAAAAAATTTAGGTGTTGTATAAAAGTAAACTTATATTGGTGGAACTGTGAATTGATCCAACCATTTTGGAGAGCAATCTAGAATACTGCTCAGAGAGTTATTAAACTGCTTATACCCTCTGACTCAGGAATACCACTATTAGTCTGCTTTCCTGGGCTATCAGGAAAAAAAGGAAAAGAACCTATATGTTCTAAAATATTTACAGCAGCTCTCTTTGTGGTGGTGGCAAGGAACTGGAAATTGAGGAGAATGTCCATCAGTTGGGGAATGGATAAACAAGTTGTGGTATATGATTGTGATGGAATGCTACTTTGCTATAAGAAATGAGGAGTTCACTTATCTTAGGGAAACATGGTAGGACTTGCATGAAATAATAAAAAGTGAAGTGAGCAGAAACAAGAGAACACTGTATACAGTAACAGTAATGTTGTTCAAAGAATAATTGTGAACAACCAAATTATACTGAGCATTACAAATACTCAAATCAACTACAAAGAACCTATGAGGGAAGATGCTATCCACTTCCAGAGAAAGAACAGAAAAACAGAAGTATAGATAGTATGGTTTCATACACACACACACACACACACACATATATATATATATACATACATGTATGTTTTTATAAATATGTATCAAATAGTGGCTTTCTCTACCGTAGGATGGGGAGGGAGGGAGACAAATCAAAACTTAATTAACAAAAATAAAATTAAACAACAAAAGTAAACTCACTTTAGAAAGGACTCTAGCCTCTTTTTTCCATTTCTCTGCTTCAAAGAAACATTTCTCTAACAAGTAAAGCTCCTCAAGTTCAGCACTTCTCCTTTGTAGATCCTGTTAGCGCAGGAGCAGGAGTTAGAATTGCTCAGCTTAACTTTTAGTGGTACATTTTATAATTAATACCAAATATTAATATTATTTGAATAGTTTCAAATATAACACTAAAATGAACACAAATATAATTTAAATTTTTAGGATTTGTCCCTTTTCTGGTTACACTCTGCGCTCCCACAGGCTTGTCAGCTCTTCCCTCCCCTTCCACTGCACTTCTACTGTGCCCTGGTGAAATCCCTATTCTCATCAATTAATCTAGAAGCATTTATTAAGTATCCACCATGGGCACTTAGTCGCTGGCATCATGCTAAACACTAAAGATACAAAGACAAAATGAGAACGTCCCTCATCCTCAAGAAGCTTATCTTCCAGGAGGGAAATAAGATAATTTAATTAATTAATAAGATAATGTGCATGTAAGTAGATTGTGAGTCAGACATGTATTTAGCACCTACTGTTTGCCAGATACTATACTAAGCACTAGGGATACAAAAAAGTGAAAAGACAGTGCCTGTCCTTGCAATCTACTGGCAGAGACAAGTCAATAAAGATGTACCAACAAGCTATATACAGGATGAATAGAAGTGGATAGGAGAGGGAAGGCACTAGAATTAAGACAGAATAGAAAAGTCCTCCTGTTAAGATGAGACTTTAGTTGGAATTTAAAGGAAACCAGAGAAATGAAGAGGGGAACATCTAGAGAAAATGCTCAGAGCAAAAAGGTGGAATGTCTTGTTTACGGAACAGCCAGGAGGCCAGTATCACTAGATCAAAGCATACATGTTGAGGAAAAAGATGTAAGAAGGCTGGATAGGCAGAAGGGACTTGGGTTATGAAGAGCTTTGAATGCCAAATGGAGCCCTTTGTACTTGATTCTGGAAGCAATGGTGAGCCACTGGGTTGACTGAATTGGGCTTGTGGCAGAGGTTTATATGGTTGGACCTACACTTTAGGAAAATCCCTTTAGTGGTTGAATGGAGAATGGACTGGAGTGGGAAGACCACCAGCATAACAGTTCAGGCGTGAGGTGATGACAGCCTATACCAGAGCTGGCAGTATTGGAGGAGAGAAGGGAACATATTCAAGAGATAGTGCAATGGTAAAATTGACAGTCCTTGGTAACAGATTAGATATTGGGGGAAGGAAGAGAGATGAGGAGTCAACAATAACACCTACGGAAGCCTCAGGGAATAGAGAATGGCAATACCTTCTACAGCAATAGGGAAGGTAGGAGCTTCCTGATGTCTCATGGAGTCATTGGTTTCTGTTTGGTGTATTCTTATCAAGGAGTCCAGTACTTGGGTAAGATTTCCCACATTGTCTTCTAGGTTATTCCTTCCAATTCTTTCCTCCATAATTTGACTTCTCTTTTTGTTTTGTTTCACTTCTTCTAGTCATTCATGTACTCTTTATAGAAAATCCATTCCTTTGAGTCTCTGTTTACAATGGTTACAGACTTACCTTCTCCTCCTTTTGGAGGATCCCTAGATCTGGAGTATTTTTTTATACTGATCAGTACTGTTGTTGGTTTAATCATCTCTTCATCTTTGGTTTGTAATTAGCTCCTTTTGAAAGGGTCAGGCTCAAACCTGTCTCTTCCACATCCCGCAATTCCCTCTACCCTCTACCCCCGGTACTTTTGGAGAATGTGGTCAGCCATCCTTGGTCTCACCTTGATCCCCCAGGTTCTTCACATCCTGGCATTTATTCTTCAGGATTAGGCCATACTGGATCTTGAAAAATCAGTGCGCTGGATCTTCAGGTAACTCTATGACATCTTAGGACAGAGGGTCATGGGCCCTACAGACCCTAGATTGTGGGCTTTCTCTCCGTGAGCACTACAATGCTGTGCTACTACTCCCCACAAGGATTTCAGGGTCCCTAATCTATGGTTTTCTGCCCATTCTGCTGTTTTTCTGAGCTCCCTGGGACTTTCCCACGAGTCCTTCCTCTCTTGTTACTATCTTCAGAAATGGGGTCCTGCAGGATGCATGTATTTCTGACCCATCCCTGATCACAATGAACAACTGCCAATTTGTTTGACTGTACTGACTGATGTTAGGTTTGGTGGCAGGCTTCTGGATTGATTTTGTGCAATTATGGAGTAGAACAAGTCATTTACTGTAGTTTCTCATTGTTTTTTTTTTTTTTATCATTATTCAGTCTGATGAAAACTTCATGTTCTTGCTAGAGTAGAAACACAAAAGCTGGGTGATCTGCCTCCATTCAGTCAGATATCTGGACTGTCCATGACTGCTGCTTCTCAATCCCCTTCAGAGGTACAAAGGAATTTATCACCTCCTATGTGTGGGTATATCACAGGACTCTTATCTCTTCACACATCCTCTTATCTCATAAACTACCAAGGATTCCACTATCATCTCTGTGCAGATGACTTTCAAAATCTAAGTATATATTCCTAATGTCTTTCTTGAACTGTGTAGTCCCACATTATAAATGGCCTATTAGATATTCCCAACTCTATATCCTATACACTTCAAATTCAATATGCCCAAACCAAACTCGGTATCTTTCTCCCAAATGCCCTCTTCCTAATTTCCCTGTTTTGTTCAAGGATGCCAGTCACTGAGATTTGCAACCTAGGACTTATCCTTAACTCTTTACTCACGCTCACATGCCACATCCAGTCAGATGTGTGTGTGTGTTTGTCCTTCATTGCCAAAGAAGACCATGCCATCAGAGAAATAACGACATGACTTGTACTTGACTTTGTTTTGAATGAGGGAGGGCTGTGCAGGTCACCAGCCTCACTTCTCCTCCAGAGCCATGTGAATCCAGTGACCACATATTCATCAGGATAACTGGAGGTGACCCAGGATGAGGCAATTGGGGTTAAGTGACTTGCCCAAGGTCACACAGGTAGTAAGTGTCAAGTGTCCAAGGTGAGATCTGAACTCAGGCCCTCCTGACTCCTGCACTGGTGCTCTATCCACTGCACCATGTAGCTGTCCCCAGTCAGATGTATCATCCTGTTGATTCTACCACCATAATATCTCTCATTCCCCTTCTCTAACACCACAACCAGTCTCATTCAGGATCTCGTCTCTTACCTAGACTACTAAAGCAGCCTCCCAATTGGTCTTCTGCCTTTACTCTCTCCCCTTTCCAATCCATGTCCCAGACTGTGGCCAAATTAATATTCCTCAAAAATAGATTGGACTTTGTCTCTCCCCTGCAAAAGAAGCTCCAGAAGCTGCCTGTTGTCTCTAGGATCACAAACAAACTCCTCTACTTGGCAGATAAAGCCCTTCACAAACTGACTCTATCTACCTGTCCACACTTATTACACATTATGCCATGCATTCGCTCTACATTCAAGTCAAATTGACCTTGCTTCCTGTTGTCTGAACACAACACTCCATCTCAGTCCTAGTCTTTCAAGGTTCAGATTTACTTCAAGACCTTTCCTGATTCCCCCAGTAGATCATCTACAGCCTCCAAATTAGTGTGCATTTATATTTATTTACTTATCAGTGAACAGGGTGTATGCCACTAGTAAAATGCAAGTTTCTTGCACTATCTTGCTTCTTTATTCATGTTCTCAGCCCTTAGCACAATACCTAACCTAAAAAATGCTAACGGATACACTCTGATTAATCAATGAAGATATTTTAATGTTCTAAATACATATGATAAATTGGTGGGAGACGTTTTGGTTTTGGTGAAGGAAAAGACTGTGTTTTCTTTATCTTTAAATAGGATCCTTGAAGCCTGGGAAGGTTAATTGTCACACAGGCAGCAAGTGGCAGAGCTGAGATATGACCCTAGGCCTCAAAACTTCAAACTCACCACTCAAAGTTTGGTATCCTTTCCACTGAGCCATAACTGAATTAAAGAACTTGAGAGGTGAAAAATATTTCAGTGACCATCTTATCTAATCCAAATCCAAAAGGAATCCCCAACTATAACCTGCCTTTGATTGACCATCCAGCCCTGAAAAACTTTCAGCAAGAAAGAACTCACATCATGATGAGGCATTCCCTTCTCATTCTGAACAGTTCTGATTGCTAGGAATTTTGACTTGATATATATCTAAATTTGCCTCTCTCCAACTTTTACCCATTGCTTCTAGTTCTGCCTCTTGGAATCAAATAGGCCAACTCTAATCACTATTTCCACATGACAGCCCTTCAAACAGACTTCTCTTTTTCAGGCTAAAGATTCTCATTTCCTTCAACTGATCCTCATATAACATGGGGGAAAGGAAAGGAATAAGAATTTATATAGCACCTACTATGTACCAGACACTGTGCTAAGTGCTTTTTATAAATATTATCTCATTTGGTCATCACAAAAACCCTAAATAAGACATAGACAAAAGCCTTCAGCATCCTGGTTGTTCTCATCTAGGCACTTTTAAGCTTATATGTTATCAATTCATTCCAACAAAAATTTTGCTCCTGCTACTTGGAAGTCAGTGTTATGTGCATTTGTATTACAAGATTTTGAGTTGCAAATTTTTATCCCTCCTCTCCCCTCTTCTGAAAATTGTAAGCAATTTGATTTAGGTTATGCATGTGCTATCAGGTAAAACATGTTTCCATATTAGTCACAATTGTGAAAGAAGAAACAGATCAATGTGGGGGGGGAACATGAAAAAGAACAAAGTAAGTGAATAAAGTATGCTTCAATCTGCATTCAGAGTTCATCAGTTCTTTAGCTGGATATAGATAGCATTTTCCTTCATGTGTTCTTTATACTTGTTTTGGATCATTGTGTTGCTGAGAAGAGTTGAGTCATTTACAGTTGATTATCACACAGTGTTGCTGATACTGTGTACAATGTTTTCTTGGCTCTGATCATTTCACTTTGCATCAGTTTGTACAAGTCTTTCCAGGTTTTTCTGAAATCTGCCTATTCATTATTTCTTACTGCACAATAGTATTCCATTACATTCATGTACCACAGTTTGTCCAGCCATTCCCCAATGGATGGGCATTCCTTCAATTTCCAGTATTTTGCTACCATGAAAAGGACTGCTATCGCTATTTTTGCCCATGTAGGCCCTTTCTCCCTTTTCAGCGATGTTTTGAAGGAGACTAGAGATTCTGTGAAGTAGAGATGCCAGGGCAAAGTCACCATGTCACAGTAGTGGGTGAGGAACAGAGAGACAGTCAATTAGGCTGGAACACAAATGGTGGGAGGAAGAAGAATGTATTGTAAAGGAAGGCTGGCCCATAAGAATAGGTAATTTCAGCAGATCAGCTTCTGGAGTGCCTAATGACATGGAATGGAAGGTCCCTGGTCTCCACTTCAAACATACATGAGTATTTTATGAATGTTTCTGGTCCACTTACCACGTGGTAACTTTTAATTGGATGCTGAACCAGAACTGGGTGTACCTTCTTCTCTAGGCTGCTCTCCTGACTACCCTACCACGGAGAACTTCTCACCCTAAAATGGCTGTCCCTGCTATCCATTCTTCTGATTGGCTCTCTCCTCCCCAAACCTCCATTTTAAGGAAAAAGTCTAGTCCAGTCATGTCTGTGTTCCTCTCTAGTATTCTTGTCTTTCTGGCCTTCCTCTACCATTCGCCTCCCCTCCCTTTATAACTCCCTGTTACATACTGTCTTCCCCATCAGAATTGTGAGCTTCTTGAGGAGAGGGACTGTCTTTTCCTTCAGTCAGTATTTCTATTCCCAGTGCTTGGCACAATGCCTGAATCAATTTTATTATTTCTGAGTTGTTTCAATTGCGTCCAACTCTTCTCCAATATTTGGAGTTTGCTTGGCAGAGATAATGAAGTGGTTTGCCATTTCATTCTACAGATCAGGAAGTGAGGCAAACAGGGTTAAGTGACTTACTCAGGATCATACCGCCAGTAAGTGTCTGAGGCTAGCTTTAAATTAGGGTCCTCCTGACTCCAAGGCCAGCATTCTATCCACTGCCCATCTAGCTGCTTTCTGGATCAGTGTTTAATAAATGCTTGTTGATTTGCTGACTTGACTTTCAAAAGGGACTACTTGGCCCAAGTTAAGTTTCTCTGGGCCCCTCTCTGGCTACATCTAAGTAAGGAGGCAAGGACTGCTGTCAGCTTCTGTGTGGGGAGAGAGAGCTGTTACTGATGGACTGCTCTCTCCAGATGGGAGAACAGGTGGGCCCATGAACACACAGTACACCTGTTGTTTCCATCTCTATTGTGTCTATTTTTTCATGCTTTAGCATTGAAAATGGAAGATATTAAGCTGTGACCTTATGAGCTTCAAAAGGACTAGAGAACCTCAGGTAGTCTCAGAGCAGGATTCCATATCAGAGTTTATAGGCAGCAGGGCCAGTGGAACAACCAAGACCTAGGCCAGCAAATGACTTACCCCAAAGTCAAGATTCCAAGTCTTACAAACAAGACAGTAGTTCTGCACATACACTAGGCTTCATTTGGAAGTAAATCTTGGGGGACCAATGCTTTGCAGAAACTGCTTAAAGGTTGAGCCTACACCCCAGGAGCTGAGGTAGAATAAGTGAGTGTGTTCCTGGGTGTTGAGGGGGTAAAGCAAGGTTTATACTTTTGTTCTACTTACATCATCTCAGTAAATATCCCTTTGCAACAGATAACTTATATTAATTTGATAATGAAACTAGGACACTAATCACTGGTGACTAATATTTGAGAGAACATACTAGAATGGAAATATGAGATTATAGCACTTCTAGGGCTATTACCCTGAGGGAAATTTTTAGCCAGTCTTCACTCTAAGAATCCGACCAGGTGGAGCATGTGTATATGAATTGGAAGAAGTGCAGAGTCTCAGTATATTACAATGAGGCTAGAAAAGACAGATTGGGACCAGGTTGTAAAGGTTTACAAAAGCTAGGAGCTTATACTTTCTCCAAGATGGAATAGGGGACTTGAAATTTATTAAGTAAGGAAGAAATACTGCCAGATCTGCATTGTAACCTTTCCTTCTTTTGAGGTTCAACCCATCTACCGATATCATTCCATCTAGTTTCATACTGTTGTAATATACCAATCTTCACATCACTTCACTTCCATTGTTTATGTTTATAGCCTTATCTTTAATCCTTCTTTTATTTATAAGAGGTAAGCAGTTGGTATTTGTCTTAATTTCACCTGCATTATATTAAGTTTTAAAGGTTTCCACAAATTTTGTCAGATTTACTCATTCTTTAGCAGTTGACCAAATTAAAAGATAATGCTAAGTATATCTTAAACTTAAAAAAAATTCTTAATACCTCATTCATTGTATTTACGGGTTTTCACTTTTCTCACAGAGGAAAAAATTGAGTTGTTATTCAATGTTATTTATGTTGTCTACCTGTAACGTTGATAACATTATCTTTGCTGATAAAATTCTCTGTGCTATTTGATTTCTATTAGATGATAAAGGAAATATCATGAATATCCTAAGCATCTTGTGGAAAGTTCATGTTTTCCCTTACGATTCAATTACTGTCTTTAATCCACTCCATAATCCATTTTATTATTCAATCTAAATTTCTCTCTGTACTTGTAGTACATTACATGGCTGATTCACTATACTTTTCTTGTAGGAAGCCATGGCCATTTCATAAAGTATTTGGGAAATTTCACATTGAAGGTTGTCCTGTCATTCATGTAGTATTTTCTGATTTCAAATATTTGAAATAATAAGGAATTATCTGTTGGAACCAAAAACAAAAAGACGTTTATGAAACCATCATTCAGGGAAGAAACCACAACTAGGGAAAATCAACAATAATTCCCCTTCTTTCTTTTGCTTTCTAAGCCATAAAGTACTCCAACTTCATCCAAAATAGGCCACTCATACTATTCATCAAAGCCAAGTGTCTTTTTTGTAGTCATCTACGTTAAGGAATGAATTAAATGCATACTTTAGCATGTCAGTCCTATTCTCAATAGAAGTCCTTTACCTAGTGTGGTCTTTCTGCCCCTTGATGTACCTGTAAGTAGGAATTTCAGATGTTTCATATTTTCAGCAGTTACTACTCACCCTCCACAAAAGAAAATGAAGCTAAGGGCCCCCTACATTTTTAATGAATTCAATGTCTGGCCCCTAGTCTCTTTCTCCACTCCAATTCCTGTATTTTTATTTGAGGAATTAAATATGCATGTTGATATATCCTCAAATACCGTGGCCACCCTGTTCAGTAAACTCACCTCTGACCTACATCTTTACTTTACCTCCACTACCCACAAAGGTGGTTATAGCTTAAATCTCATCATTACCCACAATTGTGACACCGTCATGATCTCTTATTCCGGAAGAATTTATATACGTGACTGCAGATGTGACCACTGTCAGCAATCTTTATGAAATAACAGAGAACAGGGATGGTTCCAAAAGATTAGAGACAATTTTCCCCAAATTTTGAAAACATGTAAAAAGGCAAATTCCAGAAACTTAGAAATGGAAATGATGATCCCTAGGAAATAGTATGGTTTTACTATGAAACAAGTTATGCCCAACTAATTTCATTTATTTTTTAATACAAAGTTACTAGACTGATAAGATCAGAGGAATGCTATTTACATAATATATGTTATTTAGCTTGAAGAAGAAACTACTTATAGAGAGATTAGATATAGTCTCTACAGCTCCAAGAGTGGGAAATAAAACCGGCGGGTATAAATTACAGAAAGAAATTTGGAAGATTTTTGCTCAGTATAAGGAGGAAATTTCAAACCATTCAAACTTTTAAAAATGGAATTGATTGTCTTGTAAATTTGACCCCAGAAATGTTCAAGCAGAGAAATACTGACCATTGACAGTGACTCATTTAAAATCAATTAAATTCAAAGTATCATATTCTGAGCTGAAAGGCCCCCATAGGTCATCTAGTCCAACTTAACTCACTCAATAGTGGAGGAAACTGAGGCCTGGGAAGTTGCCCTAAGCTACACAGGGAGTAAGCAATAGGAGCAGGACTGGAACCCAAGCAGGTCTTCTACCTTAAGGCCCAGAGCTTTCTACTTATTCCAAAAAACTTAAGTGAAACAAACCGGAATGCCAGTTTTGTGCAAGGCATTGCGCTAGGTCATGACATAAAGACAAAAATGAAACAGTACCTGTCTTCATAGATCTTACATTTTACCAGGAGGATTCACCAGGTAAAACATTTAGTATTTCTATATATGATGGTGCCCTTCTAGGGTATAAGGCTAGACTAGGTGACCTGTAAACTTTCTCCAACTACTAAATTTTATGATTCCAGTATTTTTCTACAACGTTCGTTAAATTACTAATAAAAATTATGGACTAACCTTTTCTACTAACACTTGCCACTTACGCTTTTCAATTTGTTGTCTTTCAAATCTCTCTGCTGCTTCCCGTTCAGCTTTTAAACGGGCTTCCTCTGAAGAGAAAAGCATTTATCAGTCATGCAATCACTACTTCATTTTAAAGAATATTTACAATTATCTCAACTATTTTTTATTTATAGAGGCTTGGGGGCATTTAGAGGACAATCTCAAATGAAGAGGTAATTTAGGACAAACAAAATAGCCTAGTAAAAAGACAATACAAAAATAAAGAATTCTTACCCTGAGATATTACATAGGGAGAAAATATAAATATGTTCAGAAAGAACTTAAATTGGCAGACGATTAAAGGGGAAAGTGGAATCTTCAATGTATATCTCTAATCTTTTTTCCTGCTACAGCTATGAAACAAAAATGTTGGTGGGATCATGGGTCTGTTCCATAATGACATTTCTGACATTCAGTTTTCTAATAAGCACAGAGATGTGACACTATTTTCCTATTTATGATGAAAATACAAATAAGTTATATCAAATTACATGAAAGAGGCAATATAGGAATTTAGGTTAGAATTCTGAGTTTGACTTTATAGCCTATATTCTGATCTACTTTTTAAAAAGTCACTTATTCAGTAGTCATTATTTTTTTTAAGTATTTTAAATTACTACAAATATTTTAAGACCTCACAGCATTTTCAAAATATTCCAAGTTTTTACTGAAGACTTGGAAAATAAATATTTTAAAAGTGCTAGACCCTCCTTAGGTTAGAAAACTATATATAACTAGAAAATTACCTTGAGGTTTAAAATATCATCATAACTAATTCTGGCTAAATAGTTTTTAAATTGCACTTTTGGTGTTTCGATTATGTGCTATCTTCCCACAGGACATAAACTATAAGAGTCCAAGGTTTATATCCTAGTTGTCTCTATATCTCTAGTACCCAGCCCAGTGCCTGAATACATAGCAGGTGCTTCATAAATATTAACTGACTGACTGATGTGTCATTGAAGTATCTGTCATATATGCTGCCATAAAGTTCAACAACAAAACGATTGGTTAGCTCCTAAGAATCCAAGATCTATCATCTGCATTACAACAATATTAATTCTATGTACTGTACCTTCTTCCTGCAGTCTTTTTTCTTCTTCTTCTTGTTGCTGTTTCAGTCGCTCAAGTCTAGTGAGTTTTTTTTTCTTTTCAGTACCACCCTTAGTAAAAGTTTCAGCATATAACAAGACTGTTATCACAATTACAAACTGACAGCATCATTTCTCAAAATAGTTTATCTGAAATACACATTTACCTTCAAAAACCATTGTCAGAAACTGTCAACTATGTGTGTTCAGTAAATAGATTTTATAGTATCTTGACAACTATCTTGCTAAGTACCTAGTAACCAAGAATAATAAGAACAGCGAAAGTCACCTTTATATGGTACTTGATTAACAAATGACTTTCCTCATAAAAGTTCTGAGTTAAGTAGTATCAGCATCATTAGCCAGGATTATAGGTTTAGAAGAGAACATGTCTTCCAGTTAAAACCCTTTATTTTACATAGTGAAGTAACTGAGGCCTAGAAAGTTTAGGTGATGCCAAACCTGAGCCCTACATGTATGTAGGCTTGCTCATGACCACCTAAGAGTTAGGGCCAGGACTCAAACTCAGGTCTTTAGACTTCACTGTACCATATGAGTTGCTATCTTGTCACATCCCAATTACTTGACTACCCACAGTTTTAGATTAATAGCCTAATAAAGCTATTGAGTTAATCTATCAAGATAGTAATTTCACTGATATCCTGTTTGATCTCAAACCTGGCTGAAAGGAGTACTATTGCATGAAGGATGGAGGTGAGAATAAAGACAAGTCAAGCAACCAGAATTACAGTGGTAAAAATACCCTGAGGAAAAGAAACTAAAGTAAATGCCTTTCCTCTTTTTCTCATTTGACCTCTCTCTCTCTCAATTCCACTATGGCCAAGCTGTTTGGAGAGCATGAAGCAATGGTCTTCTTCACTATGGCTACCCCTTATTCCAGTGACACCATTAAGAAGGGGAGGAAGCTCAGGTTTGAAGCTGAAGAACTCCAGGTACAGTAATACGACAAACAACATGCTCCCTTGAGGCCAAGAGTCTTTCCATTGATGAGCTGACCTAGAATCTTTTTTCCTGTGCTGTAACTGGAAGCCACTGCAACTTCATGGCTAATTGAGTCCTTCTGGGTTGAGAGCTTCAAAGTCATGAATTACAGACTTCAGCAGAACCCTGGAAAGGCATAATTTCCGTGCCCAACCCCCTCAACCTAGACCACTTAACCATCTTGCATTTTTCTGTTCCTAGTAGGTTTTTTCCCTAGAGTTTTTTTAAGCTCCTTGGGACCTGAGACTATAGACATATAGACATATATGTGTTAAGGTGTCTGAGCCTGAACTCTCAGGCCCACAGGCCTTATCTGACCAGCAGTGCCTGTAGGCCTTGGTGGAGTGAGCTATAAGTAATGACCGAGGCAGAAGACAAGATAGTAGGCAACTCCGTTTACTGCAACAGCAAGCAGTGCTTTTATCTCTTTCCTGACACTAGAGCCCCTTAGTGAACCTATCAGCAAATAGTTTGCCCTAATAAGGAAATCCTATACCTATGACCAGGACTGCCCAGGATTGCCTAGGATTTGCTAACTAGTTAGCAAATCATCTTGGGCCTTTTTTGTTCTCCCAGGGCCCGGGAAATAGCCTTGAGCAAAACAGGGGTGGAACCCTTCCTCCCAGAGCCATCTTGTTCATGCCTTACCAGTCTCCCCTCAGTTTACCTGAGTTGTGACCAGTGAATGCCGTCCAAGAGGCTGGGGGTTGGCAATTCCCTTACATATCTTGACAGCTTTGTTAATCTAATGTACTAGGGATCTCAAAGTGTTCCAAATTTCAGAAATTATTCAACAGGATTCTTGGCATAACAAAATATACCATGGATCTAAGTTACCTTAGGCAAAGAAGTTATCTGCCTAATATGAATATTTGCTTTTGACTTAAAATTTTCCAAAGTTTTAGTCCTGCTTGATAATTGCCCATTTTTAAACAAGTCTATGTATAAGAAAGTATGTGAGAAAAAGATGAGTAGATGTAAACAGAGACAGAGATAAAATGGACAAATGGCAATCAGTCAAGATGTACCATTCATTGCCAAGGCCAAGAGAATCCTCACTTATAACATTCTTTTTCTTTTCTTTTTTTTTTTTTGCTTGGTAAGCTTATGAGCATACTCCATTAATAATCCCTTTGATAGTTCAATAGATCTGTGATCATATTAATGTGAGTACTTTCTTCAATGATGCAGATCACAATAAAGGTACAAATTTTAATTTAATTTTATATAATATGTACAAAAGAGGTCAAATTTGAGTTGGAAAATATCGACTCAGTACAGGATTGACTTGCTACATCATCAATCCAAATAAGCTCACACATATGAGTAGTGTTATTGTGCTGCTGTTACATTGAAGTGTTGGAAATACATTCTCAAAGTTAAACAATCTTTGTGTATATGTGTTATGAGCACCATGAAATCTGTTATGTTTCTCAATGTCATTTATATTAATAAAAAACATAATAAATTGGCTTCCTCTCAAATTGTAATTTGTAAAATATTGAAATAACTCAAGAATAATTATAGGTAAATTCAATAATTAAATTTGAATTTAATGTCCTTTAAAGTTTGTCCTTAACTTTTTAAAAGTAAAACAATATCCCTTTTTAATAGATAAATGCCTAGCTAATTTGAAGGAAAAAAATCCACTGCTATAAGCAAAAACAATTTAAGAAGCAGAAAATACAGAAATAAAAATCCAAATGCATAAAATACAGTCCACTATAGATAGCTAGATATCACTGGAGTTCACAAGTATTATTACTGATAAAGAAGACCACTGCCTTTGCTTTGTGTGAATAGATACAGATGATATGAAACCTAATGTACTGCAGCACCTTGAAAATATACATGTAGAACGTTAGCAACATGAGAATTTTTTCAGAGAAAATTATATGTGCTTTCAATAAGAAAATTAACTTTTTCAAAAACCTTGTTTGTGACATCACAAAGACTGCTTGAACCATATAAAGTTGCTTTGGGAATTGCTAAATTTTAAAAAAAAGCCGCATTCCACAAGAGAAATGTTGGTTCCGCCAACAGTTATTGATAGATATAATGGGATTGATGATTGATGATTGATGCAAAGCAGTTTCAACTAGTTCCATTTGCAGACAATATAGTGGAAAGGAAAATTACTCATGTCTGATGACTTTTACAATAAATTTACTAAGAAACTAAAACTTCCCTGTTTCATTGCCAGTAGACGAAACAACAGATGTAAAAATGTCCATTTGATTTTACATGTGTGGTATGTTAAAAATTAATGTTAAGAAAGATTTGCTAATTTTCAAATCTATAGATGTCAATACCACATCAAGAGAAATGTTTGATATAATTGTCATATTTTTTCAAATGATAATGATTTAATGTGGGAGGATTTTATTGAACTCTGAACTAATGGAGCTCACTTGACGTATGAATGAAATGTAGGTCTATAAGTACTAGGTAAAAATGTCTCCTGTACAATCTGGTCATATCACATTTAATTACTATCTCTATGCTAATCATTTGACAGACTTGCCAAACATACACGCAGTCAAAGTAGTACAGGAATGAAAATAAGTGAACAAGGAAGATGGAATGACAAGGTCATAAAAGGGTTAGTATTGTCTGAAGAGCTTGAGTGAAACATACTATGTGAAGGAGAACAATATGAGATGAGGCTAGAAAGGTATATATGAGCCTGAGTACTTATAAATGCAAGACTAAGAGACAATGGGAAAGCTGCTGAATTCCCCTGCTTCTCAGCAAAGGAATGGCATGCTCAAAACTATGCATTAGGAACATCAGTGTCTGTGGAAGTAGGGTAGGTTACAACATGTTATTACTATAGAAATATGCAGCCATGACATAAAGGATTTACCAGAGAACTATATAACCAAAAAAGATTTTATGTTTGGGGAATAGCACATAGACCAACTTGGCCAAAACAGAGTGGGCGAGAGGGAGTGGTATGTAATCAGCCTGGAAAAAGCAGTTAAAGCCTGATTATGAAGGGATTTAAATGCCAGGCACATGCACTGGAAATATCTGTATGGCGACTGTATGGAAGATGAACTGGAAAAGGGAATGACAGGAGGCAGGAAAACTAATTAGGATGTCATTGTAATAGTGCAGACTAAATGTGATGAGAGCCTTATCCCATTGGTGAATTCCTCTCAAAATTCCATTCTGAGGAATGGCTCAGACAAGCCATCCATCCTTAATTCTATGTACTTAGACATTATACTCTCACCTCCTTTTTATGTGTTATCTGTGTGTCACAACAGAATACAAGCATCTTGATGGCAGGGATTGTCTTTCTTTTTACGTGTACTTTTATCTCCAGCTCTTAGCACAGAGCCTGGCCTATAGTAAATACTTAATAGATGCTTGTCTATTTGACTTGAAATAGGGTGGTGACACTGTAAGAAGAAGAGACATATAAAATGTTGTGGTGATAGAACTGACAAAACTTGGCAAACTATTGAATATTAGGCGTTAGCTAAGCAAATAAAGAATCAAAGAGGACTCATTGGTTGTGAACCAGAGTGACTGAAAAGACAGTGCTGTCCTTTACAGGAAGAGAGAAGTTAAGAGAGCTAGGTTGTTGGAAACATAATAATAAGCTGTTTTGGATATGATGAATTGGAGATTCATGTGGACAGTCTTTGTGGAGATGTGCAGCAAACATTTAGAAATATAGGACTGGAAGCTCAAGAAAGAGATGAAAACTGCATATATAAACTTTCAAGTCATCTGCAGAGACAACTAAATACAACTGTTGAGATCATCAAAAGAAAATAGGCAGGGAGAGAAGAGAAGAGGCCCCGGGGTAAATGCCCACACAAAGTGGGATAGGACATGGATGATGATTCAACCAAATAAATTAAGAAGAGATAATTATACAGGTAGGAAAATCAAGAGAGTACAATGTCAGAAAAGCCCAAGGAAAAAAGAGTGTGAAGATAGAGGAAATGGGCAACAGTACAAAAATCTACAGGGTGAGAAGTGAGGAAAGGCTTTTAGATTTGGCAGTTCAGAGATCAATAGTAACCTTAGCAGTCTTAGCTAAGTGGTAGAGGTGGAAGCCAGGATACAAGGAAAAATGAAATAAAGGTTACAAAGCGGAGGCAAAAAAAAAAAGGAAATACCTTTTTTTCTATGAGGTTGGCAGTGAACAAAAGGAAATACAGAATAAAAGTTTAACAAGACATTAGTATCAAGTAAAAGGTTTTTTAAGGACATGGGAGATCTCAGGATGATTGGAGGAATGGAATGTGCTATCCACATTCAGAGAAAGAACTATGGAGTCTGAGTGCAGATCAAAGCATATTATGTTCTCTCTTTTTTTTATTTTTGTTTTTTCTTTCTTGTGGCTTTCCCTTTTGTTCTGATTGTTCTTTGACAACATGGCTAATGTGGAAATATGTTTAATATCATATACATACAGCCTATATCAGATTGCATGCCATCTTGAGGAGGGGTAAGGGGAGGGAAAGGAGAAAATTTAGAACTCAAAATCTTTGAAAACTGAATGCTGAAAACTAAAAATAAGTTTTAAAAGTTTTCTTTATAAAGTAAAAAAAAAGATGTGGAACTGAAAAAAAATAAAATTGAATAAAAAAGCTCATAAAGAGGGAAGAAGATTGAATGAAGGAGTAAATTCATAAGAGGTAGAGAAGTTAAGCTTGGTAAGATAAATACTTCTTTCACTCGGAACTACATCAAAGAAGGAAAAAGTGAAGATACTGAGAGGATTTGGAGTGAAGAGAAAAGAAAAAGAAAGCTCCTGATAGCTTTAATTTTCTCTATGGCAAGATCTTCAGGGAGGTAGTAATATTAAATGCTTAAGAAGAGTTTTAAAAGGTTTGGAATAGGAGCTGTGAGGAATAGAATAGGAAGTAACCAAGGAAGAGTAATAAAATTAGAAGGTGGCAGTGAGAGCCCATCTCAGATCATACACAGCATTTATCTGTAGTAGACTTTGTCAGTACAGTTGGGTGATTAGCTCCACTGTTATGGAGCAATCTCTATACAGGAAAAGATAGAAGGTGGGGGTAATATATAGGGTTTGGGTTTGGAAAAGGATGAATGGTTATAAGGAAGAAAAAGATTCACGAGTAAATTATGGAGTTCAAATGATTAACTACAGAAAAGACTTTGAAGGAAGGAAGGTAAAGCCAGAGCAAGTAACAGACTAGAAAAAGCAGAGAGGAGTGAAGTCCCTACTGATTATGATAAAGTCAAAGAACAGGTTGAGGAAGTAGGAGGCACAAGGAAAATGAAGCAACAGGATGTTATGGCCAAAAAATTTTAGCTATGCTTTTGTGAAGACAGAGCATGGCACTCTTCTTGTTTGCAGCTGAAGTGGAGTGAAGGTTAAAGTCATGAGCGTTCAGGAAGCTGATGAACTAGACGCCAGTTTGTTTGAGGAGATATATGGGTATGCTGAAGTCCCTAATCAAAACGGTGGATTTTATTTGGAGATGAAGGCAATGAGTCAGGTACAGAACTCCTAGGGGGAAAATGGTGGGCAGGGGCAGGGGGAGAGGAAGAAAATGACCTGAGAACTAGTAGGTTATAATCTGGAAGGGTTAAATAAATTTGGATAGAATAGTAATAATAACAGCAAGCATTCACATAACACTTGGAGGTTTGCAAAGCACTTTACAAATATTTCATTTTATCCTCATAACTCTTAGAAATAAGGTACTGTTATTATCACCTAATTTAATAGAGGAGGAAACTAAGGCAGAGAGAGGTTAAGTGACTTGTTCAGGATCAAACAGTAAGTATCTGAGGTCAAACTGGAACAGAGGTTTTTGAAAACTCCAAATCCAGTGGTCTACCCACCGCACCACCCAGCTGCCTCCAAAGTGAACTTGGAAGTAGAAGTTACTGAGTGACAGATGGGAGAAGGGAATCATCTAGAAACAATAATGAGGATCAAGGAGTAAACCTATTTATTCTTGTCTGGGGTGACTGGGGGAGAGCATGAAACAAGGTACATCCAGTACAGGAGAGTTGTCTTCTAGAAGAGTTGGAAGGCATGGGAGAAGAAAAGGTCTGACAAAACCATCATTCCCCAAGGGAGAAAGAAATATTACAGCCATAAAACAAAAGTTATTTTGAAATGCAATCTTTGTAATCAATAGATAGCATTAAAATTAGATATAACCAACAGGTAAGAGTTAAAATGAGATGTTCCTCAGCAAAATGTCTCATTGGATACCCACCAGCCATCTGGGACTACGATGTCTTTTGGCCTCAAATTAGGTGGAGAAAAGGAGATGGGAGAAAGAGCAATGGCTCCCCAAAGAGGTATTAGGGAGAGAGGATGGATAACTATCTCCACATGTCACAGGGAGGGTTAAAGGATTACCTATGGATTTTGGCAGCACAGATTAGTTTTGGTGCATCAGGTTAGTAAGGATAGGAAGATTAGCTTAAAGCACCTCCATATAACTCAAAAGTTTTACTTTTTATGTAGAAAGCATCCTACTGCTGGCATATATTAGATGTGTTTAGTTTTTAGTCCCAGGGATTTCTAGGCAATAACTGACTGAATGGGATAGCAAGAATAGGACAGAAGCTCATCCTTCTTATCTGGAATTAAGATGCAAATTATCTATAAGAACTAGGGTACTACAAGAAAATTATTTCACTTGGGCCGAATTATATATGTAATATGTATATTGTATATAATTATCACAATTTTTGTAGTGTGGAAAAATCTTCCCAACAGTTTGGGAACATATAAGACAAAATAATGAAACCATAAATAAGGAGGGAAGAGGAGATAAAATATCCTATGGAGTTTTCTTGGTGTCTTACTAGTTGGACCATTGCCTAGGAGAATAGCTTGGGATCTTGCTTCTCAAGAAAAAAATAGCAGCGCTGTTGTTTTTTTAAATTTTTAATTGAATTTTATTTTTAGTTCTAAATTATCTTCCCCCTTCCCCACCCATTGAGAAGATCAAAAAACCAAAACCCATTACAAATATCTACAGTTATGCAAAATAAATTCCTGCATTAACCACAGTCAAAAATAAATACGAAAGAAAAGAAAGAAAAGAAAATATGTTTCAGTCTGCAGTCTGAGCCTATCAGCTTTCTCTCTGGAGGTGGATACCATAAGTCCTTTGGAACTGTGGTTAGTCATTGGGATTGATCAGAGTTAGGTCTTTCAAGGTTGATTATAATGTTGCTGTTAACATATAAAATTGTTCTCCTGGTTCTGTTCAATTCATTTTGCATCTGTTCACACAAGTCTTGTTAGGTTTTTCTGAAACCATCTCCATCATACAGCATAATAGTATGCAATCATACTCATATAACATATTTTGTTCAGACATTCCCCAACTGATGGGCATCCCCTCAATCTCCAATTCTTTGCCACTATGAAAATAACTGCAATCAATATTTTTGCACATATGAGTCTTTTTCCTGTTTCACTGATATTCTTGGAGAACAGATTTAGTAGCAGAATTGCTGGGTTAAAGAGTATGCACAGTTTAGTAGTGTTTAGGCATAATTCCAAAACTTTACAGATTCTCCCTTTGGGTTTCATATATTTATGTTCACCTAGATTGGAGGTTGGGAGAACTTTCACAAAGATAAAGGCCACAATTTACTAATCCCTATGCATATATATGTCCTCTATCAAACAATATCAACTCTCATGCTCACAGAAGAAAGGTTAGCACTTGCAATTGCAAAAATCTTAAACACACGTTCTTCTAAACACCATGCAAAGCACTGCAGCAATTACAAAATAAGACTGACATTTTTGGTACAGCTACTATGGTAGCATTGGCAGATTTTCCTTCCTATTTTAACTAGGACACACTGGAGAAGAGCTTTACCCTGCAACTCAGGTGTAGTTGCCTACTGACACTATCATAGTTAGTGCTACTAGAGGAATAAGGTCTGGAGACAAGAGGAATTCAGGACTCCTATTTCAACTTTTGAGAGCCAAGTCAACTTGTTAGGTTGGAGGGATGAAAATCTCATCTACCACATTTCCTTGACTCAGGAGGTTGAGGACCCTGACCTATGAAAAAAGCTCCTATATTCATATCTCTTACCTTTAATCCTTTCACTACTCGAAATGGTTGTATTAATTTGTGAGAACAAGGGATTTCTTAGATGCAGCTTGGATAGGCTCAAGTACAAAGTCTTTATCTCTGTTTTTCTTATTGAAATTTTTAGTTTTCAATTTTAATAATTTTGGCACATTCGAGATCATGCTTTTAAGCCTACATGGAATTCATCATCAGGAAAATTGTCTCATGAAACAGCTGAAGTATGTGAGAGAGTAATCCAGGAGTTCCTAGGACGAGTACCCTCTAGTGAGCAAAGGCTACACTGCAGGTTTTGGGAAAGTCAGCATATAATTGTACACACTAAATAACTTATGAAATAGCTACTGGGCTGGTGGCTGAAGACCAGCATGCACCCTCTGGTGGCCAGAGTGTCTTCTGAACTTCCTAACTGGCTAATTAAAGTGACAGAGTCAAGTGTGAATGGTTCTAGCTTCTATAGTATCACTGGAGGTAAACCTCATCCACACAATGTTCCAATAAAGAGAGCTGGACTTGGAACCATGGAGACCTGAATTTGAGTCCTGCCTCAGATACCTACTAGTTCTGTAACTAGCTCTGTAATTTACTAGACTGCAAAGTCACTGAACCTCATCTGCAAAATGAAGGATTTGAACTTGGTGGCCTTTAAAGTCCTTTGCAGTTCCAAATCTATGATTCTGTGATCCTGCTGCATATGATCTAATTACAACTGGATTCTCACTGATGCCCCCCAGTTCTTTTATCTTTCTGATGGACTATCACCTTTTCCACAGCCATGTTTCACTTTAGTCTCTCCACCCCTACACAGACAGTTATCAACCAGGAGACCAGGGCAGAATACAGTATACATTCTTCCAGTGCATGGTCTGTGGTGTATGCAGTTGGAAGGTGGGTGGACAGTTTGAGAAGGAGGTAGTTGTAGAGGAAAGAATGAAGTAAATCATGGCTAGGGCTTTCCTGGAAAAATAAGTAAGTTGGGGCTTACCAGTGTGTGGGACTCAGGAGTGAGGAACCTGTGGCCTTGAGGCCACATGTGATCCTCTAGGTCCTCAAGTGCAGCCCTTGGACTGAACCCAAACTTCAAAGAAGTTTCTTTCTCTCACAGTTCTTTGAAGTTTGGGTTCTGTCCAAGGGCTGCACTTGAGGACCTAGAGGGCCACATATGGCCGCAAAGCCACAGGTTCTCATCCCTGGTATAGGTAATTCTCATAAAGAATCTGTAGAAATGAGAAAGTAGACAGATGGGTAGATAGCTGTTGATGTCCTTTTGTTCATTCTTATTCTGTCATTGCTGCAGTGCTTTGCATGGTGTATAGAAGAACGTGTGTTTAAGATTTTTGCAATTGCAAGTGCTAACCTTTCTTCTGTGAGCATGAGAGTTGATATTGTTTGATAGAGAACATATACATGCATAGGGATTAGTAAATTGTGGCCTTTATCTTTGTGAAAGTTCTCCCAACCTCCAATCTAGGTGAACATAAATATATGAAACCCAAAGGGAGAATCTGTAAAGTTTTGGAATTATGCCTAAACACTACTAAACTGTGCATACTCTTTAACCCAGCAATTCTGCTACTAAATCTATTCTCCAAGAATATCAGTGAAACAGGAAAAAGATTGGCTGACAGGCATGTACCTCTATCCCTCCTTTCTATTCACAGTGAAAGGAAAGGAAAGGAAAGGAGGGGAAAGGAAGGGAAAGAAGGAAGGGAAAGGAAGGGAAGGGAAGGGAAGGGAGGGAAGGGGAAGGGAAGGGAAGGGAAGGGAAGGGAAGGGAAGGGAAGGGAAGGGAAGGGAAGGGAAGGGAAGGGAAGGGAGGGAAGGGGAAGGGAAGGGAAGGGAAGGGAAAGGGAAAGGGAAAGGGAAAGGGAAAGGGAAGGGAAGGGAAGGGAAGGGAAGGGAAGGGAAGGGAAGGGAAGGGAAGGGAAGGGAAGGGAAGGAACTGTGAACATAAAAGCCTAAATGGAAAGAATTTCCCAAGGGCAAAAACATCAACAAACTCTGATGGGGAAGGGACAGGTTTACAGACTCACATTAAAAGTCTTGCCCTCATCTTCTAAACTTTCATATAACTCTTCCAGTCTTTCATTTTACTTTACTGCTGCCCCAAGGGCAATGGACTTTGCCACATTCTCCCTTTCAGCCATGGACTTTGTCATATTCTCCCCTTTATCCAAGGCTGTGCAATCCATGCAAAGCAGAGGTACACAAATATCTTTAAATATGCATTATGTGTATCATAACAGATATTAACATTCAATAACTCAGGAATGATTATTCTTAGATCACAGGTAGTCAACCCACAGTAGCATTTACATCATAATCACATTGATATTGCAAATGGTCAACATAGCACAATTCAAAACATCATCTGACAAAGTGCTTTACTGACTGCATATGTTCAGGGTCAATCACATGCATACATAGCACTGGTAAACGTACACTCAAACTATAAAAACAAATTTAAAAAAACAGTAAAAAAATGTATATCCTAATAGGTGTGCATATAGCTATGGTATTTTCATAATGCAAGCACATAACCAAAAACATTAACAGCAAATTAATTTTTAAAACATAAATCAGAAAAGTAATTTTAGTTGATACACAATCAACATATTGGTTGATTTTTGCCTTGATTTTTGCCCTTCATTCTTGAAGAGGACCAAAATGACATCACTATGCTAGAGTCAAGTTTCAGTGTGTCCGACTATGACTGACCAGACTAATATGAGATTGAAATGTTCTACCACAAGTGGGGAACAATTAGTCTGTGTGAACATTTGGGGTAGATTCTCTAAATTTGCACATCTTGCATTTCTTTTGGGCTATTTCAGTTCTGCTTTGCTCATATTGCACAGTGCCTTCTCTGATGTGGGCATACCATGCCAAGTGGTCCTTTGCCAGTTCACATAATCAATTCCAAAGTTCTTAAGAGACCTTGAGTATGTCCATGTTTCAACTCTTCTGACAACCATGTGAATGCTTGTCCTGTGTGAGTTCTCCATAAAATAGTCTTTTGGGCAAGCATACATTTTGCATTTGAACAACATAGCCAGTCCATCAGAGTTGCACTCTCTGAAGCAGAGTTTGAATGCCTGGCAGTTCAGTTCGAGAAAAGACCTCAGTGTCTGGTATCTTATCTTCCAGATCTTCAGAATCTTCCTAAGATAACTTAAATAGAAGTGATTCAGTTTACTAGCATAGCACTGGTATACTGTCCAAGTTTCACAGGCGTACGACGAGATCAGCAGAACGGTTTTGTAGACCTTTAGTTTGGTAGTCAGTCTAACACCTCTTCTCTCCCACACTTTCCTTCGGAGCCTTCCAAACACTAAGCTAGATCTGGTAATATGTGTGTCAACCTCATTATCAATGTGTACATCCCTGGAAAGTATACTACCAAGGTAAGTGACCTTATCTACAGCATTCAAAACTTCTCCATTTGCTGTAACTAATGGTTCCATGTATGGATGGTGTAGTGGTGGCTGATGGAGTACCTTGTTTTCTTAGGTCAAAATTAGCACAAGCAGGAGAGAATCGATCCATACTTTGCTGTATCTCAGCTTTAGAGGCTACACTGAGTGCACAGTCATCTGCAAACAGAAAATCATGCACCAACACTCCCTCCACTTTGGTCTTGGCTTGCAGCCTTTTAAAGTTGAAGAATTTACCATCAGTGTGGTAGCTGACTTTGATGCTGTGTTCATTCTCATTGAAAGGATTTGACAAATCGGCTGAAAACATGGGAGCAAGCAAACGGTCTTGTTTCACTCCATTGGTGACTAGGAAAGCACAAAAACATTGTCCATTATCCAGAACCCAGGGCAAGGATATAATCAACATATATTGACATAAACAATAACATTTTTGATAGGAGCAAAATCGAGTAGAGGCCATGCCATGTAGGCCAGACTAGTGTTTTTCTCTAAAGGCAGAGAAACTGTTCTGGAGACTTGACTGGTCCAGAGACTTAAGGCTGGAGCCATTAATGATGCTTCCTGGTCTTCTGGGGCATAAAAAAGATGAATCAGATTCCTTTATCTCTGAGTCACCACATCCATGTCACCGGAATGGTAATTTAAGGTTAATAGTGGGTGGGGGGAAGTTAAAGATCTTCCCTACCCATTAATAGGCCTCAATACCTTTTGTTAATTTCTATTGAGGTATTGGGTCAGAGGGTGTGGCCTTCTAGCTCTGAAAAAGTGTATAAATACTTGGAGGTGAGGTTTTACTTTGGGGCTTAGTTTTTGGAAGAAAGTTTGTATGCCAGATGAGACTGGGAAGCTGCTAAGGAGCCCCCAGCTTTAAAAACTCAGATGTTGATGCTTCTGTCTCTGGTAACCATGTATATATGGTGAGGCATTGCTTGCAGGTCAGACAGTTGGAAGCCCTGTCTGTTGATCTTTATTCTCTCTGTATTTTCTCTGAAGTTCAGGGTACTGACTTTTTTCCCCTGCACTAAATGAATGATATATGTGTTTGATTAAAGTAGATTATTGGCCCCTCAAAAGTTGCTTTCCTTTTAGAAAAGTAGATCTAAGAACTTGTACAGCAGGCCCTCCTGTATATACCAGGGTCCTTGCTATTACAGTGACCCAACCCATTCAGCTTACCAGTCATATTCCTCTATGAATGGGAAAGGGGAGAGGGTCTATGTCTACCTGAACCCGTGCTATTTTCTTGCCAAATATTTTTCCATGGTATTATCCGATATGCTTATTTTTTGTTAAATGTCAGGTAGTGATTGTCTTATTTCATTCTATTTATTTCATTCTAACTTGAACCTAAAACAGCAGACCTACTTGAGTAAGGTCTGGCCTTCTTTAACAGCCAAAGCATTTATCATTTCCACAAGCAACAGTATTATTGTTTAGCAATACATGTAAGCCCATCTCTGCTTTTCCTACACAATATAACTTGTTCTTGGGCACTGGTAGAATGGCTCTGCCCCTTTTGGGACCTGCTAACCTATTTGTACCTAGAACATAAGTCACTGATGGTTTGGGTTAATTGTAACTATCTTCAGATCTACACATCTGCATTCCCAAACATGAGTTTGTGGATGGACCAGACTTGATATTGTAATTTTCAAGCACTATGAATTATCTATGATAACCTTTTAAGTTATACAGCTCAGGCAGTCACTCTATACTTAACTGGTGGACAGTCTCTATCTGATTCACTAATTGCCCAACATTTTTCCCCAAATAACAAGGAAGACTCACTAACTCCTTATGGGCAATAGCTACTATTTTGGGGAACAATTTTATAGAGAGACAAGTTGCTTAGTCTCTGAATTACTTGGTATGGGGTGGTATTCTATTACCTGGTTTTCTTTTATTTTACCTTTTTTTCTGGGTGCTCATATTTTGAAATTTTTTCAGATTAATTTTTTTTAATAAAAGAAATACTTCAGTTTTCAATTTTATTTTTATTTGCATTTGTCTCTTTTTTCTTTTTGTATTTTGAATTACATTTTTATCTTTTGTGTTTTTTTAAAAAAAAAAACTCTCCTATAATGAGTGGTCCTCTAGCTCTCTCCTTCTCTCATACAAAGATTATGTTGCAATCACAAACTGCTTATGTAAGCAAAATATATTTCAACGCTGTTAACTGTTACATATTAAGTATGGCTTAGTTTATCAATTGTCAGGCTATGAATAAAAGTTGCTATAAACAAATTGACAATAACTCACAAATCTGCTTTATCTAATTACCTTTATAAGTTTCTCTTATCTCTTGTATTGTTTTCCAAAGATTGTACTCAGATCTGGTTTTCTCAACAGGAATGCTTCAAATTCCTTTACTCTATTAATGATTTTTTTTCTCCCTGTAGCATCACATTTAGTTTTGCCAGGTAAGTCATTCTTGGTTATAGTCCTTTGTCTTTTGTCTTCTCATATGATGTAGTCCAAGAGTTCCTATTTTTATAATAGTTGCAACTTAGTGTTGGGCAATCCTGATTATGGTTCTTTGGTATTTGACCTCTTTCCTCTGCTTTGATTGTAGTATTTTTTTCTTCAAACTGAAAATTCTGCATTTTGGCTATAATGTTTCTCGGTATGTTCAGTTTGGGGATTCTTTCAGGAAGTGACTGGTGGATTGTTTATATTTTCACTTTATACTCTTGCCCTAATATCTCTGGGCAATTTTCTTCACTTCTTGAAATAAGATATTGGGACCGTTTTTGTTGTTGTTGCAATGACCTTCCAGAAATCCAATGATTCTTAAATGACCTCTTTTTTGTTTTCTAGTTCAATCATTTTTTGTAAGAAATGTCTCACTTCTATTTTTTCAGTCTGACACCATTCCAATATTTCTTGCTGTTTCATTGACTTGTTTGCTCCATTCCATTTTTCTTTTCAACTGTTTGTCTAAGTTTGTTCACTTTTTTCTCTCACCTCACATGCTCTTTATATATGTGTGTATCCAGATATACATATATACATAAGACAGCCACATCTTGTTTCAGCTCTTCCTTCATATTATCCGAGCACTCTCGAAGTCTCTGTGGCTAATTCATTCTTTTTTCTGATTATTCTGGGTTATTGCTTTCCTCTGGGATTTAACCTTAGGATTCTTTTAAATCACAGTATTTCTTAATTGTAAGAGTTTTCTTGTTTTTGCCCTTCAGTTTTTAGATGAGGGGTTAGTGCCAGAGCCAGGATCTACACTGCTGAACAGGATGGGTAGGTACTGGTCCTATCTCCTGCTACAGTCCCAGAGTGAAGTAACTGTACTGGCATGCTAGATCTTGTCCTCACTAAAGTCTTAAAGTCCCATGAAATCTCTATTTGAGAGGCTGCCTGGGGCCAGGCCTGCCTTCTTCTACCAGCTGTCCTGGATTATAATTCTGGACTGGATTCAGGATTTGGTACCAAGTTCCACCCAATGACACAGTCTCTTTCACAGTGAAATAATTCTGAGTTATCACTTTATACCTATCAGACTGGTTAATATAACAGAAAAGAAAAATGACAAATGCTGAAGGAGCGGGGAGCAAAAAATAGGTAGACTAATACACCATTTGTGGAGTTGTGAATTGACCATTTTAGACAGCAATTTGGCATATGACAAAAGGGCTAAAAACCATGCATACTTTGACTCAACAATACCACTACAGAATCTGTATCCCAAAGAGATAAAGGAAAAAGGAAAAATACTGATATACGCAAAAATATTTGTAGCAACTTTTTGGGGTAGCAATTGGAAATTGAGAAGATGCCCTTCAACTGAAGAAATTATGGTGTATGACTAGAACAGAGTACTACTGTGCTATAAAAAATGATGAAGGAGCTGGTTTCAGAAAAACCTGGGAAGATGCATATGAATTGATACACAGTGAGGTGAACAGAACCGAGAGAACATGCAATATTGTGATGATGTTCAGCTCCAAAAGACTTAGCTACTCTAATCAATAAAATGATCCAAGACAATTCCAAAGGACTTGTAAAGAAAAATAACATCTATATTGAAAGAGAAGTGATGAACCCTAAGTGCAGAGTGAAGAATATTTTTTTCACTTTATTTTTCTTGGCTTTTTTTTTTTTTTACAGTATGGCAAGTATATGCGAGTACATTTTGCATGACTTTATATGTATAATTGATATCACATAGCTTATCTTCTCAATGGATGGGGGAGGTGCTAAAGAGAGGGAGAGAATTAAAAATAAAAAAATTTTAAATGAATGTTAAAGTATAATTTTAAAAAACATTTGTGAGTGGTGGCAAAATTCAGGGCATACTGTGTGTTACTGAAATAAAGTAGAGGAGGGAAGTCAAGGAAATTGAACAGATTGAGGAACCGGGAAATTAAGCAAATTTGAGAGAACATTTATACACATATGTAACACATACATATGTAACATTTATACGCATGGGTATAGGTATACATATATGTGTATATATGGTCATGTGCATGTATGTAATATGTGTGTATATGTGTATGCATGTATGTATTTCCCTCTAGTATGAGGGCAGAAATTGAGGTGAAGAAAAAGACAATGAGCAGACATTAAATTTATTAAGGAGGAAGAATACCCTAAGGATTGGGAGATTACAGCCACCAGAATTTGTAAGCTTGACAAATTTGGGTAGCATTGAACTTTTAAAAAGGAGAATCTGTAAAATAATGTTGTTAGAGGGAGAGTCTGGGCTTGTCAGTGGGAAGCAAGTATTCTGACTCTCACCACAAGCAGTGGTGAGAAAAGAAAACATTTAAGATAAGAGGAGGTGTGTTAATCAGGAAGGGAACAGTGGCAGGGTCAGAAAGATTCAGAGTGAGACACTTGAGGATTAGGGTTGAGACAAACAGGAATAAGGGAGCAGACACAGGTAGGGGAACAAAGCAGGAATCATTTCTATAGGGAGGTCAAGGAAAATAAGGACCGAAATGACTGAACAACAAACAATATACTAAAGCAGGAAATTCTACTGCAACTAGGAAAATTCTCTTCCTAAGTAAAAGAAACACTTTTTTTAAAAAAATTAAGTGTTGTGTATTGCAAAAAAAAAATTTCTTTTAAATAGATCCTAACTTCTTGTAACCTCTTGGCTTACCTATTAAAAATTCAGGGTTTTTACATTTTTGCTTACCCCATCCCACCCCGCTTTTGTGAGGACCCTATTAAGTAAAGTCTTTGCCCCTTCACTAAGAAAAAATAGTATCTTCTTTAAAGTTCCTTCTCATCCTGCAAAAAGCACTGGCATCTCATTAGAATGTGTGTCATCCTTAGGCTAATTCTGAGAAACGGGCTCCCCTTCAAAAAAAAGCTGCCTTTGCTTAGGGCCGTTTGAGTGTGCTAACTGAGTGCAAAGTTCAACAGCTCAAAAGGTTTATCACAAGCCTGGAAGGAACATTAAGAAATAGTTGTGTTTTTTGTTCTCTGCTTTCTCTTTTTTTAGCATCTTGGTAGTAATACTAACACTTTTTTCTACATAATTATCCACTTGAATTGTATTGGCTTCCAAATTATTAGGGAGTTGATTACCTTTCCAACCCCAGAAATTATCCCTTTGATGCTAGGACAATGCTAGACTGAG
Organism: Bettongia penicillata ogilbyi; assembly: GCA_023548195.1. NCBI lineage: Eukaryota > Metazoa > Chordata > Mammalia > Diprotodontia > Potoroidae > Bettongia > Bettongia penicillata. Next base: position 11,786,977 of record JAJHZJ010000266.1, on the reverse strand, counting down.
CAAAATACTAACTTTAGAGGCAAGAAGATCTCTATTACTTACTAGCTATGTCACTATGAATGAATCATTTAACTTTTAGGGACACCAGGCAATTCTTGAAGACTGCAAAATTAGGTTGTATATCTGCAGTAGTGGAGGGAATTTCCACACTGAATTTCTAATAAGACTGAAACATTTACTACATAAGCAAAAGAGAGAAGTCATAAAACATAAATATTATTTTAAATTTACAATTGAATTTTCACAATGAAAGGATGATGTGAAGCAATATTTTGACAAGTATGTTCAAAATGTTTATGGCACAACAAAATAAAATGCCTTCTTTATAGCTGAGCAAAAAAAAAATCCTGAAAAATTTAAACACTTCAAGATCATTTATTAAAACCAACTACCTTGGAAACAGAGACACACACACACACACAAAGAACAATTCTTTAGTACAGAACAACATATAGTTCACAATAGGTCAAATCAGGTATATATTGCTTAGGGTGACTCATTTAAAATCTGAGCATGAAAATAACAGGCATCATATGATGGAAAGAAGATAATTAAGAAAAGAAATAACGTAAGCTTCCACTGTTAACCTTAGCAGTCATTAAGTTTGTTTTTTTAAGAATGGTTTCAAAGATCTATCTCGCTTTTCAAATGCTTACATACTGTTAATGGTCTTAAGTCTTTATTGCATAAGTTTCAAAGAACTTTTAAAAAGTTCAACTGCAAAGATGTTAGCAAAAGTAAAAATGAATGACAGATGAACTCTAAGAAAATTTTGTCTTTATACACTTAACTATCTAATTTGAACCTACCTTTTTCAATTTGGGAGCCTAGAAGTTGGGAAAAACAAAAGATTATAAAGTCAGCAAGTATCTATACACAGTTCCCCCCAAATTGAGATGCATCACAAGCACACTCACTACTTTTAACAGCCTATATTCTTCCAAGAACTCAGAATATAATTCACTTACTCGCAATATGAATAATAGCTAGCACTTATATATGGCTTTAAGGTTGGCAACACATTTTACCTATTTATTCATCCATTTTTAATTATTTGTGGAAACACCATAAAACATGCATGGTTTCCATCTCCGAGGGAAAGTTTATTATCAATCACCACAAGTTTGCAGCTCAGGTCCATTTTCTTTTTAGTTTTATTTTAAAGCAGACCGCAACACTGCACATACGCCATGAGCAGTCATTCGGTTATTGCTTCCTTTGGCAAACACTTGCCTTGGCCCCTCAACTTGCTCCCGAAAAATTCGGAGTTCCTAACTCAGCAGGGGGGAGGACCGAAAGAACGCCGAGGCTACACCACCTGCTCGTCCACACTTCCTGAGCCAGTCATCTACCCTTCATCCATCTCTGGGCACACAGTGTCCCAAAAGTCTTAATGCATTAAAAAAAAAAAAGTTTTTCCTTAATAGCTTCAAGTTGCACTAAGACTTTTGGGACATTTGGTATCATACACGTACAGTTCATCGACCCATCATCCAGCTAACCCTGTCTTTAGATCTACTGCACCCACTCACTCGGATCCCCGTAAGGAGACAACGTTTATTACCCTTTATTACCTCACCCCCTCCCCGAACCTCGCTCTTTCTCGGCAGGCTCCGGAGCTTACCATGGAACAGCGTTTATCCCCGCTGTCCTCCCTCACCAGCCGGCAGCAGCCCGTACCCTGTGGACAAATGGGTCCCTCCGTTGCCATGACTACCAGCCTCCTAGCAGCGGCGCCACTTCCCGCGCAGCCGCAGTGAAAGGTTCTGTGCCCGGCCCTGGGCCACCTGGCTACGGAAGACAGGTTGCCGCGCTCCTCCAGGCCGGAGCAGGCGCTCGGTGTCCGCGCAGCCGCTTTCCGCACCTCACTCTCCACCCCCACCCCCCCGCCTCGCGGCCCCGCCCCCTCTCTCTGACCTTCCCATTCGTTCTCAGGGGAGGAGAGCCAGACCAGGGCGCTTGGGCTTTACACCCCGGCCGGGCGGGCGGTGCTGCGGGAAAGCGTCGGGTTTGCGGCAGAAGGTGAAGTGCTTTGGACTATTGTCTTGTCGGCGTCTAGGGAGGGGGACGCGGCGAGGGGCGGCGGTGGAGGAGGCGGGAGGGTCTCTTCTTCTTCCCCAAGGCAGGGTGGCCTCGCTCGGTCTGCCGTTTCCTCCAGTGAGGCCTGGCCCGGCTGTCGTGACGTCACCTGGGGGAGGGCGGAAGGGGGGCGTCTCCCAGCCTGCTGTGTTCTCCCGCATTGATTGGATGAGGCCTACGGCCCGGACGCTCCGTGGGTGTGGCCTAGCTCCTTCCTGCCAGTGGGCAGTTAGTGTGGAAGGGGTACCCGGGGGCTGGAGCCCCGCCCCGGAGCTTGAAACTTCGGAAGCGCAGCGCTGTTTCCTAGCGAGTCACCGTGGCCTCCCCGGGCTAAGATGAAGGGTGGGCGTGGAGGAGAGCAAAGATCCTCTACCTGGGACACGGAAACTGAAAAACAATTGAGAACCACATTTCAGTGTAACTGCTGTCCTTCGTGTCCGTTTTATTAAATGCACTGAAAACGTATGGTGGCTTTCCCCACGGTAAGTAATGAAAGCTAGTTGACACACACACACAGACACACACCGACACACACACACACACCGACACAGACACACACACCGACACACAGACACACCGACACACAGACACACCGACACAGACACACACACACACCGACACAGACACACACACACAGAGACACACACACCGACACAGACACACACACACACACACACACCGACACACAGACACAACACACAACACACTTAAGTCCCTTCCAGCTCTGAATCCCATGAATGTAGATTCCTGTACTCACGCTAAGTGGGCAGATAGAAAATTCTTTCAAAGTTGATCCCAGAGAAAGTATGCTTTTCTCTTATGTTAAGTAAGCATTTTCTTAAATAAAATCAAGATTTTCTTAAACGATTCAGATTATACAGTGCTAAATGAGAATTATCAGTGTTCACATTTGAGGGGAAATTACTTTTTCTGTAATGTTGCTTTCCTTTTAAAAGAAAGCGAAAGAATCTTACTATTGGGTTGAAGATGGTGAAGGCATTCGGGCTCCAAATTATAGTTTAAGATAATGTGAGCATAACATGAGAAAATAAAAAGATAACTGGGCTTGTTACATGCCACTATGGCAGAAACATAAGTGGTTTAGAAGATTGAAATTTACTTCTACATCATATGCTCCTATTTGTCAAAACATAGCAAATAACAAGCCTCATCACCTAGATTTTTTAGAACTAATGGCATTAGAAATAATGTATTTTGACCTCCCAGTTGCCTAGTGACTTGAATTCACTGTCTGTAGAATATCTAAAAATCTGTCTTTGTATCCTGTATGTATATTTCCAAAAGGAAAACCTCCCTTATTCGTAATCCATTAAACAGGCTTCACTGATTAAACTAGTGTAACGATTCATTTAATTCAGTAAACATAGTATGAGCAAGGCACATATGGTGGGTGCTAAGGACACAGACAAGAAGAAACTAGGTTTTGCCCTCAAAGAACTTGTAAACATCTATCTAGAGGGGAAATCAAAGTATATACAATAAGATGATTTGAGGCAGGAAGGAGCATTAATACTGAAAGTCTCACCAGTGAAGGTAGCTAAGTGGCATAGTGCATGGAGCATTAGGCCTGCAGTCAGGCCCTGAGTTCAAATTCCATCTCAGGTATGCAGCTGTGTAACCCTAGGCAAGCTGCTTAACCTCTGCCTATTTCTTTCATCTGTAAAGTGAAGTGCTACTAATAGCACCTACTTTGCTTTGAGGATCAAATGAGATATCTGTAAAGTACTTAACACAGTGCCTGGCACGTAGTGAGTACTGTTATGTTAGTAGTGGTGTTCTAAGGATTTCTAGAGAATGCATTCCTGGCATGGCTTGTACATTTTGCAGACAGGAGATGGAACTTCAAATTGAGTCTGGTTTAGCTGGAACAAAAAGGGAAGTAGTAAATCTAGAATGGTGAGTTGGAGTCAGATTGTGGGGCACACTAAACATAATGGTACGGTGCTTTTATTTTTATCCAAGAATGGAGAGCCACTGTAAGTTTTCTAACAGTTTTAACATGACAGAACTAAGTCTTAGATGATTTTGGCAACTGTGAAGGAAATGAATGTTTTTACGGAAAGCAAAGGTTTCTTATCTACATAGAACTGAAGTTTTTTTAGTAAGGGGCAAAGTTGGTTTTTTTTCCCCCAGTAATGAAATATTGGAAGAAGCAGCAAGGTACAGCAGAACAAATGCCAGCTCTGAAGTTAGAAGACCTGGGTTTAAATCTTAATTCTGACATTTAATACTTACAAGCATGTCACTTATATTCCTGGGCCTGTTTCCTCATCTGTAAAATGAGGTGATTGAACAAAATGGACTTTGAAGCCCCTTACAACTTGTAATCCATGATCGTATAGCTAACATGGAGTACAGTTCAGATATTATAACATACAAAATTTTTTGTCTGGATCTGCAATCCAGGCGTCTGGAGTTCCAACAGTGCAGATCACAAACCATTCAGGCCTGCTGATTCTATGTAGCTCTCATGCACCCATTTTTGCTTTCTTCCAAGTTAAAGGGTTCCCGGAGGCAGTATGGTTTATGTCTCCCTGTCACCCCTAGGTCTTACCACTTGACCAGCTCATCTTGTTCTTATCATAACATAGAGTTCCTTGATGACATTCTTTACTCTTTTATTTTTTTGGTATCATAATTGTAGTCTGCTCATGATGTTCTTTTCCTTTGTCCTCTTTGAGTAACACTTACCTTAAGAGAAAGTGTTCTTTCAGTTATTGCCATTCAGCAATATTAGTAAAAAAAAAAAAAATTTGTCCAAAATTGTTGGGCATTTACATATGATTTCATTGAACTGAAATTTGAGTGTGGAAACTTCTTTTACCTGTAAAGGGAGGCAACTAATTCTTATGTAATTAATATACCCTTAGAAAGTTTCATGGGGGCACTGAAAGTTAAGTGATGTTAAAACATGCCTCAGGGTCATGTTCAGTTGTGTCTGACTTTGTGAGTCCATGAAGTTTTCGTGGCAAAGATACTGGAATGATTTGCCATTTTCTTCTCTCATGGATTAGAGGTTAAACGACTTGCTGAGGGTCACATAGCTAGTAAATAAGTGTCTGAGGCCATATTTGAACTTGGGCCTCCCTTACTCCAGGTGCAGTGATTTATCCACTGAGCCATCTAGCTGCCTTATTCAGTCATATACGATTTTTCATCAGCTTTGCATGCCACCTTCTACTTGTTCTTTATGAACATTGTTAACATTTTTGTTAGAGTAAAAGCTCACTCATTATTGGAGTTACAACCCAGGCTAAACTAGCAAAATTCTGAATGATAGATTTTTGGTAAACTCCTTTTAAAGTTTAAAATCATAGTTTAAAAAAAAACACAGCCTCTGTGTTGACACTATTACTGATTACAAATTTTAACACCAATTAGGCTATATTTTATTTTATGAATGTTTTTAAAAATGCAGTTGAGAAGCAGTGCAGCGAAGTGGATAGAGGGGCTGGCCTTGGATAAAGAAAAACCTGTGTTCAAGTCTCTCACCTCACACAACCTCAGTGATCACAGGCTGTTTAACCTCTCAGTGCCCCAGGCCAACTCTCTAGAACTATATAGGATTATAATTTAACTAAATCCTGGGAAGCAAGTCTCCACAAAAGATATGTTCTGTACAATGATGAAACTCAAGGTGCAGACCAAACATACACAGATATAAACGTATACATAAACACAGACATAGAAATATATATTTTGTTAGAAGGAATTATATTTCTAGCCTGAAAGGATTTTTAATCCTAAACTTAAGAGAATTTTAAAAGTAAAAACATGCTCTAGGGCAGTGGTCCTTCTTTTTTTGTATGATGGACCTCTTCTCAGAACGTTTTTAAATGTTTTAAAACACAGGATAAAAGAAAAAAAAACTTACATTGAAATACAATTATTTTTAAAAATTGTAATTTTTTCAAAGTTCATGGATTTCAAATTAAGAATTCCCTGCTCTAAAGCTACTTCTGTGCTTTCCGAGTAGTAAAAAGGTTTTCCTTTTTTTTTTTAAAGCCAGTCACAATGAGATTCATTACACTGTAGGATCTGTTTCATTCTTTTATATTTGTATTCTCAGACATCTGCACATAGTAGCAGACGCTTAATAAATGTCTGATTGATTGAATTTAAAGTTTGTAGGACTTAGGGATAGGAAGTCTTGAGATTCTTAAATATCTAACTCTCATATTTACAGATGAGAAAGCAGACATGGAGTGCCTGACCATTTTCAGGGGCACACATACTTAATAAAAATGTAGCAGCAAAACCAAAGTCTTCCAAACAAGTTTTGAACTAAAATTATTAGAACAAAACTCATTAGGGTTATACATATTAAAATATAGGAGAGGATCTGATAACTTGACCTGAACTGAAAAAGTGAATGTGGGTGAAATTTTAACACCTAAGTCTTAACACTTACTACTTCTACAACTTTGAGAGAAAATCGTTTCTCTTTTGGCCTCAGGTTTCCCCACTTGTAAAATGAAGAAACTGGAATAGGTAAGCCCTATGGAATAGGTTGTTTCCATTTCTAAATTCTACTGTGTCCATCAGTTTGTTATTTGCCAATAAATGCAAAGTTAAATTAAGAAACAAGAATTCAGGTGCTTCCTGTTTCATTTTCCATAAAGTAGCATAAAATCTTCCTTTGCTGAGAGGTGCTCTGAATTTAATATTTTATTGATGATTATTTTAAAATATTTATTGATAAAATACCCATTTTTCCAGGTATGTGCATTTATACCTGTGAAGACAGTGGAAATTTTCAGTGACAAATGAAAATGGCTAACCCATTGAGAGGAGAAGTTTTGACTCTTTATAAAAATGTAAGTATCTACTACTAGTTCCAATAATCTTACTATTACATGCTGCAACTTTATTTAGGAACATAAAACATTTGTTTTTAAGCTGCTGTATGTCGGAAGAGAATATCCAAAGGGAGCAGACTACTTTAAAAGACGTTTGAAGGCAGCTTTCCTTAAAAACAAAGATGTGAAGGACCCAGAGAAGATCAGAGAACTTATTGCACGAGGAGAATTTGTAATAAAAGAGCTAGAAGCCTTGTACTTCCTTAGAAAATACAGAGCTATGAAGCAACGTTACCACTTAGAAGATGACAAAACAAAGTGAATTTTCACTGTTGCAAATGTAGGATTACTACTTAGGCTGTCTGAGCAATTATTGGTGGCACTTATTTATATGTAAATCAAATACTGCAGAATAACTGTAATGCACAGGATGTACACAAAAATGCCCAGAATACCTGAACTCTCTCCACTTTAAAAATTATTTTAATAAGTTTCAACTGATACAGCTATAAATTGATGCTGAAATCTTATCAGCCAAGATTTGTGTCCTTGTTTTTTAATTATAGCATGTCAAAACATTGATTTAGCAAAAAAAATTCATTGCTCAATTTAATGAATAGGAACTTTAAACTCCCATCATTAATCAACATTGAAAATTTTTAATGAAAATGTTCACTAGGCCTTAAAAATAAATACTTATAGATGGAATAGCTTTAGATGATGTCTACCTTAGTCTGTTTTTGTTTTGTATTCACTTGACTCTGTCACAAAGAAAAAAAGATGGCATTTTGCATTGCAAATAAATTTATCAAAGGCATTTAAGATCTAGGTTTTAATTCAGCCAATTCAATATTTCATTTGTTTTACAGTTTTTAAAGGAGTGGACAGTTTAAAAAAAATTTTTTTTGCCAAAATTTGGTACATTCACAATAAGGTATTAAAATAATTTCACTTGGAAGAAAACTGAACAGCACCCCAGAATTCAAATGGATATTTTCTGTAGCTGCACTACACAAATTTATAGTACAGAAAACCATCTGCAATAGCTTATAGATATCCATCAATCTGTGGCAGTTAGATGGTACAGTGAATGCTGGGCCTGGAGTCAGAGAAACCTGAGTTCAACTCTGGCCTCGGACATTTCCTAGCTGTGTGACCCTGGGCAAATCACTCAATCTTGTTTGTCTCGGTTTCCTCATCTGTAAAATGAGCTGGAAAAGCAAATGGCAAACCATGCCAGTATCTTTGCCAAGAAAACCCCACATGAAGTCACGAAGAGTCAGAAACTACTGAACAACAACATCCATCAAAACTGGCTAATATTTGGTAATGTAACTTGCATGTCATGACTTTTTGAGGTATCTGTTTTGGAAGACAGCTTTCAACTAATAATTGGAATGATTTGGTGACAAACTGATTTTTTTTTCCTTTGGTTTTTGGACTGATCGATAAGAGAATCACTGTCTAAAAACCTAAGTTTTATTGTTGTTACTGGATTCCTTTCAGATTCAGGTAAGTTGCTACCACCACCTTTGACTTAAGACAAAATGCTATACTGCTTTCCTTAAGAAAAATAGATGGAGTTTTCATTTTTTGCTAAAGTATAAAATAACAATGACTTACAGTAAATCCTCAAGTTACAGTGGATACAACAGTGTTGTGATTAATGTAACTGATTTAAGGCACACATGGAAGCAGGTTTTTTTGCGCCTAATGAATGTGTATGATGAAATTATGCAATTTCCTTTAGAAGGAAATTAAAAATTTCCTTAAAAATATGAGTGCATTAATGTACACCTTGACAGCTGCAGAGTAAACATTAGAATATGAATTTAGATTCTGAAAACAATTCCTAGGAAACAGTAGTAGAGTCACAATAACTTTATTACATTACAATTAGGAGCAGTACAGTTTATGACAAAAATATGACAATTTCAGGTCACTTCACAGCACATACTACTGTGAACATTTCAAAGTTAATTTTAGTTAAAACAGTGGTCATTTTAAATTTTTATGTCTGATACAACCAATATTCCTAGTTCAGCGCAACCAAATGATGTAGAAAAACTGGATCACACTGCATATGCCTCCCTCCACACAAAAAAAGCACAGTGTACAAAATGTGCATGTTTCAGTTTACACTATACAAAAATAGTTAAAATACATTCCAGGTAAACATGTTACATTAAGAAATAGTTTCTAGTAAGAAGTTGGCACTCAAAAAAAGGAAAAAAGCAAAACAATTTTCAACATGGTAACAAAAGACAGTGGAATTAGGAACTTTTCGATCTTGTAGCCCATGTGGTATTCCGTAGCAAACTTTACCCCAGCCAGCCACCTGTATTTCTCTAAGTACATCTGTACGTTCACTATCATCATACCACATGGGCACTTCGAGCTGTTAGACACAGATCTCAAGCTATGTAATTAACAGAAAACTCAAGAACTAATCTGAGTGTGTTACTTGGAGAAACAGTATTTTCCTTATTGTACTCAACTAGTCACAGTGCAATTTCATACTATTTTTCTCTATATCAAATTCCTAACAGTCAAGATTATAACTTAATAGTTTATTAAAAACTAGGATTCCAACTTAATTATTAATTGCTGGTTGCTTTTTTAAAAGTGATTATCAAGATTATATATAGCTACCACAAGGCATTATTCCTTTCTGACAAGTAAAATTCAGTAAATGAATTATCATGTAGTAAATGACTTAAGATACAAATTTTTGTTGCCATCAAAACAAAATCTGAGATGTTCTTAGAAAGCATTAAAAGAAATTCACTGGAATACAAATAAGATCAAGTTGTGCAAACTGCAACTCAACATGCCCCGGTTCCTACAAATGTTTAAAAAAACTACACAAAAGTGGCAAAGATTATGATTACAAAAGTTAGGTTCTATAAATTTTTATGCAGTGTGATTCAGTTCAAACAAAACCTAGAACTTCTAATCTTCATATAATGACTCAAAAGCATACTATTCACATCTGCTACATTCTTCCACAAACATGTTATAGGGATTCTAAGACTAGGTCAATTTTCTCAACTTCAGTATTGGATTTTGAATGTTAAGGCTATTATAATCAGATAAATGCTTATCTTCTAGGACTCCTCCTTCCCACCCCACCCCACCCTTTAATTCTACAAAAACTTTGCCTCTTCTTCAAACCACTCATAATTCAGGTAATGAAGAATAACTTATCAGTTCTATAGGTTTTTTTTTTCTAATTGCCCTGCTTCATCAAAAATTCAAGAACCCTACAGAAAATACATTTGAATCCCTTTATGCATCACAACTCTTTTGAAGTATGGCCATTTCTTTCCCTTGGTACTGCATATATCTTGATAGCCCCTAGACAATGCTCCATGATCCTAAATTTAGTAAGTAACATTTAAGAAAAGTTACACTTAATTTTACCCAGAATGGAAACTACATTCAATCTCTGAGACATATCTTAGTTACTAGTTAATTTTTGACAATTAAAAAGCTAATGTATTCCATGATTCAAATCAAAAGGAAAACTGAGTGAATTGTTTATAAAAAATTAAGTTCAATGAAAGATCTAAAGCCACTTTGAGAAAAAGCAATAAGAAATTAGGATTATGACCTATGTATGTACTTCATATTTTTCTTTTTCCATCATTAAAGAGGAGTGTCTGAATATAACCTCAAATATGTCCTTCTAGTGGACACAGTGGTGTCAAACTCTAACAGACATACATTCCTGTGGGTGCTGTTAACTTAAAAAAAAAAACAACCCTCAAATTAACATTATCCATGTTGCATCTTTTATTTCCTGATTACATTTTAATCTAGTTCTGGCCCCACCTGGGAGCAAGCAGCCTATAGGCTGCCAGTTTAACACCTTTGCTCTAACATATATTAGATTTGCCTTAAAAGTAAAAGGCCACTGAAAGAGTCCATGTGAATGAATCAATTTAAAATAGGAAAATAAAAAGGCCTTTACTATTTTCCACTGCCTCAAACATTTTTATTTTATTTCCTTTTTTATAGAAAAAATATATTTTTAAAGGAGTGACTATGACAAATAGTAGCAGTGGAAAGTTTTTAAAAAATTCTAATTGACATACTTTACATTCATTAAAGGTGATCTGAAACTACAGGACAATGTCTATAGGGTGAATCTATAGAAAGACCATAAGAGGTTCTTATATCCTCAAAATTAATAAAGCCAATCATTTAAGTTTTAATCAAAGTTAAATACCTAAGAACTAATGCATTATCAGGATAAAATAAAACACAGTATAGGGATCACTTAAAAACTGTGTAACATTATACTTCATTGATTTGTTAAAACACCTAAGTTCATTACTGGCAAGAAAAAAATAGAGAGTTATAGCAAATATGCATGCACCAAAAATCCCAAAAGGGAAAATCTCAGATATTCAATTTTTTTTTCACAGGCATTGCTAGTTCAAGAACCAACACTAAGGGAATACTGGCACTTAGAGGAATAAAGTTTCCACTGTCATTTTAAAATAAGCATTCAGATAAAAGCTAAGAGTTTGCATGAAGCAGAAAGAAAACTAGGTAATACTAAAAGCAAATGCTAATAATTTAGTATAATGTACAAAAAATTATCTTAAGTATGCTTTCAGAAAAAAAGTACAAATTTTATTTACATAATTATACACTTTGTCTTTGACTTCTTTTTCTTCTTTTTACCATCTTTGCTCATCTTTTCTTTATGTTTTCGAATTTCACGAACTAATGTGTAAAAGGCATCATCAACACCCTGAAATACATAGAGGTATAAAATCAATTTAGCAACGGCTATTATTTGCTGCCATTTAATCTTGTATGTTAAATAGATAGGGAAGGGAGTATTTTACTGATGGAGGCATTAAGGTTGAGTTTGTATGAAGAACTTTTATATTTATGTATGGAAAAATATACATAAACACTTGAAAATTTTTAAGTATCATTTTTTTCATACTTTTAGGGTTTTTCCCCTTTTTTGTAATTTCAGATGAGAGTACTTATTCTTGTGTGTGTGTGTGTGTGTGTGTGTGTATGTATATGGCTGGTTAAAACATCAAAAGGAAAAATAAGCAAAATTGTCAGTAGTGTTGATATACTGAGGTGATTTTTGAACTTAATGTACATCAATTTGTTTGAAAAAAGTTATTTCAGTATCATTACTGCCTAACATTAATATAGTAGGTTTGAATTTTTACACAAGCATAATTGTAATCAAGTTCTAAGTTTTTAAGCTGACAAATAACTACAACAAGAACCTTGATAAAAACAAGAAGCATCACTACAATTGTCCACCTTATTTGTAAATAAGAGTCTAAATACATTTTTGTGTTAAATCTCAATCATCTCTGAATTTTAGGCTTCACTATAAGCTATGCAAATATTACTTCAACTTTTACTTTCATCCAAAATCAATTTAATAGGTAAAACAACAAAACATTTGCAAAGTAAAAAAAAATGCTACGTTTTCAAAAAAATTTTTATATACTTTAAAAATCAGTTTAAATAATCTTAGGAAGGGAATCACAGTACACTTAGTTTATATATATACTAGAAAGCAACTATATTTTAAAGTTATATATAACATATCGGGGGGCCCTCAGATATGGGTAGAATAAAACTACATCCTACAGAGTGCTCTACTTGATACAGAGAGTGGTAAAAGAAAAGAAAATCAGTTAAAATGGAATTCAATATGTAATAATTTATAACCTAATGAATTATTTCACTGAATAGCAAAACAGCATAAGAATGCTTAAAAGAACAGTGTAAAACAGAAACAGAGCTTGCCCACCCCCCACATACTTCTTGTAATCAATTAACATTTACACCTACTCACTCTGCCACTATTAAAAAATGAAGTTAGTATAAAATAGAATGTAAATTACTAATTAGATAAACCTGAAAATGTTATAAAACACACAGACACATAAATACTTTAAAGTCAGACACTAGAGGGAGCCTTAGGAACAAAAATCTAACATTAAATCTAAATCTAGCCACTTTTAGGAGAATGAAGTCATCTCTGTGTTTACTAATGTTTTGGCAGATTTATAAATTACTTGATTTTATTTAATTAAAGTTTTAATTTTTACCATGTTTTACTACCTTCTGTTATACATATTCCATGATGCTGAATTTGACATTTAATGCAGTGTACTACTGAGATTCTTTCAGCTACGTTAACAGCAAAAGTAGTATAATCATTTCATTCAGTGTCTGTTCTTTCAGGTTACGTTAACCCTAACAATTATACTTGGATAAAAGTTCAAGAAGGTATCATTATTATGTGACAGGAAACAGTGATTGCTAAGTGGCTTGCTCATGGTAATTCAATTACTGGCAGACAAGTAGTCTACCTTTCTATGTTCAGTAATTATGACTGTGTGTTCAAAAACATTAATAACCTACAAGTTCTACTAAGGATTTTCTGGTAGCCTTAAAATTTTCACATTGGGCTACAATATTACTAACAAACAGTAAAGAAAAAATTTGCAATTATTCTTTAGCAAATATTCAATAGGCATCCAAGGCAACTTAGTACTCAACTAATTTCAACAGATCAAGTTGTACCAGGTCAAATAAAAGACCACTATAAAGAAAAATAAAAATATAAATATAAATATAAAAAAGAGAAAAAAAGCCTCCAAAATTCAACACTAACATTTGAAATATAATAATACTAAAACATAGCTTTGATTAAAGTTTTGTACTCAATCTTCTTCCCTATCTGCTGGGACACAAGTACCATGAAGCTTCTTTCTACCTGATCTGCAGCTGAACCATCCCTACATGTGTAGTCTCCTCTTACTAGATTGTAAGCTCCTTGAGAGCAGGGACTGACTGTCTTTTCTATTTGTATACCCAACACTTAATACAATACTTTGTCTCATTTAACAGATTTTTTTTTATTTAGTAAGAATTAAGACAATTCTTAGCAGTGTCCAAATGCCTATTAGATATTCAATATTCAAACAATAATAAAAGCATCACATTAACTATTTAACACACTGAATTGTTATACACATATCAAACTGTTATACACATAAATTATTTACTTCAACAGGATGTAAATTTCTTGGATTGAGTACTCTCTCCACTTATGCAGGTTATAATTCCTGTGACTTAGTAGGTAGTTTTCTAAAGTTGTTGTGACCAAAACTTTTATCAGTCTTTCTGAATTTAACCAGATTTGTTAAACAGCACTTATACACTGGGCTGCCAGGTCTCCACTGGAAGCCTTTCCAACTTATGCTCTGCTGGCATGGTCTTCAAGAACCCACGTTCACCATCACACAAGACAGGCATCTCAAGAGGGCTTTGGTCTTCCTATATATATTTTTACATATGCCTTTAGGAAAAATAACTTAAGGGCTGTACCCCTAAGGAACTTATTTAAACTAACACTTAAAAACAAAAGGAAAAGAATAATTTTCTTCATTTTAGTTAGAAAATAATTTCAACAAAAGAATTCTGTTCCTGATGCCCAATAGTGACAAGTGCTTTAAAATGAATTTTGCCACTTTTTTCCCCTTGAAAAGGAAAGTGTATAAGTTTCAGAATTCATCAACATTTAGCTATTACCACTTATGCATAAGATACTAGTGTGTTTACACTTGGACTAATCTATACACTGGACTTGACTCTACAATTAAGAAAATAATTTGACACCTTGTGGAGGTTTAACTCCAAGTCCCTAGAATACAGATCACAAATGACTGGTATTCAGTTTAATAAATAACTTATTAAATTCAGAATTGTAAATTCCCTTCTCACTTGTGCCCAAAGAATATTACAAAACTAATAACCTTGAGGAAATCACAGATCACTTTTTTATGAATTTCATGTCATTTAACTCAATCTGATCAACAAAGACATTGATAAGATGTGACCCTGGGCAAACGAGGCCCCAGTTTCCTCATCTGTAATTACATTTTTTATAGTCTTTCAGGTCTGTCTACATCTATGATTAATACACCCATGCCCACATTTTAGAGATGAGAAAACTAAGGTCTAATCACAATTTAGCTTTTAAGAAAAAATAGTTTTTGGTCATACGTTTCCTACATAGTTTGAATTTAGAACCACTTTAAAAAGTTAAAAGTAAACATTTTTATATTATACTTCAAATTAAAATGCTACAAATCTACAAGCATTTTAATATAGAACTGCCTGCCCTAAACAGTTCTAAGAGTTTATAAACTGTGTTACCTTTAAAAGACCATCAGCTTTCTGCCAAAATTTAATTTGCTCAACTTACCAGATTACATTACAATGCATTTTTTAATTTTCACACAGCCAGGAGTCTTTTCTTCTTTGGTGATTTTTTTCAATCTGTATTGCCGAATCTCTCTCACCAATGTATAAAAAGCATCCTCCACTCTCTGCATTGTAAAACACAACTCCTTTAAAGGTTTGTTTCATTGCTAAAAATAATTTATTGGGATAGCCATGTGGAATAAAAACTGAATAAGTGAGCTTCACTTGTTAAAAAAAAAAAAATAGGACAACACATCATTCACCAATTTTTTAAAAGGAGGGGAGGGACAGTTTTCTCATCTGAGCAAGTATACTGGGTTATTTTAAGAGTTGCTTAACAAAATCTGTATGGATAGGAAAAGTTTATCAAAACTAGTAAGACTGTGTTTGTTTTCCCTTTATTAAGCATTAACGAAAACTTTTAGGAAAAGTGATTTTTAAACAAAAAAAAAAACCTCAGGTGTTCTCTATTCTGTGTGAAGTATTATTATTTTATATGATTTGTAGTATAGTAGCAGTCATGGCATTATGCCCATTTGGACTTAGGAAAAATAATTTACAATTCTACCACTGATTTTTGGTCTGATTTTGAGGTTCATTTTTATGGCTTTTGTTTTTCAAAAAGTCCTCCAGAACTAGAGTCTAAAAATAGTACTAAAACTAGATATAGCACTCACTATTACACATCTACAGTCTAGCCATTGCTAGAAATATTTGAGAATTTAATCAGTTTTAAATAAAACAAGTTTTTATCTTAAATAAAGGCTTAAAAATAAATCTGGAGGATGTGACCCATTCAACTAAGATAACATATGTATAGCACTTTGCAAATCTTAAGTCACTTTACAAAGGCTGTTCATCCATCCTTATTTTCCATCTATTTTCCTGAAGGCTGCGTTGTTCTGGAATTCTGAGGGTATTGCAAGAAAACACAGCAAGAGGGATTTCACAGAAGTGCTTTCAGCAAGAGGGATTTCACAGTAGTGCTTTCAAGTCTTTTCTACCAAAAAAAAAAAAAATTAAGCAAATGCCAAAAGGGACAAAGTGATAAACTAACATGGGTCCCATCCTAAGAGGTAGCCTATAGGATTTCTTAAATCATACTGGTAAAACTATAATTCACTTTGTAATTTACCAAATACAAGTTTTACCTTCTGTTCAGAGTGAATGCTTCTAAAACCTTACAACTTTACTGAACTTTCTGTACAATTTCAAATAATTTAGTGACTCTTGTAAATAAATCCAATTCGTTATATATTAAGATTAATTACAATTTTCTCCTCAGAAAAAACATTTTGCTTGTAAAAGTGTTTAGTCTTTCTTTAAATACAACCTAGAATAAAGTCAAACAAAACCTGAGCAAAATGCTATAAATGTAGTTTTCCCCATTTTTAACTTGTAATGGTTCTATTTTCTATGATTAGTTTTATACCTCTAATTTCTTCAAAGGGCAAGAGTTTTGTTTTTTTTTAATTAAGATTATCATGAGGAAAATGAGATGATTAGAAGTGATCTTGAATTTTAAAATAACTTAAGGTACTTAAATTCTTTTTACAAAGGAGTAAGTCTTAGATAAACCTTTTCAGTTAAAATGCTAGATAAGGAACTTGAAAAATTCAAATACTTCCAAAAAAACAAGTAAAAGCTCATTTTCTTATATGTTAAAAAAAATTTAATTTTTATTCTTGTCAAAAGGAAAATTAATCATTTTCAGAATCTATTTGTAGCTGTCAGAATAAATGCTATGAAAAAAATCACAGAACTTTGTGTTCTTAGTATTCTGCAGCAAGATCATCTGATTACTGTTAAATTTAGACTGAGTGCTTGATTTTATTTTATTTTTTCTTTTTAGCACAAACATACCCACCACCATTAAATAAAGGTATGATTTTGGTTCTAACAATGCAGAGAGAACAGGAAGACATTAATTCAAAAGAAATTATCACCACCACCACCACCAAGGAATTAATTATTAGAATAATAGCTAAGATTGGGAGGTCATTATTTCAGAATAAATTTTATTACCAAGAGAATGTTTACTTTTATCAATCTGCAAATAAGTTGGATTTAAGAAGCCAATTAGCTATAATTTCATTTCTTAACTATTACTTAATATCTCTTCTATATTGATTTTTAAGATTAGCCAACTGACCTCACAGAGATGTAAGTTATCTATTGTATTTCCTTGTGATTGCTTCCATTGGCTTATATTTAACTAAGCTGTGGCATTCATAACAAAGTATTGCATATACTCACAAAGCAGCAAGTGTTCATATTCCAAGGACTTGTAATAAATCTTACACAACATATTTAACAATTTCTATTATTGGAATTTTAAAACCAGTTCTATGTACCATGTTTCCTTTCATAGGAGTCAATTTACAAAAGAGATAATTGAGTTAAGATTAGAAATTTTCTTGTTACATGACACACAAGTCAAGCAATCCTTTTATTTCAATACAAGTGACATAAAGTAAGCAAGGAGGAAATACCTTGTGAAGTAAACATTTTTAGAGACTGAATAATAAATTTTAACTTCCCATTTCCATAGACTACAGCCTGAGATCAAAGACCAAAATATAACCATTTTGCTGTTGTTGATAGCTATCATTTAAGTGTCTCCTTAAGTGTGTCCATTCAAATTATATTTAGTGCCTATGTTCAAGGAAGTACACTAGGCTTAAAGGATACAAGAAAAAAAATCAAAGTCACTGACCTCAAGTAATTTCTAGTCTACCAGGGGATAGAACATGTCCATGAGTGAGTCATAGTAGAGGAGAAAGGAAGGAAAAGACCCTTGAATGATGTGCAGTGACTGCATTAGGGGTAAAAAGGAGGGTAGAAAGAGATGGAAGATGGCATGTAGTGAGTTCAGAAAAACTGCTGCTATAATATTTTAGGTAAGGGAGACAAATACAAACCTAGAAAAAGTAAACTGAGTGCTAGATTTTTTGTGTAGGAGAATGACATGGTCAGACCTATATTTCAGGAATAATTTGTCAGTTGTGAAGTGAACGTATTAGAGAATGGAGAGACTGGAAACAGAGAGATCACTTACGCTACTGCAATAGTACAGGTGAGATACAATGAAAATCTGAATTAGGATAGTGACACCTTGTGAGTAAAAAGAGAGGGAGCTGATGCAGACAGTGTTATAGATGTAGAATCATTAAGACTTGGCAGCTGATTAGATATGGGGAAGGAATGTAACAAAGAATTATTCCAGTTAAGTGGGGAAGATATTTTCCATTCTGAATGGCATGATCAGACCTGTGTCTTAGGTATATCAATCTGGAAGATGTGTGGATGATATATTGGAGAGAGAAGAGAACAGAAAAAAATTTTATGTATTTGTAGGTATGAAAATACTCAAGGAGAAAACTATTACTTGTTTTTTTTTAAAAAATGGTTCTAAGACAGTATCTTCCTTTGGTGCTGAAACTAACTTAAATGTATTAGACTTAAGAAATACATACTTCCACATTTCAAAATAGTCATAAATTACCTCCATTTTTTTCTACTTTTCCACCTCTGCCCCCTGCTGTCTCCTTTGATTCGAGAGTGCCCCCGGAACCTCCATTTTAAAAATTGGCACACTAGACATATATACTCCTAACCAATCTACTCCTGACTCTCCAAACTATTTTTTCACCTTTCCCCTGCACAGGATACCCTCTCCCCAACTCCACCCCTGCCTATAATTCCCTTTTATGTGTTGTCATTGAGGACAGAACTATCTTTGTTTTTGCTTGTGTTTGCATTCTTAGAGCCTGGCAAAGTGCCTGGTACAGCAAGCACTTAATACATTATTTAACTAATCTAAATAATGACATATGTGCTACATTATGAACTTTTATTGTTAAAACACTGCACCTACACTAAGCAAATACTTTCTTAATGAGAGGATGATCAAATAGTTACATGTATCCATACACCCAAAACCAACACCATCCCACCCCACCCCAAAACCACATACAAACTTCCCAAAGTCTTCATCCATATTTGGATGCCAGAATACAAAACTTGTTTTAAAGCTCTTTACAATTAAAGAGTTTCTATTCCAGAGCCCATCACAGAGCCTGGTACGTAGTATTTAGTAAACAAACACTTGGTGATTGACTGAAAGAAGTAAGGGAGCTTCCATGCTCCTAAGAAATATTTGAAGTTTCAGCCCTTTCAGCCCTAGAACTGTAATGCTAAATTTTAATCTAATGAACAAAATTTACAGATGCTTTTATCGAGTGACAGGAATTTAATATCTGAAGATTTTCTTATTTGTCATTTTGCAATGATTACTTTCATTAAAAATATAATTCAAACAATTTTGTAATGAGTATTTTAATTAAATTTCATCACTTGAAAATGGACAATAAATCTATGAAGAGTAAACTACCTGATATTTTAACTTTAAAAAATTCATTTTCCTAGAATTCTCAAAACTGATATGCAATGAAAGTGTTTGAATAGGCCTGTAATCACCTTTACTGACACCACTTTACTGAAAATACCCATTTGTTTTCAGCAAAATGCATGGCACAGTACTGACTCCAAGTTCCAGTATTAGTTTCAATAGCTGTTGCCTCTAGCGTTACCACTGCATTAACTCAGATGGGCCAGGATAATCTAGCATTAGACACCCTAAAATAGCCAGGCCTAATCTAATCTACTTTAGCAATGTACGTATATGTGTGTATATATACACACCTACTCCCTTCCTCCGCGCACACATGTGCGGTGTCTGATTTTTTTCCTCATCCTCCCCTTCAAGGGCCTGGTTGAACTTCCTCCTTCCTTTCCCCTCTCTAAATGTAATAAAACTTAAGACACCAGCAACTGCCTTTCTCTAGAAATTGGTTTTCTGCCCAGGTAGCTGATGCATCTGGGGCAGTGTGGGTGTCTTCATATGTTGCAACCTCTTTTTTACAGTAGTAATAACAATAACCTTTCATATTCCTATTCTTGCTGATTCAATATAAAGATAAATTATTAAATCTGGTAACATTATATATATATGTAACACATACACATATTCAGCTATGTAGTCAAGAATCAGAGAATATTCAGAGTTGAAAATTATTTTGGAGGCCCTACAGATCAAATGACACTTCAGTTAAGAATCACCACTATAAGATCCCTGATAATGTGACCATCTGGCCTTTGTTTGAACAACTTTCAACCATCAAATACTTTCTCCTCAAGAGGAGTAGCCAAGTACAACACTGATTCTCGCTTCTTAAACTTGTTTGTAAATTTTAAGACAAGATGATGGAAGATTATGAAGAGAACCACCTCATAAAACAGCAAGAAACAGTAACTGGAAAAGTTTATGAAAAGCTTGGTGAGAGATCCAACTAAGCAATATATAACATCCTATGGGCATTCAAGGATGAAACTAGGCAGAAGATAATCAACAGATGAAAAATGGAAATTGTAAAGATTTGTATAAGAAACTTTTCTTTTTCTTGAATTGTACAGGAAAAGCAGAGAGGTGTGACTGGAGTGGGGAAAAAGTGTGATCTCATTAACCAGAGGCAAGGATAACTGAATGGATAAGCCTATGTTCCACTAGTATCTATCCCTGCAATATCAAGAGAACTCAAGCAAGATCCCTCAGCACACTGAATGGACCTCTTGTGAATGGGTACTAGGAGAGCACTGTCCACGTTGATGAGAATACTGATGAGATCAAAGATAACCTGAAGCATCTTGTCTTTCAACAGACAGATCTAGAGTGTGCCTACATCTGAAGTATCTGGGCACAATTTAAAAAAAAAATGAACCTTTCCCCAGAGTAAGGGCCATGACTGTATCTCTCTCAGTTTCTTTTGGATCATAATCTTCCCAAGAGGGACTGTGCCTTCTTTTTTTATACCCCTACCACCTAGCCACAATGTCTTATACTTATTGGATGCTTAGTACTTCAATTTAACCAGGTAGATTTAAGAACACTGAAAGGGCTGAAAGTGGAAAAAGTTTAATAAGCCCTGCTCTACGGTACCTACCCAGGACTCTATCCCTTACCTTTCAGTCTGCTTATGCCAGAAGGCATGGGCAAGTACTGTTTGTTTAAGGGAATATTTGTTGATGCTAAAGACTTATTAGCACTTCACTTAAGTTTACTCTCAGTTGTAATGTTTAAAAATGAAACGGCAGCTCTGGAAAGTTAACTGTATTAGAATCAGAGAAGCCGGTTTTGAATCCAAACAATGTCACCTTGTGTGATCTTGGACAGGTCACTTTTCTTATTTGTGCCTATTTCCTTATCATTTTCCTAGTACTATGCACTCTTATTTTCATTAACTTTCAAAGACCGTCACTAACAATGACTGGGCAACCACATCTTACAATACCAAGGGACAGGGCTCTACAACTCCAAATACTATGCTGCCTCTCCTATATGTAGCTTAAAAAAACTAAATTGAGCAATTATCTACACATCTACAACGATCAAATTTTGGACAACTTACCTTGTTTCTTAGAGTTGCTTTTATGTCATTAGTTACTCATTAATTCATGATATGAATTCCTCTATAAAATTTCAGTTCACCAGATCCAACCTATCCTTTCTTTTAATCTTCAGAAATCTCTCCTAAAATCAGAGGTACACATGCAACAAGGCTGGTTTCCTGTCCATCAAAAATTCTAAGATGGAATTCATCAATTCTGCCAAAGTTTCCCATCATTTCTACCCCATGAACAAGTTTCTTCTTTCTGATGAAAACCAGATTCAGAATATGAATAAGCCTCACTGATTCTTCCAATTTAGGGAGGATAAAATTCTCATTAAGGAAATTAACAAATTATGAGCAGAAAGATATAGCAAGTATCTAGAATATCAAAATTCTACCACCCATACTGTAGCATGCCTTTCGGCCACCTCTTTCCTGAACACCTCAACTTTTCTTCTGTTTTTGCTAGTCCCTAGTACACTTCAAGAACAGTTACATTTGTTACTGCCTCCATTTTCTTTATCTCAGTTCTATACCACCTATGCCCATACCACCCTTTTACCTAAATGTTTTCTTCTGGATAAGGTATAGCTTTCCTGAACTATATTCTAGTCATAGGTTTCATACCACTAATAACTGACATAATAAATGCCTTGGAATTTCTAGTCTATCTTCCCTTTATTAATCATACTTTTGATATTACTCGTGTGGACAAGATCTGAGGCTATTGTGTGTGTGTATGTGTAAGCATACACACACACACAATGAAAGAACTATTATAAAAAATAAAATTATCATAATGATAATAGTTAGCATTTATATAAGACTTAAATATTTTCAAAACTGCTTTACAAATATCTCATTTTATCCCATTTTACAGTTAAAGAATCTGAGGCAGACAACCCACATGCTATGGGGTTAAATTTGAATTCAGGTCCTCCCTGAATTCAGATCCGGAGCTTTGCCACCTAGCTGACTTTAATAATTATGTACTTATGAGCTACACAATATTAGTTCATAATATTTTGGCTATTTACTGAACATTTTAAATGCCTAAAATAATGGTAATGGATAGAAAGCATTTTGTATGATTATCTTTTCAAATTTGTTATTTATTAAGAACTTCTCAGGCCCATCATCAATATTAAGAAAAATGAATTATATGTTTAAATATCTACTTTTAGAAATACTAAATTCAAAATCACAAATGCTAACCTATAGAAAGTTAAATAGAAAGTCTGACCTTCTTGTTATACTCCCCTAAATGACCTTCATTTAAACACATAATCCATCAGAAATTTAACTTCTCAAAATTAATGCTCTTCACTTAAATATGTAGCCTAAGTTTAATTCATTACCTAATACACTGTACCTATTATTAATAGGGTGGGGTATGAGGGATAAAGTTGTCTTCTCAACTGGAATTGAGTCCTGATCCTATGATGCCCGGGCTGTGTGACCCCAGATAGGCTTCTCAAAGTCTTTCTGTGCACTGGGCAACTCTCCAAGGATGGCTCTAAGTTGCAGAGAAGGTACTGACCTATATCAGTAAAGGGAGTTTGTTTTCTGACCTAGGAGGTTCTCTGTGTCACTGGTATCAAAGCACAGGGCCTACAATCAGCAACCACAGCCAGATTAAAAGTAAATGGGAACTATTTAAATGTTAATATGTGGTTTTCTAGGACAATATGCAGATCCCAAGGATCTTTATGCATGTTTCTTTCTATTGGAGTTTGATACCACTTCTCCATAACAATGAAATCATAGCTCTGATCTCTACTGCTATGCTATTTATGAAGGTGCATACACACTAAATTTAGAACCCCAAAATACACATAAGAAAACTAAGGCATGAAGCAAGATAGCACCCTTTTGTGATTCACTGACAGAATAAAAAGTAGGATATTTAAATTACCAAAATGTGTGAAATCACAAAAGCAACCTACAATAGGAAAAGTAGCTAGGTCCAAGACTTGGCATATAGAAGTACAATATTACTATTACTGAAAGCTGTATGTCCTTGAATTTGTTATAAGATCATATATCCACATTTCAAACTCTCTACAAGAGTTACAATAGCTCCTTAAAATCTCCTGATAAGATAAAGAGACCTCAAATTAAAATCAATTGACATTTCTATGAATAAGTAAATTTTTCACAACGTAATTTCTAGGGAAGTCATCAAATTCAAATATAATAAATCAAATATCAAATTTATAGCAATATAGCTATATAAATCTGTTTAAAATTTTAAGAAGCGGGGTACAGTTAAGAAATGTTCAATAAAAGCAGATCTCAAAACAGATTTATGTAGTAAAGTAGTATTTATTATGAGATCCTTAAAATATCCGAAATAAATTTGTTAAATCAATCCTACTTGCCCAGCAATTTCTATTATCAATTGGAGATATGCTCATGCTCAAGAAATTTTGGCCCTCAAACTTTTTAAAAACACAGAAAAATATATAATCACAGGTGAAAGAAAAATGAATTTTGAAATAAAATATGAATACTATAATATTCTAACTAAAAATATCAACTGATCATCACAAAATGAAATGGTATGTAACAATTTGGGAAGAAGAAAATGAGACATTAGGATGTTCTACTTCATTCTGTCAGTCATTAACTTGCTATTACCAAGAGTTAAGTCATGGGCTCCCTTCTGGGAATTGAAACTGTTTCTCTTCTTTCCTGCCTTTGATTTGTAGCCCTGTAAAATATTAGGCAAGTCTGTAACTTCACCTTTTTTTATCTATAAAGTGGGAAGATACATGTTTATTGCTCCAGAAAGCCTTTTACAGTTATATGATGAAACAAAATCTCCCTCTTTGGAAAAGAGTGTTAGTACTCTAAAAGCAGCTGGACTGGGAACCAAATTTCCTTTCTGCCTTTTCTATATCTAGGAATATAATCAGTATGTCTATGTACAAGAATTTTCCTCTGGGAGAGAGCCCTCTCCAATAATGTCACTGGTTTGACTGAGGTGTCAATACACATTACTCCAAGTAACAGTTTTACTTACTTGTCATATCATGACTGGTTGGCCTGCCGCTGATGGCCAATACAGCCAAGTCACCATAAGGTATATAAGAACCCTAGTGGAAATGTTGAAGAACACAATGTATATGACCTGGAGGAAGTCCTGGAAACAATCTAGGTCATTCCATCATTTTAAACGAGACTTATACTCCACCTAGAGATATTAACTTATATGGCTACATTCACATAGCTAATAAATACTAAATTCAGCACCAGTAACTTGATCTATAGGTCCAAGTGTTCTTACAGTATTCTAAACTGAAAGCAACACAAGATTAGTCAGTCCTTAAACTGTTGCTGTAACTCCTACACTACTTCATAATTAAATTCAATAAAAGAAAGTATTAAGTATCTACTGTGTACAAAGCACTAAGCTAGGTTCTGGGGATACAAAAATAATAAACAGCTGCTGCCCTAAAGGAGAAAATAAGGAAGCAGAGGCATCTGGTATCCCCAAATGTCCTGAAGTGACTAGAGACCTAATAGGAGCAGACAGCAAAATTTCATTAAAGTGAAGTTGATCTTCCCTAACTGTAACAGACTATAAAAATACAAAAAAGAATTTACAGATTTTTGATTTAAAAGAGATTGATTTTATGAAAGGGAATTCCTAATATTGTACTTGTTTCTTAGTTTTACAACTCTGATGATGATATGTTAATTTTCTCCCAAGTTATTTGTTATCACATAAATGTATTTGGAAGAAGTTTAAGTAAAGAAATATGCCAAATGCCACAAAAAAGAATGCTTTCTATTTTAATTACAAAATGTTCACTCAAGCTTCACATCATTCAAGATAGCCTTCCCCTCAATCAATCTTTTTGGTTTCTTTGTTTGAACCTGCCATTTCTTTAGTGAAGGGTAAGAAAACTCTCCCCAACGCAGCCAGGCAACTTAAGAGTGTCTTGGGGGCAGTGAGAGGTGCCCTGTATTGCCATGGCAAGCTAAATTCCCTGAAATCCTAAAACAGTTACTCTCTGAATCTCTCCTTTTAGCACAGTCATATGCCCTCTCATATTTTTATTGACTTGTCGTTTATCTGTATTCTCTTCAATAACATATGCTTCTTTGTGCCAGAGATCATTTCTTATATACCTTGAAGACCTAAGAACATAGTTTTGCAAATACTTTTTGAACCTATATAAATCAGGCACTTTACATGTTACCCAAAATGAAATTTTGTTTTTAAATCTAAATAGGTAAGCAGAAATTTTCTAAAAGAACTTTAACAGTTCTAATGTATAATTTTTGCTTGATAAAATGAGTCTGATTTTCAGTTCTTAGTATATAAATTTTTCAAGCCATCTATGTAGACACTAGATGTAGTGTAATATTTTCACTTTTATTTTGTTGATTTTATTATTCATTTTAAGAGCTTCCTCCATTTTTTAATATCCTATGGATATGGCCCATTTTTAATATTTTAGCAAATTTTTACTTTATGCAATCCTATAGGAACTTGTTTTGTATTATATCAATGTAACTATTTTGTAGCTATTAATACTGCTCTAACTGAAAGTTTGACATCAACAATTTATGAATATATATTTAAATGTAAAATCTTCACATTCAGTTTATCAAGACAAAGTGATGACTACTTTTCTATGAAATTATTTTTAAATATCCCTTGCTTTAAAAATCTCTGACTTCTACCAAAGGAAAAGTAAAAATTTTTTAAATATAATGGAATTGAAAACTGTCTAGAAACATCCATTACACTGTCTCTACAAGCACCATTAGAGAACAGAAAATCTTCAAGATAAAACTCCCACAGCTCTTAGAGTAATACATTTGAAAATTTTAACATTAAGCACACTCTGAGTACTCAATTAAGCAATGTGACAATATAAGTACCTGAATTCAAAGTTTTACACTCCTATTCAGAGGATAGAGACCCCTGTATATGGATATTATTCTTTTTTTATTTGAAAGATTACTGGTTTTCTAGGTTAGAGGAAAGACTATCCATGCATTTCCATATACAAGGATTAATTTAAGCATCAGTTATTTTAAGCAGCATGTTCGTTTATTAATCCACCAAAGCTGAATTTAATCACAATTTACACTAGGCAATAGATAAATGGTAGGTGTGAACTGACGTAGATAATACTTTCCAGTCTAAGCAAATAGTTTTCTATTTGTTGTGGTTTTCCTTACCTGTCTTGTTTTTGCCGATGTTTCAATGAAAGGAATTCCGTAACTTCTTGCTAAATCCTGAGCTTGTTTTGTATCTACTGTTCTGGAAGGTAAATCACATTTATTTCCTACAAGGACCATGGGTACATCTTCGGAATCTTTAACTCTTTTTATTTGTTCTCTGAGGCAGAAAAAGAAAAATGTCATGTTATATCAGACACATTTAAACAGAAAAATCTAATATTTGATAAAAAACTTAACTTCAGTATACATAATCAGGCTAAAAACTGATTATAATCTCCAATTTCCCCATACAACAAATTCTTCTTCCTTGCTTAGTTTGACTAAAGCATTCAAAATTAGTTCAGATATTTTTGTATTACAAAAATTTTCAATAGGAGAATGAGATAGGAAGAGATACATGGGGGTGGGAGAATCTTCATTTTAAAATATAACTACTTCAAAACAAAAGGAATGCCAAAGCTAAAATTTTGTAATTTCAAACCAAAAAAAATACTGAAAGAAATATGAAAAAAGGTAAATTATGAACAATATACCTAAAACTTGTCTAGAACATTAAGCTCTAATTTTAAAGTGCATTACTTCAAAATGTAAACAGCACTTAAGTTAGTACCTAAAAACAATCAGTAAAAGCTTTATTCATTCTTTCCATATCCCTGCACTCCAAAATGAAATGGTCAAATTCTTGAATAACCTTTATACACCCCAAAGTTCAATACCTACTAAAAACCCTTTAACCTGAAATTGTCAGGTTTTTTTAGGCCCCCCCCCATTATTTTTAAATGGCCTTTTATTTGGTTTGATGTTTCAAAGTAGGCTGTAATTTTCATAAGAAAATGATGTTTTAATTCCTGTCCTTTCATTACTGTAGAAATATATGTGATGAGTGACTAAGAGAAGGAATCATGCCCTTTATTTTTACTTTTCTGAAGAGCCATTTCTCTATTATGATGAGGAAGTGATCCAGAATTTGAAAGCGCCAATTTCTAATATTAGACTCTATCTAAGTAAACCCATTTTATAAGACTCAGTTTTCTCATCCATTTCCCAACTATATACTCTTTTCCAGTGTGGTCAGGGAATCCCCAATCTAGTATCCTTTCCACATTTGGTGCTGGAAATTTTAGTGGACAGGATTTTCATTTACAGGCATACCACATCTAACATTGCTAATTAAGTCCATAAAAACATAGTTTAAGTTAAATAATATTAGAACAGTGCAGCAGGTCTCACAGTGAGTCCTATCTTGAGTACCTGGCAAGTTATATTATATCTGAATTCTGTGATACGGTTTGGTTGAGTATAAAATATACCGTGTATTAATATTATTTTGAAATAATGGCTTTTATGTGAGATGTCAGCATATCATATGTAGATTACCACTTTCAAAGAATGTGTAAAATTAAAATATACTTAACACTGAACCCACACTGGACAATTAAAAAGAATTTAGAAAGCTGTCAGTTTTTTACTCTCTTGCCAAATTCTTTAAAGATATTTTAATTCAAAAGCACTACTGCCACCACTAAGCTCCTACTTCCCATCTATATATAGGATGGAGATTATAAGACATTTCATGAAATTTTGTACTTAGAACTTTGAAATCACGAAGCATTTAAGCCATTATATGAACTCTTAGCTGACTTCATCTTTTTTGATAGTGGTTCCAAAGTCAGTCCATTATTCTTTCTTCACAAATGTGAACTTGTTGAGTGACAACATTTTCTGTTATTGTTACTTTGACCTTCTTCTATGCCAATACTAATTTCTATAACCTAATATAAAATTTATATATTTTTTAGTTTTATGTCAGTTGACTATTAGGTAACATTTGACATCTACAGAATCTTTTTAGGATCTAAGATTATGACTGACCAGTTTTATGGGTTGGTCGGAAAGAAAACACATTTTAAATAAGCTAACGTTTCATTTTGACCTATCTCCATGGAAATTCAGGATTTATTCAAATGTTTTTCATATTACATTTGGATCCTCAGCACCTAGTCCTGAGCCCTGCACTTAGTAAGTACTTAATAAATTCTTGTCGACTATGCTTTCGATAAAGAAAACTAAATTAATATACATAGTTGCAAACCAGAGGGAAAAGATTATCAGACTTTAACATTTGTTAAAAGCAACTATGATTCCCAAAGTTAAATCCTTTGGCAAACTAATGAAAGCAAATCACAGAATGCCAAGTGGTACTGAATATAAATGATCATTCATAGTATCTTCAATTCAAAATATACATATTACAGGTTAACTTTTTTTAAAATGGAAGGCCAACGTGGTCATTATTTTGTTTTATTTGTAAAAAGAATAGAAAACAGTGGAAATATAGCTTGAAGGATGGCTCACTGATAAGGGGACTATCACGGATTTAGTATTTCTTGGTTTTGGTAAGCTGTCTGGCAGAAATAAACCTCTTATAGTATCTTTGTGAACATGGCATAGAAATAGGATCAAGTAACATTGCCTTCAGGGTATCTTGCATATGTGTCACCTTCTCTCCTTTGACATTGCAACCACCTTAGTGGAGGCTCCCATAACCTCACACCTTTGCCTTTTGCAACAACTTGCTGATTGTGGTCTCTCTGCCCATCCTCCAACTTAACTATCAAAATGTTATTCCAGCATCAAATATAAAACCCTACCCCACTTTTAAAGTTCTTCATATTCTGGCCCCTTCTACCTTTCCATTCTTTTCACACCTTATTCCCCCTCCGCATGTTCTGCAATCTAGCAATGCTTGGTCTCCTCACACTCCTGACTCTGCATTTTCACTGGCTTTCCCCGACTCCCCCCATACCTGGACTTTTCTCTCTCCTCCTCTCAAGCCTCAGCTAAAATCTTACTTTCAGCAAGCAGACAAGAATCTTGGTCCTTCTTAATCTTCCCTCTGAGACCACCCCTAATTAATTTTGCAGAGATCATTTGTACGTAGCTGTTTATATATTGTCTCTGCTAGTAGATTATGAGCTCCTGAGAACAGGAACCTTTTGTTGCCTTTCTTTGTGCTTAATTTCTGGGCACAGAATAGTGCTTAATAAATAATAAAAGTGCTAGTTGACTGACAACCTCTAAACCCATCATTCTATGACTCACATTGATTATACTACTCCATTCAAAGTGTGTTGATTAACTGATCAAGATCTACCTGGAGGGAACTTCTCTAATACCATAAAGTTCTGTCCTCAGCACTTTAGAATTCACTATTTTCATCAAAAATTGGGTAAAAACATAGAAGGTATTCTTTAGCATGTGTGTAGATGACAAAGGTGGAATAGCTAATAAATATAGTGGATAACAAAACTGTATTCAAAAAATCTCAACATGTTTGAACAAGGGCTGGAAAATAAGATGAAATAGGGGAATAGGTACCCTAAACTTAGGTTTAAAAAAAAACCTAA
This sequence comes from Bettongia penicillata ogilbyi, assembly GCA_023548195.1. Classification (NCBI taxonomy): domain Eukaryota; kingdom Metazoa; phylum Chordata; class Mammalia; order Diprotodontia; family Potoroidae; genus Bettongia; species Bettongia penicillata. The sequence goes on along the minus strand of JAJHZJ010000266.1, from coordinate 11,756,755 downwards.
GAAATGAAAAAAGACTTAATTTCAGTCATTTGGAAACAACGTGTGATATAGCAGTGTCACAGAGCTATTAAAAACCATAATACAGTCTTAGAAAACATATCAATATAAGTATCAAGTCCAGATCAAGAAGTAATAGTCTTATATATGCACTCTACCATGGCTTGAAATACTGTATATTTCAGTTCTAGGTAACATGTTTCAGAAGGGATATAACAGCTTCTTAAGAGGGTCACCAAAGTCATAAGGGACCTAAAAATTGTCATGTGAACACTAAAGGAAATAGTGATGTAAAGCTTAAAGAGAAGACCTAAGGACAACATAGTACAACACAGTTTTTGTTTTTCAAATAAAGGAATATAATTTTCACTTATTAAATGTATTCTGTGCTTTATCAACAGAAGAATAAAGACCAAGAGATAGAAGTTATGGGAACAAAGATGTCACCCCAGTATGTGAACTTCCCAACAATTAGTTATCTGAAAATAGAATGGGCTACCCTCATGAAGTGGTGAGTTTCCTTCATGGGAGGTGTTCAAGCATTCCATATGAATGTTTTTCTATTATAGAGGGAGAGGAGGTAGCATAGTATAATGCAAAGAGCACTGGCCTTTGAATCAGAAGATCACAGTTAAAGTTTGGCTCCTGATATTCACAAATTATGTGATTATAGGCAGGTAAGGTAACTTCTGGACAGTTAGGTGGTGCAGTGGATAGAGTTCCAGGCCTTAAGTCTGGAAGACTTATCTTCCTGAATTCAGATCTGGCTATGGACATTAGCTCTTTGACCCTGGGCAAGTCACTTAACCCTGTTTGCTTCAGTTTCCTCATCTATAAAATGAGTTGGAAAAGGAAATCATAAACCACTCCAGAATCTTTGCCAAGAACAGTCTAAATGGGGTCATGAAGAGTCAGACATAACTGAACAACCAAACAACAAAAGGTAAACTACTCGGGAGTCTGTTTCCTCAACTATAAAATGGGTTTAATTGTATTACTGACACTTCAGGGTTGTTTTAAGAAGAGTGCTTTGAAAACATTCAAGTTCAATATAAACATGGGCTATAATTTATTCCCGCATTTAATCCCTTTGAGGAGTTAATGTCCCTTCCAAGGGACATTATAGGATAATAGTATAACAGTATAGTATAGGATAATAGTATAATAGGAATTGGACTGGATTTCCATGGAACTCAATATGTACTCTTGGTCCCAATGTAGGACACATGTGATCTAATTCTGCACTAAAGGACTTGTGCAGATGTTGGACTTGGGATGATGAGGTAAGCCCTTATTCATCCCCACAACTACTAGTCTATTTCAAAGATGACTGGTGACCAAGAGCTGCTCCTTAACAGGCCATAGAAAGGAGGAGAAAAGGTGACTCTTTTAGGCCTTACAGAAAGTTGCCAACAGGATTTCTCTTTCTTTTTCCTAATCTCTAGCAGATTTGAAGGTTATAAGGACATGACAACAAGAATGTGTGATCTATCAGAAAGGATAAGCACCTACTAGCTCCATGGAAAATACTTCAACTTTTTTATTATGATCCTAAGATTCTAAAAACTACTAATCTTGATTACTATTTTTTAAATGATATGGGAGGGGGAGTAAACTTAAGAATATTTTATAGTTTTCTATTCTACCTACATAGCTCCTCTTACAGCTAAATAAAACATATACTGGTTCATCAACCAAGAGTGTTCCCATCCCAAATTATACTTTGCACCAGTGTAAGCCCCAGTTTTCTCCTGTAGACCACTAAGTTCCACATGCTCCACACAGCAGCTCTTAAAACAGGCCTGTACAACCTGCGGCCCACAGGTCACTTCCCTCATGCCAAAGGATTTCAGGTGGCCCTTGAAAAATGTAGAGGAAAATATCCTTTGTTTGTAGAGGAAATCCTCTGGCGTACAGCAAGCAGTCTGCCAAGTTGTGCAGACCTGTCTTAGCAGGTCAGGAAACAGGGGTTAAGTACTGAAGGTGAGAGAAGCAGGCCCGGAAAAAAGAAGAGAAGAAATCAGTCTCTTAAGTTAATAGGTTTTTATGTAACACTAATAAAATTTTGTCTATTTGTAAAAATATCAGTTGCTGACTGGCAGTTTTACACAACCAATGTTAATGCAGCTATTGGAGCAATATCTAAGATTTATATAGTTACAAAATTCATAAATTTCCCTAGAATAAAGCAAATTAAACAGTTCTCCAATTTTGTTTTCTAAAATTGGTTTGTTTCAAACCCACCTATAATGGTGAATATCTTCAAACGATTTAGTATTATTTATGGCAAATACACATAGAAAGCCCTCCCCAGTCCTCATGTACTGGTCCCTCATTGCACTGTATTCCTCTTGACCTGCTGTGTCGAGAATATCCAAGAGACAGGTCTCTCCATCAATTACTACTTGTTTCCTGTAGGAATCCTGAGAAAGGAGAAACATAATCTAGGTTATTATAATGCACCTTTTTGTTTTTTAATCTGGGTGCTGTACAGAGATGTAGTGATGCTACCAAGTATATTGAAATAAATCATTTAAACAAGGTTGAACTTAATCTGAAAAGAAAAACCAATCATTAATATAAAGATAAGTTATTTCATTTAAATATGGTCTAATCAACCTATTATAGTCTACTAAAGTCCTACTCCCATCACTCCCTGCAGTGTAACTATGATCTTGGCTCCTCAAAGGGTATGCCAGGAGAATACATGCTGGAAAGGCTGTGAGTATGGGTCTACAATGGTCTTGTCACTTAAGGACCAGTCTATCAGGAAAGGCTGGAGGTTTGACCATCAAGTGATGCTTGCTTTTTTTTTTTTTTTTTTTTTTTTTTTTTTTTAGCCAAAGCAACTCAGGAAGATCATACCCAAAGTCACTGCAGGAACTGCCAATTTGAATCAATGGCAGAAGCACCCATACCAACAAAATCACAGATCTCACAAGTTATTTCCTGAGTACTTTCTATGTGTCTGGCAAAACACACACTCATAATTATTTTACATTCAAATGCCTTCTGAAGTGCTTTGGCTGCACAATGTGATTTTTCTTAGGTATGCCTATTGATGGCCAGAAAAATCTTATGGGAGTCAGTAGGGTTTATGATTGTTTTACCTGAAGTTTTAAGGAGTTTTTAACTACAAAATGAAAAGAAAATTATGTAATCAGACTATCAAAGAAAGAATAAGATGTTCTTAAGGACAGTGCCACAAAATGGGAGATAGCTTACTGCAATGCAAATCTTTCCCCCAGACTCCTGGCAATCACATCTTTTCCAGAGATTCCCCCATACACCCAGTGTCACTGTTGCCAGAAAACAGAAAATCTAGTGTAAATTCAAAGGAAAGGAAGCAGAGGTATCAATGGGAGGTAGACATTAGGACACTTACTGCAACTGATCTACCCAATGTCCCTGATATGAGGTTAAAGCTAGCATTATATACCTTGTAACTCAGTGTCATCTACCCAAGGCTTCAATTCCAAGCAAACGTCTAAGTTAGCCACTAACTTAAAATTAAATATTTTATAGTTTTAAGCAAAAATATTAAAAGTTGCCAGAATTTACATCTAAGAGTGCCATTTATCAATGTACCATACATTACATGCCAAACTCAAATGAATACTGTATGTGGGGCAAAAGAAAAGTAGATATGAAAATGGGGTCATTCCAATATTTCAGACCCTTCTGGAAAAGTACCTTAAACAAGGAAGGTCCTTTAAAACTATTTTTTGAATGTAAATATAGACTATATAGGGAAGAGACAGGCCTTGTCTTTATATATCTTCATCAAATTACCACATATATAGTGAAGGCTTTAAAAAGAACAGGCAAGAGGGTCATATTAGATCTATCTTGTTAATACCTTTAAACTTCTAGTGACCTTTTAAATAGAGGGATTTCTCTTTCCCTTTTTGAAATTAATAAATAAATAAACCTGCATTACCCTTCTTTATACATTAACTGAAATAGGTAATTGAACAAGAGAACTTTAGAGCAGGAAGGGATGTGGAAATGGAGTTTTCTAGTCCCTCTCCTCATTTTATACATAAGGAAACAGACAGCCAAAGAAGTTAAATAACTTGCCCAAAGTAACACAACTAGTTAAGAGGTAAAGAAAGAGCACAACCAGAGGGAATGACATATTCAGAATACAAAGAAATATGAAAGACAAAAAGTTATACAGAATAAAAAAGTGAAACCAAAAGGACCTCATAAACACTGACTTCAACTATGTAAAGGAAGTAACATGAAACAGTATAGGCAAAACCCATAAAAATGAAACAGAAAACAGTGCTAACTTATTTAACATAATGCACTTTTATAAATAAGGAATAAAAGGTAAAGGTAGTTATATGCACAAATCTTTGAAACCATTTTTTAATGCTTTTTATTAAATTGTTTATGAGCTAGGGGGTTTAGTTTTATTTGGTTTTATTTTTTGCTTGTACTTTCTGGTTCTTATTCACATATCTGAAAGCATATATTGTGTCACTAAAAACAAATAAAATTTTTATGTTAAAAAAGTACTCAAACCCAGGTCTCCTGACTCCAAATTAAATAAAAACACTGTAACCCTGTCCAAACATCACAAACAGGTAAAGTCATTACCACTACTATCCATGTGCATTTCTTTTTTTATTCCATAGAATAATTTTAACTATATTTACTTTCACAAAAAATCCTGGCTGCTATCAGTCCTGAACATGTGAAAATTCTGATAAGCCTCTAATGCATATGGACTCCCCAATTTAAGTTACACTCACAGTAATTCCAATATTTACTAAATGGATACTATACAAAGTGTGTATAAACAATAAAGTCCTACTTAAGAATCCTAATTAAGAAATGGAGACAACACTGCGTCCTTGAAGGCAAAAGGAGTGAAATATAAGTTCCGGTAAATTGCCATTATAGAAAGTCTTTGTGTATAGTCCTACTAACAGATTGTGTCTACTTTCCTAAGACAAACCCATCTTAGAAGAAAGCTATACATCACTAGTAGACTCATTATTAGTAGAGGAATTTTTGTGGTAATGAACATAAGATAAAATAGCCATCATAATTCTGTTTGTCCTCTCTTTTGTTTCTGCAGTAAGAGTAACAGAAAAAGAATTAATGAATCTTAAGGCAAGTTTTTATACCATATGCAGCCATTCCTTAGGCATTCAATATATACTAACCTGGGGATATAGAGAAAAAATAAAAAACTGTGCTTGACCACATGGAACTTATATTCTACTGTAAAGAAAAGAAATAATAGGAAGGCCAGCTACAGTAGACAAAGTATGACCAGAAGAAGTCCATGTTGGAGTCAACACATTTTTGAGGGCACAGGGGGCTTCAGGGGAATGACAAGGAGGACATAAATAACTTCAATTCAAAAAACCCATTTTCTCCTAACAAAAACTTATCTATGCACATTATCTAAGACATGGTAGATGAAAATAAGGGAATGGGCAGACTTTCACAAATAATATTCTACATCAGATCTCATCTTTATAGTCACAAACTGACTGAAAGGTACAGGAAGTAAAGTGTCCACTGTACTTACTTTTTATACTATTTTTATATTTTTGTATGCTATTTTTTTTAAAAATTCTGATTCATAGAGAAAAACCTAGGCTTAAAGGCTCTCTTCCAAAAAGATGCCTTCAATTATAAATGCTAAGATTTTATGGGATTTCCTGAAAACTTTGGTGACCACCTGTTGAATTAAATAGAGCATGGCATAAAAATATTAATATACCCTGGAATTTACCACTGTCATGGGGGGCTACCCAACCCAGTCCATATAAAGGGATTCCCTGTAAAGACTGAAGTCTTTAAATGATCCTGCTGGAACACTGCATAGCAATGTAGATTCACAACCACTCAAGAGTTTGGTCTATCCATTCAAGAAAAAAATCAAGTGGATGAAGAATAACCTATTACCAGATTATACAATGCACTTAGTTAAGAAAGACTATTAAATCGGTCCATCAGAATGAATGCCCTGTATAGACACTGCACATGGATAATGATCTGGGCCCCAAATTAAATGAGAAAATAAACATGTTGGACTGCACATGGAAAACTACAGAACATTTTCAATAACCCTAAGATTCTCTCTGAAATAAAATCCCACCTTATAAAATCAACATCTCCTTTGATAAAGACGCTGTGTATTATAACAAAAAGCTGACCTGAGTAAGGAAGACAGAGTTAAAATTCTGCCTCTGACTCATCCTGGCATGTGATCCTGGGCAAGTCATTTAACCTCTCATGACTCCATGATCAGTAACTGTGGAGCAAGTGCCAATCTGCATTAAGAAAGTTACCTAGGGAAAAATTCCCTATACCAATGAAATCAAGAAGTTCAATCTCAAAATTCCTAAAAATACTTTTACATAACTACTATGATTTCCAAAATCTTTTGAAAACTTCAAATGAGTTGATCATCCGGGGGGGAAGAGATGTATAGCAGACATAGGTATTTTGCAACTTGTTATTAACAACCAAAATTATGCACAAGTAGTATAAAAATATCAAAGACCTATATAACCAAGAAAAGGGGCTGCTATTAAAGCAACAAGAGTGAAGGATAACCAAATTGAGAGCCTGCATGTAGCACTGGTACTCATTTTGAAGATTTAGTGCCTCTGGCACATTAGGTGGACCTGCTATGAAAGACTTATGGGAAGACAGGGAATAGGGTCAAATTGGGTAAGGGATGGATGGTTTCAGCTCTGCACCTCTAGAGAAATGCTCAGTGATGAGGTCACTGATCCACCAAAGTAGTAAAGTAATGAACATTACTATGCACAGCGCTTGACACATAACAGCCACTTCAATTAATGATTACCGACTGAGCATCTTTGAGGTTTTGTCTTTTAAAATTACATATTAAAAAAAGTTTAAGATGTGACACATTAACAAAAGTGCTATGTGATTTTTGATCTTCAAGTTCGATGAAAAGAAACAGACCAATTCAGAGGCTTCTCTAAGGAAGTTCAGCAGCAGAACAATACCTCTTATCAGCATAAGCTGGATAAGGTAGTGCCCTATCTACTATATTATGCATTTAATTTTTATCCATTCTCTTTGTATTTATTATTGACGTGCTTATATATGGATGCGTCTCCAAAATACATATAAGATCATTCCGAGTGGAGATATATCATTCTTTTCATTTGTATCCCTATTCCTAGTATAGGGCCTGGCATATGTTCAATGTTTAATAAATGCCTGTTGATTGACTGATCTAACTATAGCGGTTCAATTGTGTATACATTTATAAAGTTTATATATATAACATATAAAAGAAAATTAAAGAATTAAGCATACATCATTAAAGTCAAACTAATGATTTTCTAAGAATAATGTTTCTGAGACTGCCATATTTTTCTAAAATTGTCATATACATCAATAAATTAGAACTAAAGAATCTCAGTATAAATAAAAATGTAGTTATCAAAAGCAAAATATTGGCCAGTAGAGGGCACTTCTGAGAAGCTGAGAAAAAAGGTAGACAGTTTAACATGTACCATAATGTTTAAAAAAGGTTTTATTCAGTATATCATGATTAAGTTTAGTAAAATGCACTATAAGCGTAATTACAAATCAAATTTTTAAAAAGGACTTACATTAGAAAATATGAACTATTTTTATACAAAGGGCATTTAAATGATAAGCTATTTTTATAGTCTAAATAATTTAAAATTTCAAAGTACTTGCTGTCAATAGCAAAAGGCTGATAGTTTATATACACACAATGTGTATTTACGTAAAATGTATGTATAAGATTATTAATATTGGTAGTTTTTTCCATTCAATACCTCAAGTTTTTTCTTATTTTGCAAAGGAATTATCTCCTGCTACTTCAATATTTCAAAAGACTATAATTTCATCAATACAGGCATTCTTCTTTCCACTTACACAGATTATAACCTCTCTACAACTTAGTAGAGGTTTTTTTGTCAATTACTGTGGTGGCAACAATGTGGAAATAAGCCTCTTCCAATATGTCTAGTTTGGTCCTCATACAACAAACATAAAGTCCTCTTGGAGATCAACTAAGGAATTTCCTCATTTGACAGATGAGGATACCAAAATCCAAAAAGGTTAAATAATTTGCCCCAAGTCTGCTCCCCACTGCCTGATACTCATATAGATCCACACTAAGTCCTTCTGGGTGACTTAGTACCTTCCAAAGCTTGACGCTCCTGGCATATGCTTCAAGAACTCATGGTCACCTCCACCCCCTTGTAAAACACTGGGGTAGAAGTGACAATGAGTGAGAAGATTACATCTGAGAAATACTTTGAGATAGATCACAGGAAAAAGGATGAAGACAGACAGAATAGAGATATCAGAGGTGGAAAAGACAAATTATCATATCCATCTTCTGAGTAGAACATTATTTGATGAGCAAAGGGGATCAAATCAGAATCAATTCAGTGTTAATCACATCAATAGGAAATATGGTATAATGGAAAGAACACTAGATGTGGAATGAAAAAGACCTAGGTTTGAATTTCATTTATGCCATTTACTATCTGTAAGACCCTGAAACAACTACTTAACTCTTCTGGGGTCCAGTTCCCTCATCTGTACAAGGGAAAATAATATTTTTATTACCTATCTCACAAGATTACTGTGATAAAAGTGCTTTGTAAACAGAAAAGTACAATATAAATGTGACTTTGTTATAACAGTAACGTGTCTGGTATAGATAAATCAATGACAGTGTAATGAAAATAATCCTACTTGTACTACTAATATGTCATTAACAAACCATACATTTTGCACACACGTTAGCTAAATGTTTTTCAAATTATTTTTCAAATCCAATTACTGTAAAGGGGTCTTTACTTATGATACCAATGACAACTGAAACTAAAGCTTGCCTTTTTAAGCTTGTCATCAGTGGTTGTGAGAAATAAAGCTGAACCAAACAAAATATAGTTATAATTATTATTAGCTGTTGCATTTAGAGTAATTTTCTCCCAATAACAGAAACATCAAAAAGTTCTCTGTACTTGTGCTGTTTGGAATCCTGTGGCACTTAATAACCATCATCTCATAAAACTATTAGGGTCTGAGTCAGATGTACACAATAACACATGTATGTCATGACATTTATTCCAGAAAACCAAAACATATGGTATGTTTTCATACCATAATTTATGACTTCAACCTCCAATGTAATTAGCAGTTTGGAACAGCAAGTTTTAATGAATTTTTTCAGATATGTAGCTTAGATCAATCAGTTACTCTTTCTTCTTACTATGTACAGGAGCTAATTTTCGATTTAAAAACAAGCAACTTGATATGAAGCATAGGGTAGTGATCAGAAGATCAGAGTGGAGTATGATTGGGTCCTGTCTTTGACATGTACTATCTAAGAGATCACAGGCAAGTCACAACCTCTCATAAATTGCAGTCAAATGCTAATCTTTATTGGTGGGTTATTTTTACACTGGGTTATAAGTTACCCGGAAGTGATGAAAAGTGCAAGAAAAAAAAACTAAACTATTCAATTTCATAGAATCTCAGAGCACTTTGAAATCATCTAGCCAAACTCTCATCTGAAACAGTAATCCCCTCCGCCCCATAACAGTCATCAGTTACCTAGCTCCGTTTAATGATCTACAAAGATGGAGAACTATGTCATGAGGCTCTCTCTATTCTACTTCCAGAAAGCATTCATTTACAAGTTTCTCCTCATATTTATCTCCTAACTTTCACCCAATTTCCATCAATTTGCAAAATACCACTATCCTCTTCTCTTAAATCACTCTTACCCATACTCTCTACACTATCAAAATTCACACTACTGAGATGCCATAAAAGGATTTATTCTGAGTCACCATCTAACTGTGTATGTACATACTGTTTCCTTCAACAGAATGTAACTTTCTTGAAGGCAGATAATTATTCTTTTTATTTCTAGTGCTTAATAGTGCCTGGCACAGAGTAGGCACTTAGAAATTTTTAATGATTGATGTATTTCTAGCTTCCTGGTATGATTACAATCCAGAGATGATGAATTCTTCTTGTCTCTGAAATTAATCAAGATACTTACTTTTGCAAATCAGTGAAGGAAGATGACTCACATTGATTTTATAAAATTATGTTGAAAGCTAAAATATAAGTATAAACTAAAAAGGAGGCATTAGGTTTAAAGATCATCAGTGTTTCCCAATTTGGGCTTCTAGTTTAGCCCAGATCTCAAATTTCTTAATTCATAAAACTCTATCATCAAAAGATTAATAATTCACATTGGTTCTTCTAGCATATCTTCTTCCTTGATAATTCTGAACATTTAATGAACTATTTAATCAAATACTGTCAATCAGAATTTATCATTTCTTATAGGACAGAATGAAATTACTGTGATCACTTTCAATGATGGCCTAGGTTAATGTTATCCAAATCAACTGGAAAAAACTCCATGAAGCTAGATTCCATCATAACCTTCACTTTACACTTGATTCAGATGGTAAGATAAAGCTCTGTAGAACTCAACTTGGGATAAATTAAAAAGGGTTCATTTTAATTTTTTCTTTAAAGTATAGTATTATTACTACAAGTATTAAGTATTATTTCCCTAGAAAATATGACAAAAAGTGGGCTATTTTATTTACATGGATATTGTTATTACTCAAATTTTTAAACCAAGAGACAAAAAAAATTCTAAGATCATGTAATAGTTTCTTAAAATACAGCTTTTTTTTCTATTCCTAAGTTGTGGAGAAAATGTAATTTTTTTCTGATAAGTTCCTTTCTAAATTTCAAAAACTTCTTCTAGATTACTATATAATAGCAAGCTCTTAATCACTACTGAAAAATTACAATTACAATGTAGCATATCTGCTGAGTCAAGTTCTAGATTCCACAATTTAGGAATGCCAAGAACATCTTTGGAAGAATTCAGATCATGATTTAAAATATTTTAAGGTAACGGTTAGGAGAAAAGATCTAAGTCTGAGATTGTTTAGATTAAGAAAAAGGCAGCTTAGAAATGCCAAAACAGTAGTATATACAATACTGTTATAGAGAAGGCAATGAGCTGCCATTCTCAAATAGAAGAAAATGGGCTAAAATGGAAATAGATTCAGGTTCTATATAAAAGGCTTTGTGACAGTGAAGACAACTAAATGTCTTAGCTTTGAATATGTTATAATAAATCTTAATAATTTTATTTTACTTTGTAGAACTGTATACATTTTCCTGGGTAAATTAAAAGGGAATACTGTACTTAAATGGATCTGCCATCTAATCCTTTTTCTCCAATTCTATAGTCTATAACTCATCAGTATGCTTTTTACAGTCAGAATACCTAAGACTGAACTCTAACCACATTTTCACTAACACTTTAATGACTAGAAAGTACTTTGCCTATCATTAGATATAATTGCAAAAGTTTGGTTTTTTACTAACGAAGCTTGATTCTAACTTTCTAAAAAAAAAAACCTGCGAAAACATCTCCCATTTAAATGTGTGTGCAATTGCTTTAAAGGTACACATAAGGATTATGTAAAAAGGATATGCAAAAGTTTTCCCTTTTCAAGAAAGTCTAAAATACACATCAATCAAAATGAAAAGTGATTGTTGTGTTATGCTACTGGATAGTGAGGGAGAGGGTGGAGGCAGTCCTGGAATTTCTTAGATTTAAGGAATTTAGGGGGAAGAAACTCCCCTCAACCAATGGAAATGAGCAACCATTCCATAACTTCAACTCTTAGAAGAGTTGTCAATCGACAGTAAAGGAGCAACTTGGCCAGGGCCACACTATTTCTTCAGTGAGAGGACTAAAACTCAGGTCTTCCTGATCCAGGCCCCAACACCCCTTATTCTTAGACACTGTTAGTCAGAATTGTTAATGTACACAATGCTACTTAAAAGTTAAGCAGTTCAGAGGCAGAGTCCAGATGGCAGAGAAAAGGCAGCAACTTGTCTCAGCTCTCCTCTGAACCCCTATAAACGCCTTTAAATTATGCCATAAAACAAACCCTGGAGAAGCAGAACCCACAAAACGATGGGGTAAAATAATTCTCCAGCCAATGACAATTCAGAAGACAGGCAAGGAAGATCAATCTAGCCCAACTCATGACAGCAGAGGGCCAGCCCCAGCAAACCAGGCGCAGACCTTGGGAGTCACTGAATCAGCAGTGGTTGTTTCCAGAGTTCTCAGCTCACAAAAAATAATGTCTAACAACTGGTCAGGACAACATTACAGGGGTTTCTCTGCTGGCACTGGGAGGCAGGACTCTGTTGCTTTGCCCATACTCACATCTGGATCAAAGTCCTAGGTGGCAACAGGCAGCAGCGCAGCAGGGATCCTCGTCACAGTTCTAGGGCAGAAAAGGGTGTCTATGGTCTCTCACAGACCAGAGCAAAGGCCAGCAGAGTAAAACAGCTCTCCTTAGATCATACTACATTGAAAGGACTAAAAGCGTATAGATCCCTAGAAGTATCTCTGAAAAGAGCTGCACAGAAACCGTAAAGCTTAGAACTCTACACCCTCCTTCCTGTAAGCAGAGCCCCACTTTATAAAGAGTTAAAAGGCAAGAAATGGCCTGGAAAAATGAGCAAACAACAGAAAAAAAAATCTGATCTTAGAAAGTTACTATGGTGACAAGGAAGATCAAAACACACTCAGAAGAAAATAACAAAGTCAAAGCTCCTACATCCAAAGCCTCCAAGAAAACTATGAATCGGTCTTAGGCCACGAAGAACTCAAAAAGGATTTTGAAAATCAAGTAAGAGAGATGGAAGAAAAACTGGGAAGAGAAATGAGAGTGTAACAAGAAAATCATGGGAAAAAAAAATCAACAGCTTGGTAACGGAGACAAACACACACAAAAAAATAACATCTTAAAATACAGACTAGGTCAAATGATAAAAAAAGGTACACAAAAACAACAAGAATGTACTGAAAAGCAGAATTGGCCAAATGGAAAAAGAGGCACAAAAATTCACTGAAAAAAAAAAAATCCTTAAAAAGTGAAACTGGCCAAATGGAAAAGGAGGTACAAAACCTCAATGAAGAAAACAATTCCTTAAAAATTAGAATTGAGCAAATGTATGAGATACCAAGAGACAAAACAAAACAAAATAGAAGGCAATGTGAACTATCTCAATAGAAAAATAACTGACCTGGAAAACAGATCTAGGATGGATAATTTAGAAATTACTGGACTACCTGAAAGCTATGATCAAAAAAATATCCTAGACATCATTTTTCAAGAAACTATCAAGGAAAACTGCCATCATATTCTAGAACCTGAAGATAAAACAGAAATTGAAAGAATCTACCAATAATCTCCTCAAAGAGATCCCAAAATGAAAACTCCCAGGAATAGCCGAATTCCATAGCTCCCAGGTCAAGGAGAAAATGCTGTGAACAGCCAGAAACAAACAATTCAAGTTTACAGCCACAGTCGGGATAACACAGATTTAGCAGCTTCTACATTAAAGGATCAGAGGGTTTGGAATATGATATTTCAGAGAGCAAAGGACTCCAACCAAGAATCACCTATCCAGCAAAACTGAGTATAATCCTTCAGGGGCAAAAATAGACATTCAATGAAATAGAGGACTTTCAAGCACTCTTGATGAAAAAACATGAGCTGAATAGAAAAATCTAACTTTCAAATACAAGACTCTAGAGAAGCATAAAAAAGTTAGCAGGAAAGAGAAATCATAAGGGACTTAAAAAGGTTAAATTGTTTACATTCCTACATGGGAAGATGATACTTGGAACTCATAAGACTTTCTCATTATTAGAGTTTTTAGGAGGAATATATATAGACAGAATGCACAGACTGGAACTGAATATGAAGGGATGATATCTAAAACAAAATAAAATTAAGGAGAGGAATGCACTGGGAAAAAGGGGAAGGCAGAATGCGGTAAATTATCTCACATAAAACAAGGTAAGAAAAAGCTTTTACAGTGGAAGGAAAGATGGGGGAAGTAACAGGGAGTGAGTGAACCTAATTCTCACTGGAACTGGCTCAAAAATGGAATACACAGTCAAATGGATATAGAAATCTACCCTACAGCAAAGTAGGAAGGAAAGAGGATAAGGGGAGGTAGTAGGGAAGCGATAGAAGGGAGGGCAGATTGGAGGAAGGGGTAATCAGAAGCAAAACACTTTTGAGGAGGAAAGGAGAGAGAATAGGATAAACAGAGGCAAAAACAGAAGAGGGAAATACAATTAGCAATTTTAATTGTGAAAAAATTGTGAAGCAAGTTCCTCTGATAGAGTCAAATTTATAAAAACAGCCATTTCCCATTTAATAAATGATCAAAAGATAAGAACAATTTTCAGATGAAGTAATCAATGCTATCTATGGCCATATGAAAGAAAATGCTCTAAATCATCATTGATTGAGAAGCACAAATTAAAACAACACTGAAGTACCACCTCCTATCTATTAAGACTGGCTAATGGGGCAGAAAGGAAAATGACAAATGTTGGAGGGGATGTAGGGAAAATGAGACATTAATGCACTGTTTGTGGAGGTGGGACCTGATTCAACTATTCAGTAGAGCCGTTTGGAACTATGCCCAAAGGGCTATAAAACCATGCATATGCTTGACCTAACAACACTGTTATTAGGTCTGTATCCCAAAAGAGATAAAAAGCAAAAAAGGAAAAGGACCTATATGTAGAAAGATATTTATAGCACCTCTTTTCTGGCAAAGAATTGGAAATTGAGGGGCTGCCCAAAAAGTGGGGAATGGCTAAACAAACTGTGGTTATATGATTGTGATGGAATGGTATTGTGCTATAAGAAATGATGAGCAGAATGCTCTCATAAAAACCTGGAAAGACTTACAGAAGCTGATACAAAGTGACATGTAGTGTACATGAAGTAACAGCAATATTGTAAAATGATGGGCTGTGAATGACCCCTATTCTCAGTAATACAATGATACTAGACAACTCTGAAGGACTTATGACAAAAAATGCTATCTATCCCCAGGGGAAGAACTGATGGTGTCTGAACACAGATTGAAGCATACTTTTTTTTAACTTTATTTTTCTTAGAAGTTTTTTTTGTCTATATTTTCTTTCACAACATGACTATTATGGAAATATTTTACATGACTACACATGTATAACCTATATCAAATTGCTCACCTTCTCTATGGGAAAGGAGGAAGGGAGAGAATCTGGAACTCAAAAAGTTTTAAAAATGAATGTTAAAAATTGTTTTTACATGTAATTGAGGAAAAATAAAATACCAAACAAAAAAAGATAAGCAATTAAATACTAATTTTAAGTATTTTCCACAAGGGATCTAAAATACATTTCAGTTAAGTACTATTGGTCAAAAACTTCAGTCTATTATATGTATGTCATTATTTAACATCACACACATATAATATTTAAAATAGACTTACCTCTATTGTGGGATCATACTCATCTACAAAGTGATTCTGAATTAGCTGTATCGTCAAGGCACTCTTGCCTACGCCACCAGCTCCAACTACCACAAGCTTATATTCAGTCATTTTCAGCAGGCCTTATAACAAAAAATGATAATAATAACATGATCAGAATATTCTTCACACAAATTTAATGTAGCCTAAACTTTCTGACAGGCTACAAATGAAATGGATACCGACCTTTACATGAGATATACTTTTAGGATATACTCAAAAAATGTGATGTTGAAAATTGAAAATAAATTCAGTAAAACTTGTTTTAATGGATGCAATGGAAAAAACAGATCTCTTCTAAAATACTATAAGCTACATAGCTTAGAAATCTGAGTTTTATAATGTTTATGACAACTTTTCCATCAGTATTTTGAGAAAAATAAAACCAGTGTAAGTACAGGCAAAGTTCTTTTATCTCATACTCTGACTAGATAGTTCTTTTTAAAATGGCCAATTTGTGTGTTTTGAGCATGTTCTCACTGGAATAAGTCATGACTTCATGAGATGAGAAGTACAGAGTACAGCACTCTACAGGCTCAACTAGAGTGACTGAATACCTCCTCTGCTGCCATTGTCATTTTTCTATGAAACTCTAGCTTCCAAAAAGATGGCAATTACTGTAAAATCTACAGCAAAGATTGTGAATACGTGGCAAGAAGTATACCTTGGCCAGCTTCAGATAAAGCTGACAAGGAACTAAAGTTAAATTAAGGTTAAAAGTGTATAAGAACAAATTATTTTATTAATCAAAACATTTATTTTAAAGGACATAGAAACAGATTTCCCCTCCGAAGGTGCAATTGTTCAATGTCAATTTGTTAATGTCAAGAATTTGATCTACGTTACATGTACTACTACCATACACATATCCTGTCCCTGCAAAACGTAAACCTATGTGTATACGTATTTACGTATGGAGTGGCCATTGATTTCCTTTATGAAACCAAAGAAAAAGAGAAATACACATAAGAAAGGCCAATCAATACCATTTAGGAGGGAACTGACAATAATCAAAAACTAGATATCAGTTCCTGAACAAATTATTTAAGTGTGAATGAATGCAATACAAATATATTCAGCGTCTGTACATAAGTGTACATAGAAAAAAAAACCACAGGTCTATCTATTTGGCTCATACAAGAATAAGAAATATCCAAACAGATCAAAATCCAAATATTCTAGTTTGTCAAATATACCATTCCCCAGCCTACTCTCCAACAGGTAGGTCCTTAGGCTCCAAAAGTTTTTGTGCCAGGTAAAGAATAGTCTCTTAATTTATCTTGTTCCAGACTCATTCGCCTCTAACATGAGAACAAGGAACTTTCATTAGCTTAGTTCTTTAGCCACTACAGCCAGGAATCTCATATTTGGCCCTCCTTGTGTAATGTCAACAACAAAAAGCATGGAGAAAACCTACCATGCTTCAAAGCTAAAGTAGCAGTTCCTATGCAAAGCCTTTCCTGATTCACAAAAGTTGCTAATGCCTTCCCAAATTAACTCATATTAATCCTGTGTACACTTCGTATTGTATTACATGTGCACACGCTGTTTCCATGAATAGAATGTAAGCTCCTTGAAGGTGGGAGTCTCTTTCTTTTTGCTCTGTGCACTCAGCAAACAGCATAGTGTGCTAAATAAATGTTTGTAGAATCTGTGCCCTAACTTCAACTCCCAGCTCCTACGCCTCCCCTCCCCTCAAAAAACTGCTCAAAGTACAAAAAGCAAATGTTAAACTCAATGAAAGTTAACCATGAAGTGCAAATCCTTGGTCTGACATTTATGACTTCCACAATCTTGCTCCAGTCTCCAGATTTATCTTGTACTACTTTCCTTCATATACTCTATAGTACAGCCAAAATGGAGCACTTAAGAGTCCACAGTGGCTGAACAGTCAGTCACATGCTATTCTATCAAGTGCCTTTACTCATTTGAGGGTCTTCCCCTCAAATCTACTTATTTAAATCCTTTATATTATAGGTTCATAGTATTTAGAACTGAAAGGGACCTCAGAAATCATCTAGTCCAACCCTCTTCCCTCAGGCTATCTGGGCAAGTTTATGAATGAAAATATTAAGGTTTAGAAAAATGAACTGATGTGCCCATTGATTCACAGTAATAAAGCTAAGATTCAAAATCAAGTTGCTGTTTTACTAATTTAGCAATCTGGTGTTCCTTGCATTAATTTCATTCAAAGGACAGGGATGGACTCTTTGACTTCAACGGTTTAGGGAACTTCCAGGTGAGGAAATTCTCTGTACCAATGTATTCTCTGCACTTTATATAGTTTTAGGGAGTTGCCCTAAGTGTAAAGCACTATGCCAAGTGCTTTACAATTATGATTATCTCATCTGATTCTCACAACAACCCTGAGGAATAGGTGCTATTATTATCCTCATTTTACAGATAAAAAAAGTAAGGTTAAGTGACTTGCCCAGGGCCACACTGCTAGTACGTGTCTAAGGCTGCATTTGAACTAAGGCCTTTCTATCCACTACACCACCCCAAGCTCATCACTGCACAAATAAGAAAACTGAGTCAGAAAGAGGTTAAGTGACAGTAACATAGTCAAGAAAAGAAACTCATTTTAAGGTAAATAATATCCTCTTAATTTACCTCTCTCTGAAAATTCAAGTTTTTAAAACAGGCTACATCTGAACATGCCTTAGGTTCCAAACAACGCCTAACTGCCATCAACTACATTCAGTGAATAAAGTCATCACTCTGAAGCTGGGTCCATCAATATTGACATCAATCAATGACTAATGTTAAGACTGTCTGGATATTAATAGCCATTTTCCCTTCTCTAATTCACTATGCTTGCTATTGCACATGTAAACATCAGTCAGTCTGCAGCTTTAGCTACAACATATGCACACACCTGATTAAAAGCTGCAGTAGGTTGTTTTGGCGGCCACTACCAAGTCCTCGCCACTGGTCATTATTGCTAAATGTTGGGAGTTCGGTTACAGCTCGGAATTACTGTAGTAACTTCTAGGACGGTGAACGTGTTCTGCGTTCTTCAGCAGAGATAACCACTTTTAGTTTGTGGCTGATTTTTTTACTTGCTTATAAATAAACTTGACTCAGCAAAATTCTCTGGAATAAACCATTTTCCGTTTACAACTCATGCAAGGTTTAATTCCGTACACCGAGAGCTTTCCGCTGCCACTTGCCGAGGCCGCAAAATGTCACACACAAGGAAGGAGGGATCGGGAATTCGGCGGCTGCAGGGCTCTCCCCAACGTAACCTCCAACAGGGAGTCTGCCTACTTCTCAATTCTCTTGGGAAAGGACCCCTCCCCCCGGCCCAACAACACAAAAACACACACAACACACACACAGAGTCTTTGTTCACAAGGAAAAAGACCACTTAGCGGCGGCGGCGGCAAAAGAAGTTTCTCGCTCGCTCGGGGAGATGCCGAGGGCGGCGGGGAAGACGTCGCCGGGCAGCCGGAGCTGGGCAGGGGAGGCGGCGGGCCGGCCAGGAGGGAGTGCTCCGACCCACCGACGGGCGGACCGGGGCGCAACCTCCACCACGCCCGGACCCGCCCTCGGGCCGGCCGAGTTGCAGCTCGCCTCGAGCCCGGCCGGCTCTCCGGGGAGGGAGGGAGGAAGGAAGAAAGAAAGGAAAGAAGGAAGGGGATTCCCGTTCAGGAAGCGGCGGCAGCCTCTCCCCGCACCCCCCAGCTCGTCCCCGCCGCGGCTCCGTCCCTCCCGCCCCCCCACCCCCGCGAGGACCCCTAATTCATTCACTCTCGTCCGCCCCGCCCAGCCTGGCGCCGGCGAGGAAAGGTCGGACCCCGGGCAGGGACTCAGGAGAGAGGGCGGCGGGGCCCGTACCTCTCTTCCGCGCCGGAGAGACGCTGCGTCTCGGGCCCGCACGGCCGCCTGCGTTAACGCCGCTTCGAGCCCACTCTGAAATGGCGGGGGCCGGGGAGCGCAGAAGGAGCCGGAGCCCGAGGCGCAGCCACCGCCGCTGCTGCCGCCTCTGCCGCTGCCGCCGCCACCACCGCCTGGGGAAGTCGAGTCCCGAGCGAATGGATGCGAGCCGCGAAGGCCGAGCTATCGATGAGTTCCGCGTTCGACTTCTCTTCGGGCGGGCGAGAGAGAGGAGGGAGCGGCCAGGGCGGTGTGAAGAGAGAGAGAAAGAAGGAGGGAGTCAGGCGAGAAGTGAGCTCGAACTGCTAAGTGGAGAAGGAGGAAGAGAGTTGGGGCAGGCGGCGCACCTCACGTGAGGGCGGAGCTAGGCCAGAGGAGGAGAGGCGAGAGCGCTGGCGAGCTCCACGCCCAGCCTGACAGAGTAGCGGCCCCCTTCCGCCCCCCCACCACACACACCCATCCATCCACACACACACAGAGGCTGCCAGCTGGCCAATCCCCTTCCGCCCTCCCGACCGCACTCCCGCCCACGCGGCTCTGCAGCCACTCACCTTGTCTCTGGTCGTAGACACGCTCCGCCCCCTCCCACACATCCAGCCGGAGCGAGCCGCCACACCTTCGGGTCTCCCCGCAGGCAGCCTCCGAGCTCGGGAAGCTGCCTGGTTCCGCCCCTACGTCTAGGGCCGCGGACGGGCCTGCCCAGTGCCCCGAGCGCGTCTTCAGCCCTTCGCGTCCTCGTGTCCCCCGGCTGCGTCCGTCAGCCTCGGCGGAGCAGAGCCCCGCTTCTGCGCCTGCCCTAGGTCCGCTGCCTCTGCTCCACCGCTGCTGAACTGGAGGACTCTCCGTTCCCTGGTCCCGCTCCCCCTCTCTACCTGGGTTTCGTCGGTGTGGAGAGCTCCCTCCCCTTTACACGTGTGGATAAGCCCTGGCAGCACAGTTTGTGGTCTTGGAGCTGGGGTCCGCCGACTTTAAAAAAAAAATTCCAATATGAGTTCCCATTGTTAAACTTCGTATTTTATTCCAGGCATTTTACTTTAGTTTTTTTCTCAATTACATGTAAAGTGAAATTTTAGTACTCTTTTTTAAAAAAAAATTGAGTTACAAATTCGTCCCTCACCCTACCCCCCCTTTTTGAGAAGGCAAGCAATTTTATATAGATTACACTTGTGCAATCATTCAAAACGGTTCGATATTAGCCATGTTGAAAAAGAAAACTCAGACCAATGAGCAAAAATAATAAAGTAAAAAAATGTGCTTCATCCTGCATTCAGAGTCCTTCATATATAAATCCTTCTGAACTGTTTTGGAAACATGCCTATATCTACTGGATTCCATAGACTATCAAAGGGGACTGTGACACACCCACACCCTCATTCCCCCTCCCCTTCCCGCCCTCCCCCCCCATACGCAAAAAGGTTAAGAACCCTGGAAAGAGCGAGTTAGGAGACGTCATGACTTGTCCAAGGTCAGCCGGTCAGTAGATGTCAAACACTGGAATCCACGTCTTTGAAGGCTAGGCTATCTGTTCCCCAGATTTGGAATGCATTCCAACCTCACCTCTGCCTCCTAAAATCCCTTTTTTCCTTCAAAGCTCAGCTAAAATGCTACCTCCAGCCTGAAGCCTTTATTACCATTATCTCCCATTATCCCCCTCTCCCCCTTCTCCCGAGTAGTCTCTCCTAACTAAAATTTTCTTGTATTTACTTTGTCAGCATAATTGTTTTCTCCTCTTCTCTGGGAAGGAACTGTTTTTGTCAGCTAGGTCGAATTGTAGATAGAGTGCTAGATCTGAAATCAAGAAGTCCTGCCTCAAACTGATATTGCGTGTGTGGCTCTGGTCAATTCACTTAACCTCCCTTTCCTAACCTGGTTTCCTCATCTGTAAAATGGAGATAATAATAGCACCTATTTTTCCAGGGTTATATGTATTTCAATCAATATTACTTGATGACTAATATTGTTAGTGTGATATAATAAAATATAAAAATAGAATATGATATAAAAAATGATGAATATAGAAAAGCATGGGAATACCTACATGAACTGATGCATGGTGCAGAAAGCACAATATATACACTAATTGCTAGAAGGTAAATGGGGGGAAAGCAAGAACAAAACAATCCCAGCTGAATACTGTGAAATTATAATGACTGAGCTTGGCTCCAAATGAAAAGATACCTTGACTCCTTCTTTTTGCATAGGTGGGGGATTATCGGTGTGCTGCACTGAATATGAAGTAAGACTTTGATACTGTTCAATACTGCTGAACTGTCTCTTTATTCTTTATTATGTTGAAGAAAAGACAATACTATATTTTGTGTTTTTAGCATAAGTCATCCAGAAATTAATGTAATCTTATTCTAAATCCCGGCATGTCTAGGTTGGAAAAATATTCAAAATATCATAGTATTTACACACACACACACACACACACACACACACACACACACACACACATTCACTCACTCCTCTCTACCCTAAGGCAACTTTGAAGTAATATTCACAGGAATGTATTCAATTTTGAATAAACTTTCTATTCAGTCTAATAGAATAAATCACTAAAAACTTCTCCTAAGGGCATTCAATTCTTCTTTTGACCACTCCCCATCCACCCACTAGGATTAAAAGAAGCTTTGTGTCTCAGGTAATCAGTATCTTAATCCTTTATCCTCAATCTTCATCACTCCCCCACTGTATAGTTTCAGGAACTGCTTTACTCTGAAAGCTCACTCTGACTTCACACATTGGAGCTACCTTTCTCCCCTACTGCCTCTCCCACTAATTGCCTAGTTCCTTCAGAACCTGCAATTTAGGGAGGGCAACCAGGCCAGTCAAACCTTCTCTAAACTGCTCTCCATACTGGCTCAGACTTTCTTTACCAGGACCTAATTCCAACCCATCCCTCCACTCCTCAGGGACCTTCATCCCTTCTTCTTGTCCCCACCCACTCGGGTTTTTCAATATCCTTTCTTTTCAATATGTATTCTTTCCCAGTCACTAGAATGTAAACTAGTTGAAGGCAAGCTGTTTCTGCTTGTATTTGTTTCCCCTGAACTTAATAGTAAGAATTTAATAAATGCTTCTTGAATGAAGAGGGCAATGTCCCAAAGTAGGTCACAGCCTTTCTCTTCCAGAGATGGGAAAGCAATGATCATAGCTCCTTTTTTTTTTGTTCTAAGTTTGGGTACCATATTGAATTCACATGCCTTGGACCTTAGCTTTATTATTGATCTTTTCCACACTTTCCTAAAGGAAAAAGGACTTTAGACTAGACAGTTATTTCTTGATATTTTTAGGTGAACAAAAAAAGCGGTTTAATATGATTCCACAGTTATAAGAAAATATCTCTTGGAGAGAGAGGAGGGTAAAAGATATTTGGTAAATATAAGTGATAGAACATTTCAAGAGTAGAAAAAACTTATTATTCATCCCACACATCCAAGTCATCATATCGTCTCAAGACATTTTTCCTATCAGTTTCTTCCTCTGTATTCTCACTGTCTTACAGTAAGAGTACTATCGGAGTACAGAGTACAAGACCTCATCACCATCCCTAGATTGCTACAATAGCCTTCAAGTTCTCCATCCTCTGATAGACCCAATATATTGCCAGACCAATGTATCCTAATGCTAGGTTTATCATCTTTAATAAACAGCAAGAACCTATGTGAAGAGAAATGGACTAACCCTGAAGATAACAAAGACAAGTTATCTGAATTCCAGGGGCTTGCAAGTTACTCATTCACTTGGACTAGATTCTACTCACTTCATAAACACACTAATGATAATATAATAATTGATATATTGTAAATAAAATAATTGATATAAACATACAATATATATGATATGATATAATGTAATGTGATATGACATATGTTATGATATGATATGATTAATATAATATAATAATATGGTAATTGTGGATGGGAAAATATCTAAAATAAATTGGGGGTCTAGATATTCAGATGTAGCCATGCTAACAAAAAAAAATGCAAGCAAACCACAGCATAGATCATTAAAGGTCTAAGATCATAAAATCAGTAGTTGCAACAAAGGAAATGAAACAGAAATTTTCTCAGCAAATGTTGCCCCAAATGAGTGCCTTTCCCCAATATATTCTGGAGAAACAACTCTCATTTATCCAGCTCCCCATCTGAAAACTGACTAAAAACATAACAATGTGCCAGCAGCTTTTCTAGCTTCTTATTCACCCTCTTTGTATCTCAACCAGTAGCCCTCTGCTTCACTTCTGTTTAGTACCATGAATTCAGACACTGCTGCCCCCTTCTTATAGAGGCACTATATAGTATATAGCCCACAGAGTCTTGAATGTAAGAATTAGAGACAGATGGGTTCAAATCCCACCTCTGATACATACTAGCTGTCACTCAATTTCTTTAAGTCTCCGTTTCCTTGCTTGAAAAATGAGGGAGTCATTTATATGGTTTCTATGGTCCCTTCTAAGTCTAAATTTATTACTCTGTGATCCTTGCTTTTCCTGCTTTTTACTCTTCTTTCTCCTACTCTCCTCAGGATAACAACCCCTTGCTGATAATGATAATAGCTAGCATTTATATAATTCCTTAAAGTTTGCAAATTGCTTTACAAATATTATCTTATTTGATTCTAAAAACAACCCTAAGAGACAAGCACTATTATCCTCATTTTTATACCTGCAGAAACAGAGATTATATAACTTGTCCTGGGTCACACAGTTAACCAATGTCAGAGCCAGGATTTGGACCAAAGGTCTTCCTGACTTCTATCCACTATGGTACACTGCCTGTTTCAGTACTCACGGAAGAGCCAAAATGTTGATTAGCAGCCTTAACAGGAAAATAGAGAGTTGAAAAACTGTTGAAATAGAACTATATCTGTCTATATATGGATTGTTGCAATAGCCCACTGGTGCAAGTCTCTCCTCACTCTAAACCATCTTCCACTGAACTGTCAAAGTGATCTTAAAGTGCAAATCTGACCATGTCACCCCTGCCCTCTAGTCAATAAACTCCAGTAGCTCCCTACCATCTCCAACATCAGATATCTAATTCTCTATAGTATGCTAAAAGCCCTTCATAGTCTTCCCTTCCCTTACCTTTCTAAACTAATACCTTACCTTCCCTGCCCACCGCACCGCCCCCCCAATATTCTGTGGCATTGGCCCCTTTCTGTTCCTTGGATAAGACACTGCTTTTCAATGTTTCAAACTTTAGCTTTGTTGACATCTGTCCTTCCTTCAATTTCCTTTTGGTAATAAGCTAGGTTAATACTCCCCACCCCAACTTAACAAGGGAGAGCATTTAACTTGCCCAAGTGATGGAGAAAGTGATCAGCTGTGGATGCAATGAGGATCTAGCTGAGGGTTGAGGAACATGTGGCCTTGAAGCCACATTGAATCCAAACTTACCAGGGGTGGGGAACCTTTGACCCATGAGGCCTTGAGGGCTGAAGCTTCCATACTTGAAGCATTTGCATACCTGACTAGTACAGGGGGGAAAAATCTTCTCCAAAAAGGAAAGGGGAAAGGAAAATATAAATACAGCTGAAGTCACCTCTCCTTGGAATTTCCATGCAATATGAATCCAGCCAGATGACAACTTCAACCCCAGAGCATAGGTAAAGTAGCTCAGCCCCAGTCATCTGGACAGGACACTGGCAATAGTGGACAAGGGAAGGTGAAGACATCAAGAAAGCTGAGAGAGAAAAAAAGAGTTGAATGTAAGTCAAGGATCCACTCATATAAACCAACAGTAAGATTCATAAAGAAAGAAAAATAAAGAGTATATGAAATCATACAGTATTATAAATAAATATTATGGAGAAGATAGTGACTTGAAAACTTTCACTGATACAAAATTATATAATAAATTATGCAAAACCTTTAGAAACAATTAAACAATGGCAAAAAAAAAAAAGATTTGCACACATGTATACAAATTCCAGAATGATTCAGAGGTGAAGAAAAATAAAAGAGGGGGGTGGAGTCAAGATGGCAGAGTAGAAAGACTCACGTATGCTAGCTCCAAACCCACAGCCCATGGATTTAATGTAAGAAAAGCTCCCCACAAGTTCTGGATCACTGCAAGGTGCACAGTGGAAGAGATTTCTGTTCCAGAGAGCCCTGGAGAGCAGTCCCCAGGGTCCGTCATGCCCCGGAAAGCGGACCCCACCCCAGCGCTGCCCTGGCCGGATGGCCCCAGAGGAGCAGATCCCAGCAGGCTTCAGGGATGGAATCTCCGGTGGCCGGGAAGGTCCCTCCACCCACAGACGCTACAGGTCAGTGAGAGAGACGTCTGGGCTGGAGGAGGGGAGCAGGGTGTCTCCGTGGCTTGGGCCCCCTCGGGAGGAAGCGGGGGAGGCAGAGGCAGGGGCAGGAAGCAGCGGAGGCAGAGGCAAGGGCAGCGGCAGAGGCAGCGGCGGAGGCCCGGGACTCCCTGAGCAGCAGGCAGAAGCTCAGGTCTCTGCATAAACCTCCTGAGGGAACTGAGCCTGGGAGACAGCCCTGCCCCCACTCGCTCCATTACTGAAGGTCTCTGCATAAAGCCCCTGAGGGAGCTGAGCCTGGGAGGTGGCCCTGCCCCCACCCCAGCACCAGAACTTAAGCTCACATTGAATAGCAGCCCTGCCTGCCCCGGAAAGCCCATTTGAATCTCAGACCCCAAGCACTAGCTGGGCGGATCTAGGCGGGGGTGGACAGGAATCTCAGAAGTCAAGTAACTGGCTGGGAAAATGCCCAGAAGAGGGAAGAAAAATAAGACTATAGAGAGCTTCTCTGAGCAGGTGCAAATGTTCCCACCTTTCAATTCTGATGACGAGGAGCTATTCTTACCATCAGGGAAAGACGTGGAGGGTGGGGCCTCTGTATCCCAGACATCCCAGGGGGACGTCGGGTGGGCTCAGGCCTTGGAAGAGCTCAAAAAGGATTTTGAAAAGCAAGTTAGACAGGTGGAGGAAAAACTGGGAAGAGAAATGACAGAGATGCAAGAAAAGTATGAAAAACAGGTCAATACCTTGGTAAAGGAGACCCAAAAAAATGCTGAAGAAAATAATACCTTGAAAAATAGGCTAACTCAATTGGCAAAAGAGGTTCAAAAAGCCAATGAGGAGAAGAATGCTTTCAAAAGCAGAATTAGTCAAATGGAAAAAGAGGTTCAAAAGCTCACTGAAGAGAATAGTTCTCTGAAAATTAGAATGGAACAGATGGAGTCTAATGACTTTCTGAGAAACCAAGAAATCACAAAACAAAACCAAAAGAATGAAAAAATGGAAGAGAATGTGAAATATCTCATGGGAAAAACAACTGACCTGGAAAATAGATCCAGGAGAGACAATTTAAAAATTATGGGACTACCTGAAAGCCATGATCAAAAAAA
Organism: Bettongia penicillata ogilbyi; assembly: GCA_023548195.1. Taxonomy (NCBI): domain Eukaryota; kingdom Metazoa; phylum Chordata; class Mammalia; order Diprotodontia; family Potoroidae; genus Bettongia; species Bettongia penicillata. The sequence continues at coordinate 11,730,074 of JAJHZJ010000266.1, read as the reverse complement.
GAGCCTAGACATCATCTTCCATGAAATTATCGAGGAAAACTGCCCTGACATTCTAGAACCAGAGGGCAAAATAAGTATTGAAAGAATCCATCGATCACCACCTGAAAGAGATCCAAAAAGAGAAACTCCTAGGAACATTGTGGCCAAATTCCAGAACTCCCAGCTCAAGGAGAAAATATTGCAAGCAGCTAGAAAGAAACAATTCCAGTATTGTGGAAATAAAATCAGGATAACTCAAGATCTAGCAGCTTCTACATTAAGGGATCGAAGGGCGTGGAATAGGATATTCCAGAAGTCAAAGGAACTAGGACTCAAACCAAGAATCACCTACCCAGCTAAACTGAGTATAATACTTCAGGGGAAAATATGGTCTTTCAATGAAACAGAGGACTTTCAAGCATTCTTGATGAAAAGACCAGAGCTGAAAAGAAAATTTGACTTTCAAACACAAGAATGAGAAGAAGCATGAAAAAGTAAACAGCAAAGAGAAGTCAGAAGGGACTTACCAAAAGTGAACTGTTTACATTCCTACATGGAAAGACAATATTTGTAACTCTTAAAACTTTTCAGTATCTGGGTAGTTGGTGGGATCACACACACACATACACACAAACACACACGTACACGCATGCACGCACACACACATACACACATGCACACACATACAGAGACAGAGAGCACAGAGTGAATTGAATAGGATGGGACCATATCTTAAAAGAAATTAAGGTAAATGGTGAGAGAGAAAGGTAGGGGGAGGAAAGAGGGGTAAATTATATGTCATTTAAGAGGCAAGCAGGAGACTTTTTAGTGGAGGGAAAAAGAGGAGAGCTGAGAAAAAAAACAAGAAGTTTACACTCATCACATTTGACTAAAGGAAGGAATAAAATGCACACTCATTTCGGTATGAAAACCTATCTTACAGTACAGGAAAGTGGGGGAGAAGGAGATAAGCTGGGGGGGGATGATGGAAGGGAGGGCAATGGGAGGAAGGAGCAATTTGAAGTCAACACTCGGGGAGGTTCAGGATCAAAAGACAGAATGGAAACAATGAGGGGCAGGATAGGATGGAGGGTAATTCAGTTAGTCTTATACAACACGACTATTATGGAAGTCATTTGCAAAACTACACAGATAGGGGCTATATTGAATTGCCTGCCTTCCCAAAGGGAATGGGTGGGGAGGGAGGGATGGGGAGAATTTAGAACTCAAAGTTTTAGGAACAACTGTTTAGTATTGTTGTTGCTACTAGGAAATAAGAAATACAGGTAATGAGGTATAGAAAGTCATCTGGCCCTACAGGACAAAAGAGAAGATGGGGACAAGAGAAGGGAGGGATGATAGAAGAGAGGGCAGATTGGAGATACGGAAAATTAGATTGCTCAGTGTATACTTTCTGCCATGGAACCTATTTAAAATAGTACAGTCTGAAAAAAAAAGATTCAGAATTGAAACTAAAAAATATCTAAACCAGAAACTGAGGGGATGCTCATCAATTGGGAAATAAATGGCTGGATAAGTTGTGGTATATGAATGTAATGAAATACTACTGTGCTATAAGAAATGATGAGTGGATGGACTTCAGAAAAACCTGGAAAGACTTATACGAACTGATGCTGAGTGAAAGGAGCAGAACCAGAACAGAGTAACAGCCACAATGTGTGATGACTGACTTTGATAGGCTTTGCTCTTCTCAGTAATGCAAGGTTTAAGACAGCTCCAAAAGGCTCAGGAGAGAAAATGCTCTTCACATCCAGAGAAAGAATTACAGTCTAAACAGATTGAAGCATACTATTTGCTCTCTTTTTTGTTTTGTTTCTTCTTTCTTGTTCTTGGTTATAATTCTTCTTTGCAACATGACTAAAGTGAAAATATGTTTAATTTGAATGTATATGTAGAGCCTATATCAGATTGCATGCCATCTGGGGAGGTAGGAGGGGAGAGAGGGGGAGAAAATTTGGAACTCAAAAGCTTGTGGAACTGAATGTTGTAAACTAAAAATAAATAAATAAAATTCAAATATATCTAAGTAGGAGGAAATTTGTCACAATAGAAGACAAAAACTAAAAAACAAACTAATTCTATAAAGACAAACAACTGACCTTAAATTGAAGATTGGTCTATTGCAGGGTCTCTGGCTGACAGAAATGATCTATGTTTGACCACTGATTAACCCACTTATACACTAGGAACTTCCTTAGTACCCGATAGCTGATTTAGTTGTCTACTATATTCTTGCTATAACCAAAATGTTCAACAAGATTCCTGGGCAAGGAATCCCTATCTTTAAGAGTAGCACAAAAGAGATGTTGAGATAGTTTCATGATCATAGACCGCTTCCAAAAAATGTTATATTAAAAATCCTAAATACCTTGCTATGTGGGGTGAGGAGGGAAGGGAGAACAAGAATTTTCCACAGAAGTACTGGAAACACAAAGCAAAGAAGAATAGAATGCACAGATTATCAATGCAGAGAAACCAAAGTATAACTCTCTGAGAAATATACTGGTAAAATTTTAGGACTTTAACATCGAACAACAATTATTACCAGAAGCCAAATGAAAGCCTTTCATTTTACCAAAGGAAAACAATCTGAAAAGATAATTCTACATTTTAAGTATGACATTTATAAGCGATAGCATATCCAAAAGAGGACAGCCAGGATGTGGAACAGAAACAAGTTCATGTTAAATAAATATAAATTAAGGAGCTAGACCTGTCTAGTGTGGTAGAAAAGACTTTGGAAGGGAGCAGAAAAGAAGCATGCCAGCTGCCTTCAGGTACTTCTCCTAAGGTTGTTTTGTGAAAATAATACTGAAGTCATTCTATTTGGTGCCAGAAGGCAAAATTATGAGCCATAGGTGGAAGTTGTAAAGAGGCAGATTTAATCTTCATGCAAGATGAAACATCCTTAAAATCAGATCCACTGTTCAAAAGTGGAATGGTTATTGCAGGAGATAGTGGGTTCCTCCTCATTGGAGTTTTACAAGCAAAGACTGAATGACCACTTGCTGAGCTGTAGTAGGGACTCTTCTTAGGGAGTAACTTTTACTAGATGGTCACTGAAAATCCTTCGGGTTCTAGAGTCCTGCAATTCTGGGTCGCCCACTGAATGAATCCATCAGTGCATGTATCTTGGACAGAAGAAAGACAATAAACTGAGACAAAAATTGAATAAAAGAAAGGGAATAGGCTAATTTACTTTTGGTAAACTATTCTTTGCAATGACCCAAGATGCTCTCTACCACTATAACACATATGTTTAACATCCAAATTTTCCTAGGGATGATATATTGCTGAAAATCATGGAGAATTAGAGATACAGTGTATATATGCAGACTGTAGCATTTTGCCAAAAGGAGTCATTCAAAAAAAGTGGCATAAAATTATCATCAAGGATATATATGAATAGAAAAGAAAGTAGCCTGGTCATATTGTAAGAATAAGAGATAACATATTTTTTTGGTATCCACAAAACATGAGAAAAATTCAAAAAAGACTTCCCATGCTATATATTAGGAAGATCCTCTAACTATGGAGAACTTACATAAGGATATGAACATGAGAAACCATGGAAGGACTGTCTTCTGTACTTTGGATAAGTCACAATCTCTCTTGGATTCAATTACTTCATCTATAAAATAAGCGAGGGGAGGGGGGGAGTTGTAAGGAAGCATGTCATAATTGAAAAACAAAACAAAACACCAGATTTAAATCAAAAGATCTGGGGATTTGAACTCCATTCTTCTTTTCTTCCTGTGTGGCACTGGACATGTCACTCAACCTCTCTGAACTTCAGTTTCAGTCAAATCAAGAAAGTATTTTTGCATCTACTATGTGAAGGTATTAGGGATAGATATAAAGGTAAGGAGTGAAATGGTCCTCTTCTTAAGGAGCTTCTATTTCATCAGGGTAGACATCTTTATAGTGAAAGAGTTGGACTAAATCTAATTAGATGACATCAAATAGGAATAAATAGAGAGTCTTACTCTTGGGTACAAAAACTCAGCCTCGCAAGTACAAGATAGGGGAGGCAAAGTTAGACAGCAGCTGTTCTGGGAAAGATTTGGAGATTTTAGTGGATGGAAAACTTTAATATGAGTCAGAAGTATCATATGGTACCCCCAAAATTAATGCGACCTAGGGCTTCATCAAGAGAGATATGGATTCTGCAATTGATAAAATGTCAAAGGATGTGAACAGGCAGTTTTCAGAGGAAGAAATTAAAGTTATCTATAGTCATATGAAAAAATTATCCAAATCACTATTGATTAGAGAAATGCAAATCAAAGTAACTCTGAGGTACCACATCACACCTATCAATCAGACTGGCCAACATGATAAAACAGAAAAATAATAAAAGTTAGAAAAGATATGGGAAGGTTGGGACACTAATTCATTGTTGGTGGAGTTGTGAGCTGATCCAACCATTCTGGAGAGCAATTTGAAACCATGCCCAAAGGTTTATAAAAATGTGCATACCCTTTGACCCAGCAATACCATTTCTAGGGCTATATCCCAAAGATATCATAAAATGGGGAAAATGACTCAAGTGTAAAAAAATATTTATAGCAGCTCTTTTTGTGATGGCCAAGAACTGAAAATTGAGGGGATGCCATCAATTGGGGAATGGCTGAACAAGTTGTACATGTGAATGTAATGGAATACTATTGTGCCATAAAAAATGATAAGCAGGCAGACTTTGGGAAAACCTGGAAAGACTTATATGAACTGATGCTGAGTGAAGTGAGCAGAACCAGGGGAACACTGTACACAGTAACAGCCACAGTGTACAATGACTGACTTTGATAGACTTAGCTCTTCCCAGCAATACAAGGACCTAAAATGATTCCAAAGGGCTTATGATGGAAAATGCCATCCACATTGAAAGAAAGAGCTATGGAATTTGAATGCAGAGCCAAGAAGATTATTTTCTTTGTTTTTTTTTCCTTCTCATGGTTCCTCCCATGTGTCCTAATTCTTCTATATAACATGACTAATGTGAAAATATGTTTAAATGGAATGTATATCTAGAGCATATGTCAGATTGCATGTTGTCTTAGGGAGGGAGCAGTTGAGGAAGGGGGAAAAGTTTAAAACTTATGGAAGTGAATATTGAAAACTAAAAATTAATAAATTAACTTAAAAAAAAGAGAGGCATGATTTCTAAGAATGGGGGAGTTTTGAGAGGAAGACAGTCAATCTCGTTTTACTTGGCCATGTGTTCAGTTCTCAGTTTCACAGTTTAAGAAGGACCTTAGTAAGCTATAGGGTGTTGGGAAGAGGATAATCAGAATGGGGAAGGGCCTTGAGTCTGTGTTACATAAGAATTTGTTAAAAGAATTGGGGATGTTTAGACTGGAAAAAAGAAAACTGGGAGTGAGGGAGGGGCATAATATCTATCTTCAAATATTTAAAAGAAAGGATTTCATACTGTCTGTTTGTCCCCAGAGGGCAGAAACAAAAGTAATGGTTAGAAGGTACAAAGAGACAAATTGAGGGTGGATGTCAGAAAAAATCTTCCTAACAGTTAGAGCTGATCAAAAGTGAGATGCTCTGTCTGGACAGGTGGTGGGGTCCTTGTCATTGAAGGTCTTCAAGAAGGGTTGGTTGATCACTTATCAAGTGTATTATACTGGGGACTCCTTTCTTATATGGGTTGGACTAGATGAATTCTGAGGTCCCTTCCAACTCTCAAATTCTGTGATTTCATGATGACATGGATGACATAACTGATCCATCAAAGTATCTGCTAGGGTAAAATTCAATTCAATTAGCTTTTAATAAATGCTTATTATAAATGATATTAATTTATGGTAAGTGTAATACAAACCAAATAAAGGTTATCCTCTTCCTCCTTCCTAATATCAATCCCCTGGTGAATTAACCCACATCTTCCATTGTCTTAAATACTCAAATATCCTTGTTCCCTTGTTACTGTTAACAATAATTTGCTAAATCCCAATACCCTACATTATTCCCACCATCTACCTTCTTTATTCCTTTTCGCAGACTATTGAATGAAATCACTAAACCATGCTAACTGGGTCCACTACAAAATTTATTTGTCTAATCTCAACTGAGCCCTTAACAGCAGCAAGGCAATCCTTCTCGTGTTCTGTAATTGACCCTCCAAATGACCATAAATCTCCCTTCTCTTCATGCCTCCCAGGCCTTCCCCTTCTTCTCATTCTCTTAACCAAGTACCTTGACTCATATTGCCCTGAAAAATGAACCAAAACTTGTTGCCCAAAAGTCCCTCTTCTCTCTCCTCCTCTTTTAACACTCTTTTGATATCATCCCCCACCATCTCCTCCTTCATTCCAGTCTCTCACAAAGAGAGTCATCCTCTTTGCCAAGGCCATCCTCACTCTGTATGGTAATCTACTGTAGCAGATTGCCCTCACTATCATCCATCCTTCCTTTCTCTCATCTATTTCTCTCATCTCATCTTGGCTTCCTTCAAGACTCACCTTCTACAGAAGACCTTTCTTGGTCTCCCAGTTGCTGGTTCTTTTCCCTCAAAAGTGATCTTTCATCTACTCTCTATACATCTTGTTTGAGTCTATTTACATGCATGTCATCTCCCCTGTCTTTGACTGGCACATAGTGTAAGTGCTTAATAAATGCTTGTTGATTGATTTATATGATGCTATAGAAAATTAGATTATGGAATAGGAACCAAGATAGAAAAGTGGATAAATTATCTATACTCTTTCATACCATACAAGCGTATACCCCAAAGAGGTCAAAGAAAGAGGGAAAGATCCCATATATACATTCTTTTTTTTTTTTTGAGGGCAGGAAAGGTTCTACATTTTTTTTTGCAAGGTTTTATTTTTCTCTTTGCATCTCCATTATCTAGTACAGTATTTGGAACAAGATGGGAACTTAATAAACACTTGTTGATCAATTGATTAACTCCATACAATGGAAAGAAAACAACTTTCAGTTTACTACTGATTAGCACTTTACATAGGAAGAAATTATCACTGTTTTTCTATAATCCAATGCCTCCCCAATGCTTCTTAAACCACAGCCCTCTATTGAATTCTTCACTTAAACCCCACTCCTGATGTTCATCCTAATTTATTTTTCAATAAGCTGTTACTCATGAACTATTAGGATCATACAATTTTAGGGCTTTCTGTGTAATTTATTTTTAGTTTTCAATATTCACTTCCATAAGATTTTGAGTTTTAAATTTTCTCCCTTCCCTTCCTTCATCCTTCCCTAAGACAGCATGCAATTTGATATAGGCTCTACATATACATTCATATTAAATATATTTTCATACTAGTCATGTAAAAACATATTCTTATAAGCTCTTTTTGTGGTTTGGAAAGAAAGTGGCTATTCATTGAATTGAAAATGACTAAACAGATTGTATCATAAGAGTAATGAAATATCATTGCCCTAAAAGAAAGGACAAATAGGAGAAATTCAGAAATATTTGTGAAAACATCTTTGAAAAGATAAAGAACAAGGAATAACTAAGAGGGCACAACATATGATGATTGCCATAATATAAAATTGTTGCAAATATTCTCTGACCCCTCTATCCCAGTGTGAGGCTGCCGCCATCTTCCCCACAGAGTTCTAGGGGTGCTCTAGAAAGGTTACCTTTCCAGAAGCACTTCCCCTACCGTTAGCCCTCAATGACTAATATCCTGTTTTCATTTAACCAAGTAACATCAATAAACTTTTAGAGAGAAATATTTACTTTGAAGAGTTATCAAGAACTAAAGTCTAAAAAGAAGTAAAAACTCCCTTCCTCCCATCTAAATAACTCAAGGGCACCAATCTTCCTTATACTATGTTGGTCTCTGGGAAGAGTGGGCTCTGACTTAATGTAGTTTCTACAGAGCATTGGTCTGACCAAGTTCATGAGCATTGCTGATGGATGAGTGTGCATTTAGCTTCAATTCAGCTATGCTTGGGCTAGGTTGGGAAGATTGAAACTTTTGGAACCAATCCTACAAAACTCAGCATGGATTTAACTTCTGGACTCCCAGAATTGGAGATGATTCCATTCCTTGACTTTTGATAACTCACAAGGTTGTTAATTCTAATCCCCTCACCTAAAATGAAATAACATTAAGGCAGACCAAGCACTAAGGCTTGTATTTTTAAGGTCACATGTCAACTTCAGATGGAGGAGGACCAAAGCTTCTCCCCTTACAGCATTGTCTTTTACCAGATACAGTGAAGAAGTCAAACCAAGAGCCAAGGTCCAACAAAGAGAGAAACCAAAGCAAATAAAGCCTTTTGAAGGCACCTCCAATTGAGTTCTGAGAAGCTGCCATTAATTACGCAGCACACGGCAATCAGATACAAGATATCTATAAACGCTCTGGAGTTTCAATACATTTCCATTGCAATTCATCTCAACTCTCCTGGAAATAAGCTCTGTAGACTTCCTCATAAAGAGTTGCATGAACCAATAATATTAATATGCTGCACAGGCTCATAAGGACTGCTCTCCCATTACAAAGGAAAAACAACAGCAAAAAAAAAAGAATTCAGATCAATGCAATGACTAATCTTGACTTCAGAGTGCTAATGATGAAGTATACATTTTTGTTCTTGATAGAGAGGTGGCATATTCTGAGTGTGGAATAAGGCACATATTGTCATACATAATCAAAATGTCAGTTGGCTTTGTTATAAAAGTATATTTCAAGGAAGTTTTCTTTAGGGAGATGAGTATTGGGAAGCGATTGCAATGTTTAAAAATAAAAAATAACTTGTAAATGGAAATGCTTCCTAGTGGTATCTGAGCAGTGGCATGAAGAAAGAATAATTTCACCCAACATTGCTCTCATAATGTTCTCTGCTATTACTAGCTTCTATATTCCTGTAAACTTCCACATAAGATGTAGCGTTGTTAGAGGTGTTCAGGAATGGAGTCCCAGCTCACTATCTACAGAGTGCAGCAGGCTATAGTTGTTTTTCCTCAGCACTAAGACTTCAGAGATATCTTCTAGGTATGGATACACCAGAGTTAAAACAAAAGGTGCCAGGCCAAACCCCACGTGGTCATTGTTTGGACCCTGATTGACTCAGAGTGAAGGTAAATAGGAATTGTTTCTGTTTTGGCCAGAAATTCTGACGGTCTTCCCCTCCTAGTTTGATTTTTTTTTCTGGAGTACGTTGAAGAGGCCACTCTTTGCCTTACTTTTTTTTTAATCTAGCCTTAATCATTGAATGGGTGTTGCCTCAGCCAAACTGTGATCAGCTAAAAACTTTAGCTTTAGAAGGCCAAGGTCTTCCACCATATTTAGAACCATCTCCAGTCATCTTGTTGTGTATCTGGCTCCTGAACCCACATGGCTCTAGAGGAGAAAGTGACACTGGTGATCTGCACAGTCCTCTCTCACTTAAATCCAGTTCACTTGCATGTCATGCCATCACCTCCATGATGTCATGGTCCTCTTCTACAGTGAAAGACAAACAGCAACAATATCAATGACTTTCTTTCAAAATAAAAGAAAAGGAAAGAAAAAAGTTAGCTAGGTGTCACCATGGATAGAGTGCTAGACCTGGAGTCAGAAAGACCCAAATTCAAATCTAGCCTCAGATAAAACTATAGGCAAGTTTCTTAACTTGCCTGTTTCAGTTTTCTCAACTGTAAAATGGACATAATAATAGCACCCTAGCTCCCGCAGCTGTAATAAAGATACAATGAGAGGATACTTGTAATGATCATTGAAAGCTTTAAACTTTAAAATGAATGTTAATTATTATTATTATTATTACTTAGTTAACTATTCATTAATTAATAGACCAAATATGGATAGTCCTTTCTTAGTCCCTGGAGTCTAAAATGATTTTTCTCTCAAATATCTGTCCATGAATGATAAGAACCCAATGGTTACTTGAGATTACTCTATGTTCTCACTCTTCATGGTTACTTCGACATGAGTACCTATGAGTCTATGAATAACATCTGGTGATGAGGTCAGGCTCCGTGTATCTGATGTCCAGGGTGACTTCTGCCACTGGTCCCATCATTATTTCCTAATGTCTGTGTCAGCTTCCCCTAATTCGAATCTGCAGGCACCTCCCAAAAGCATCCAGCATGGGAGTAGCAAACTATTCCACACCTGTAGCAGAAGATAGCTGCTCTCTTTTATTGGTGGTTTTGTATCAGAATGTTATGCTTTTTGTTCTCTTGATCCTTTGAAGTAGATTAGCAAAGTAGAAATGTTCCTTCTATTGTTCCCTTTCTCAGCAGCCTTAATATATACTCCTGCTGTCAGATTAACCTTGCCAGCAGCACTTTCTTGACTTATTTCTGTGGACCACACATGAGAAGATGATTTGGAACCAGTTGAGAATAGATTTTCCTGCATTAGATCACTCTTTATAATCCCTTTGATATCATTACTTTCTAGTAATTCCCCCAAATCCACTGGTTTCTTTCTACAAAGCTCAGTAGATGCAACTGCAGGTGCTCATGATATACCTATGCCCCTGGTTACTTGTTATATGTATGTGGTCAACCAAAACCTGAAGTCTTTTCAAGTTTTTAGATCCCTTGTACACAGAGAGAGTAACTTATATGGAATGTGAAATTCTGAAGATGGAATATCAATTTCTATCACAATCCAAAAGCAAGATTATGTATTAAATAATAATATGTGGAATACTTATCAGAAAAAAATGATGTGTTTGGCTTTTTTCCCATCAATTCTAAGTGGCTGAGAAAAAAGTACTTTTTTTCTAAGACTTGGTTTATTATTATTTAAATAGTATTAATGTATATCTGCAAAGAGCAAACAAGGTGTAAAGTTAGTATTTCTTTCCTTATCTGGTGTTGACAAAAATGAGTTACTATAGAATCTTTCCTCTTGCATACAACTGTATTATTATAAAGTAGCAATATATAGTATTGTAGGAGGCATAATAGCCCATAAATAGAGAGCTGACCTTGGAATCAGGAAGACTTGGGCTCAGATCCCATCTTTGACATATGGTGGCTCCCAGGTTACTGTGGGCAGGTCATTTAAGCCCATAGTGCCTCTAGGTAGGCAGTTCTGTGAAGTTTGGATTCAGTCAAAGGGCCACACTTGAGGACCCAGAGGTCCACATGTGACCTCATGGCTGTAGGTTCCTCACCCTTGCCCTAGATGATTTTCTAAGACTAAGTTGCAGAACAGATTCCAATCTGTAGGAGTAGACAGAATTTTCCCATGGAGAGTTCTCTATTTCAATGAAATCTTTTGCATATCTGGTCTAAAATGCCTCCCTGCCAAAGTTTTGCAGTCTTGCTTGTCTACCATGACATTCTGATAAATAATTGCTGAAAACTAGTATAAAGGTAAAATGCTAATGCAAGTCATAAATGATTAAAATAGAAAGGAAAGGTCAATATTTTAATTTACAAGTATATAATATCTATATGAATCCTTTTTTTGACATGACTCTTGTGACATGACCTTGTGTGATCTAATAAATATACTAGGGTTCAGATCATGCTTCCCAAAACAAATTAGTTCTATGAAAGATCAGGAGAAACAACATCGGCAGGGAAAAGCTAGTACCATAGGAACAGAGCTAAGTAAAGAGAAGGGAAAGAATTACTGATCCAGCAGACTATAGTGATCCTTGAACTGCACCAGTTGTAAGGAAAGGGATAAAATTACCTGAGGAAAGTTGGGATGAACAGACCCAGTAGCTTCAATTAAGTATAAGCTTCACTGGTCTCAAATAATTAGTCTAATATCATTAGAATAGGGCTGACGACACTATAGTGGAATGTGATTAGACTTTAATGATGATAGTGCCAAATGTCTAATTTTGTGGGGACATACCTATAGTTGATTTTTTCAGGTGCGTATTAGTCCTTTTAGTCTAAAAGAAGCATTATAAAAATAATCATTTTTTTCATATAGTTCTAACTTGCAGCATGCAATAATAAAAAAGAAAAGGTTTGTTTGGTGGTTTGGTCTCCCCTCTCCCCTCCACTGAGGGGTATACTATAAACTATTCTATAAAGCTGCACTATCCCTCAGAGCTCTTATAAACACAGAATGCATATAAGTAATTTGCACATTTGGAAGCAGAAAAAAAAATTCAGAGAGAATCCTAAATAATAGCAGAGGGAGAGTTAATCTAGAGGTAACTCTCTTCCAACTTTAAAAGAATGGGTACAGTGCTCCAAAATGCAGCAAATGTATCAGGGACAGGAAGAGTGAAATTGAAAAAAATATTCCACAAGGTAATTCTTGCAGGAAAAAATATCCACTTGTCACTCACCTCTCACCTGCATCTCCAAGAAGCTGTAGCATGTGCAGCAACCACACCCCAGTAAAACTATTTGGCAGATGGACTAGATCAGATTCTGGGTAACCAACAGTCCTCAGGCCTGTCAGTGAGGTAGGGGGATGTCTACCCTAAGCATGTGAAGACTTCTGGAACAATGGGCAGATGAGAACAATTTACTCTGTCAGCAATGAAGACAGCTGAAGTAGGCTCTGTGGAGGGCTCTGAGATGGCAAAGTATCAAAAATGCCAAGGTCATCTATTGCATCCCAGGTCATTATTAGTCATCTGGACTTTTGTCCTGCCACTCGTAATGGTGATATAAATGGGAAAATCTTTCCCATTCATTAATAGGTCCATGTGACCTGCTTGAACTGCATGGAAGTCTAAGTCACATGTGGTGGGAGGAGCTTGCTGAATGGGTAGAACAGGAAAGGTAGAGCAGAGCTGGGAAGAAGTTGGTCCTTCTTAGTTAGGAAGGACACAGGTGGGAAGACAGGCACAGCTTAGGCTCCTGAGTGCTTGTTTGTTTGTGGGAATGTCCCAGCAAGAGGCGGGGAGGCTTGGGAATGGCTTTGCCCCCTGTGGCGATAACCTGTATTGACTTCTTGGTTGCTATGATGGATTTTGCTTTCTGGTTCTACACTTTCTGGTGTCTAAATAAATGTTTTCTTCTCCCTTCTATGTGGAGAGTCTGTTATATTTGTGATTGAGAACTACGTGGGCAGATTCACAGTCACCACCAGTGCTATGAATATTGCCTTGGTGATACACTTCAATGACTCTGGAGGAGAGAGTGAGGCTGATGACTGTGCAACTCTGACTTACTGAAATGCAATTCACAAGCAAATCAAGATATCACCCCATGATATCATTGGTTCCCTTAGAAAGCAAAGGACAACAGGAAAAATAACTGAAGACCAATTCACCAGCTTATCGCTTCCAGCTTCCTAGAGCACCAATGCAACATTCACAGCACCTACTGCAGCCATGAATGTACTGGTGCAATTCCGAATCACAAAATACAACAGACTCTCCACATGGAAGACAGAACCAAAACATTTATTCAAACACCAGAAAGCCGAATCCATCATAGCAACAAAGAGATCCATACACAGCAACAATTCAAGGGGTACTATCATCCCCAAGCCTTCTCTCTGTGAGACTTTCCACAAACCAGCTTCCTTAAACAAAGCATACATGTGAGAATCAGCAAAGAGTTAAGTTTCCACAGAGTTACTAGCTGCTGAAGTTAATAAAATAAGTCAGATAAGGAGGCTAGCAGACTGCAGGTAGGCTCAACCAATCAGGAGACAGACAGTGGCCTTCAGAAAATCACAAAGTTCTTGATAAAGGGGTCCAAGTCTGAAACCAACCTAAACTGATTGGGGAAAATGACTGAGAATAATGGGAAGAAAGCTTTTCTTCACTGCACTGGCTTAATAAACCTTGTGAATATTAACTTCTCCTGCCCATGGGAAAGAGATAGCACAAAATTACGGACAATTCATATGTTAGGGAGGAAAACCTATCAAGGAGATATGTAGTAGGCATGTAGAGAAGATGATGACCTAATGGAGAACAGACCAATCTATTCTCTGGTGGGAGGCTATGTCCTGAACTGACAATACAAAAATGATCTTGCTTCTGTATCCAGCACTTCCTCCTCTGAAGAGGGATGGAGTCTGCTTTTGGTCAAAGATGTTCAATTCCTCTGAATTCTGCTTTAATAAATATTCCTTGATACCTCTCAGTGTCAAGCATGTTTCTAACAATTTTGGCACCTAAAGTGGGACTCTGTTCACTGACTTTGGGTGGAGTGAGATAAGATACCATGAGGAAGAGTGCTTCTGTTGATTTCAATGGTCCCTGTAGGTTGAATCTGCTTGGTTCAGGCATGTGATGTCAAATGATGTTTAGGGAATTCAGAGGAATTGGGAGAAGCCCTTCCAGCAGGTTATGGGTAGATCACGCAAGTTAGTATACCAAGCAAAGATAAGAAACACCCTTTGTTGATCAGGAGATTCCTCAGGAGCCATCTAGCTAAAGTCTGATCAAAGGGAAGTGTCAACCTTAGCAGACTTGCAGGTGGGAGAAATGGGTGCTGGGCCTAGTGATAGGGAGGAATACACGGGACAACTTTTGTTAATCGGGAAACTGTGCTCAGGGAGGCTGTTAGATTGGCCATAGTTTGAAGATAGGCTTGGGTATGGGAGGGAAAAATTGTAAAGTACCTAAGGAGGAAGGAATCCTTGGGAAGACATCATCCCTGCTCCCTTGGGAGGATGTTGAATATTGGGAGGATGCTCCCAGGAAAGAGGGGAAGGATAAGTGTGCATTCTTAAGGTAATGGTACCAGGAAGGGGATAAAGAATCCTCTAAGTATTCCTTTGGAAATGCTACCATATTGGCGTAGTGCATCTGTCTCAGGGTAAGAATTTTAAAATGACCAAAAGAACTGATTCTTGGATCTGCATTGTTCTGTCTAATATGTTGTGTTGATGTTTCTGTGTGAATGAAAGTCTGTTTCTATATTTTATCTGACACTTTGTAAGGTTGTAAATTTAGCCAGCCAGCCAGCAAGAACAGAAAGGCTGAGCTTGACTGTGCTTGAAATGCCACATTACCTCTGTTCTTCTACCCTCCTAGATCATTCAGAGAAATGTGTGGGGTGGGAAGGGGGAGGGTACTGTGTGATCAGAAGGCTTGAAAGAAGGAAAGGAAAAAGAGGAGGGAGGGAATTTCTTTTTTTCTCTCAGACCAAAGAAAGGCAGGCTAACTAGAATTTAACCATTTCCTGCCTCAACCAAAGGAGAAGTTGTTGTGAATTGGATCACAACTGAAAGATAATTGGTAATTCTGGTTGTATTTGAAAACATGAAAAGGTGAAACATGTCACTTAACTTAATGTTTAAAATAGGTTAGAATTTTTTTTAACTTAAATTTATTTATTTATTTAAGTTTTCAACATTCATTTCCACAAAATTTGGGGTTCCAAATTTTCTCCCCATTTCTCCCCTCCCCCACCCCAAAACACTGAGCATTCTAGTTACCCCTATAACCAATCTGCCCTCCCTCTAACATCCCTCCCTTCCCTTATCCCCATCTTTTGTCCTGTAGGGCAAGATAGATTTCTATAACCCATTAGCTGTATTTCTTATTTCCTAGTTGCAAGAAAAATACTCAGCAGTTGTTCCTAAAATTTTAAGTTCCAGCTTCTTTTCATCCCTCCCTCCCCACCCATTACTTTTGGGAAGGTAAATAATTCAATATAGGCCATATCTGTGTAGTTTTGCAAATGACTTCCATAATAGTTGTGTTGTATAAGACTAACTATATTTCCCTGCATCCTATCCTGCTCTCCATTGCTTCTATTCTCTCTTTCGATCCTATCCCTCCCCAAGAGTGTTGACTTCTAATTGCTCCCTCCTCCCACTGTTCTTCCTTCCATCATCCCCTCCATCCTGCTTATCCCCTTCTCCCCCACTGTCCTGTATTGTAAGATAGGTTTTCATACCAAAATAAGTGTGCATTTTGTTCCTTCCTTTAGTCGAATGTGATGAGAGTAAGTTCCATGTTTTTTCTCTCACCTCCCCCCTTTTTCCCTCTTTTATGAGAGATAATTTGCCCCTTTCTCCTCCCAATATATTTCTCTCTCACCACTTCACCACTTAATTTAATTATTTTAAGATATAATCCCATCCTATTCAATTTACCCTGTGCTCTCTGTTTCTCTCTCTCTATGGGTGTGTGTGTGTGTGTGTGTGTGTGTGTGTGTGTGTGTAATCCCACCAACTACCCAGATATTGAAAAAAGTTTCAAGACTTACAAATATTGTCTTTACATGTAGGAATGTAAATAATTCAACTTTAGTAAGTTCCTTATTATTTTTCTTTGCTGTTTACCTTTTCATGTTTCCCTTGATTCTTGTGCTTGAAAGTCAGTTTCTTTTCAGCTCTGGTCGTTTCATCAAGAATGCTTGAAAGTCCTCTATTTCATTGAAAGACAATTTTCCCCCCTGAAGTATTATACTCAGTTTTTCTGGGTAGGTGATTCTTGGTTTTAGTCCTAGTTCCTTTGACTTCTGGAATATCATATTCCAAGCCCTTTGATCCCTTTATGGAGAAGCTGCTAGATCTTGTGTTATCCTGATTGTATTTCCACAATACTTGAATTGTTTCTTTCTAGCTGCTTGTAATATTTTCTCCTTGACCAGGGAACTCTGGAATTTGGACATTATGTTCCTAGGAGTTTCTCTTTTTGGATCTCTTTCAGGAGGTGATTGGTGGATTCTTTCCATATTTATTTTGCCCCCTGGTTCTAGAATATCAGGGCAGTTTTCCTTGATAATTTCATGAAAGATGATATCTAGGCTCTGTTTTTGATCATGGCTTTCAGGTAATCCCAAAATTTTTAAATTGTGTCTCCTGGATCTATTTTCCAGGTCAGTTGTTTTTCCCATGAGATATTTCACATTGTCTTCCATTTTTTTCATTCTTTTGGTTTTGTTTTGTGATTTCTTGGTTTCTCATGAAGTCATTAGCCTCCATCTGTTCCATTCAAATTTTTAAAGAACTGTTTTCTTCAGTGAGCTTTTGAACCTCCTTTTCCATTTGGCTAATTCTGATTTTTAAAGCATTCTTCTCCCTATTGGCTTCTTGAACCTCTTTTGCCAATTGAGTTAGCCTATTTTTAAAGGTGTTATTTTCTTCAGCATTTTTTTGAGTCTCCTTTAGCAAGGTGTTGACCTGCTTTACATGCTTTTTTTGAATCTCTTTCATTTCTCTTCCCAGTTTTTCTTCCACCTCTCTTACTTGATTTTCAAAATCCTTTTTAAGCTCTTCAATGGCCTGAGACCAATGAATATTTATTTTGGATATTTGGTATACAGAAGCCTTCACTTTTATGCCTTTCCCTGATGTTAAGCATTGTTGTTCCTCATCTGAAAGGATGGTAGAAGATATCTGTTCACCAAGAAAGTAACCTTCTATAGTCTTATTTTTTTTCCCCTTTTTGGGCATTTTCCCAACCAGTTACTTGACTTTTGGGTCCTTTGTCAAGAGTAGGGTATACTCTTGGAATCTGTGAGATCTCAGTTCCTCCAAGGTGGCACAATCAAGCATGTACTGGTCTAGGCACAGGAAGGGATTTTTGTGCCCAGAATCTTAGCAGTTACCTCTCCACAGGCACCTGGCCTCTAGTTCTGCCAAGCCAGCATTGGGGGCTGATTTTCAGATATTCTGTGGGGCAGGGCTGCCATTCAGTGTGAGATAAAGAGCAGCTCCATCAGGGCCTCTACACAGGGCTGAGGCAAGAATCAGCTCCTCAGCGCCCCCCCCCGGGTTTTTACGCTCCAACAATGGATGCGGCAGCTGTAGGGGCTGTGGTAGGAACAACTGCCTCCTGCCTGATGTGGCCTCTGTGGTGGCTGGCTAAGGCTGGCGCTATGGGAAGGCCCTTCTCCCTTCTTGGCCAGCTGAGAAAACCCCATCACTGACCTTTGGTGCCTGTGGGTTGAGGGATCTGCAAACCCACTGCTACTGGGACTGGGGATTCCGTGACTGGAGATTCCACCCCCAAAGGCTGTTTGAGAGCACTGTGCCACCTGGCCAAGGCTGGCCTCTGCTCTGCATCGGGTGGTGGAACAGATGTTTCCTGTGGGCCTTTCAGGTCACCCTGGGCTGGAAATCTCCTTCACTCTGTTGTTCTCCACTTCTGCTGCTCCAAAATTTGTTGAGAGTCCCTCTCTACAGGTATTTTATGGGCTGTGTGGGGAGAGCCTGCATTTGTGTGTCTTTCTACTCCACCATCTTGGCTCCACCCCTAGGTTAGAATTTATTAAACTCTGCTAGAAGTAAGTGGAAAATTAGCAATGAAAGAAAAATCTCAGATAGGCATGCTGGAGTGAAAAAGTTGAGTTTTGGTTTAATTAGATCTTAAAGCTAAAATCTGTACTTGATGTTCAAATTAAATCTATATATCTGATACCAGACAATGTGTTTAAAATTGCAAAAAAAAAAAATAATAAGGGGATTTTTCTGTCTTTTAAGACACTTCTCTCAGGGCTATTCTATCATAGCCTTAATTGTTATTCACTTTAGAATTTCAGTGATTTCTTTTAAATGCATGTTAAACATTAATTATCTCCAGATTCTGAAGGACGAAGACAAGGAGGGAGAAGTCTCTCAAACCTCAGTAAGTCTTTTAAACCTTTTTAAGAGAGAATGGGTTGAGAATATCACCTAAGACGTTAGTTTGTGGAAAGAGAAGTTAAATACCTATGTCACTTGATAAGTAAGGGAATTAGAAAAATCAGCCCTGACAGGGTCAAAGCTATAACTGAAATACCCCAACCCAGGACTAAAAGAGAACAGAGAAAATTTGGGGGTTTGACAAGATTTTTTTATACAGGGATTGGAGTTGAAATTTGATAATTTGAAACTTATATTTGGTTGTAAATAAGCAGTGATAATGGTGACATTTGCTATATAATGGTAGACTTTCCATTTGAAATCTTGGCTAAAAAGATTTAATTCCTGAAGTATCTCAATCTTCCAGAGTGAGTATAATTAGAGAAGAATAAATGAGCTTGTGAAACAAGGACATAAAGCCATCAAATTGTGAGGTTAGCCATTAACTTTTTGGCTTTGTTTAAACTGGAATGGGATTCTAGTACAAACAGTTATGTTAGTAAAAAGCAATAATTTATGAGCTATCTTGTCTTGTGGTTAAAAGGTAGAGGAAAGCTGGATAATCTGAAAAATGGGACTGAGAGATTTGGAAAGATAAAAGTTTGATTGAAAGCATGGAAGTCAAATAAGAAGATTTGGAACAAATGGGGTTTATTCAAACTCCTCCTATCCCTAGATAGTTGTTCTGGATACCTTTGTGTCTGTTTCAGATGACCCTCTTGAGGAGGGTAATGTTAAGATATTAGTAAAAAAGAACCACAGGAAACACTCCATCAGATGAGGAATGTGAACTGATGTTAAAAAGGTCTGAAGAAAGTATTAGGGAAAGTGTGGAAACAGAACCCATAATGAAAGAAAAGGAGGGATTGTGAGAGGCAACAAAGAGTTAAGTTTCCACAGAGTTACTAGTTGCTGAAGTTACTAAAAAAGGTCAGGTAAGGAGGCTAGCAGACTGCAGGTGGGCTCAACCAATCAAGAGACAAACAGTGGCCTTCAGAAAATCACGAAGTTCTTGATAAAGGGGTTCAAGTCTGAAACCAGCCTGAACCAGTTGAGGAAAATGACCAGAAGAAAACTACTTCACTGCGCTTGCTTAATGAATCTCATGAAGACTAACTTCTCCTGCCCAGGGACGAGAGATGGCACAAAATTAGGCACAATTCATATGTTAGGGGGAGGGGGAAACATATCAAGGAAATATATAGTAGGCATGTAGAGAAGATGGTGACCTAATGGAGAACAGACCAATCCATTCTCCGATGGGAGGCTATGTCCTGAACTGACAGTATAAAAATGGTCTCACTTCTGTATCCAGCACTCCCTCCTCCTGAAGAGGGGTGGAGTCTGCTTTTGGCCAAGGCATTCAATTCCTCTGAACTCTGATTTAATAAATTTTCCTTGATATCTCTCAGTGTCAAATGTGTTTCTAACACAAACAAGCTCTCTCACTCACACTAGTCAGCTGCCTTTCCCAGCTCTGATTGCTCTCTGATTAACTTGCTCTCTGCTATGCTATGCTATGCCTCTTCCTGTTCCACCCCTCCTGCTCCATCCCTTCTTGTTCCATGTGACTTGACTCATGTGACTCAGGCTTCCATGTGACTTAAGCAGATCATATGGGCCTGTGAATGGATGGGAAAGATCTTCCCCTTAAGAAGCAAAATCATATTAATAATAAGCAAAAGTGCATTATCAATACACTTTCTTCCTTCCCTCTCAGCCCAGGCTGTACTGTCTGGTGTTGCTTTATACCCCTAATGGCTGTTGCAGTTTTAGGCACTGACTGATGGAATTAGTCTCTTAATAGTATACCGGTGGTGGATTCTGCTGCCAGGATGGGTTGAAATCTGTGACTGCAACTTACCTCAGGAGAAGAAATGGAGGTAGTTGTGGAAGAATATAATTCCCAGAGCACAAGGTTCTAGAGGCGTGAAGAGGATATGTGTTGTAACTATTCAATGCGCCAAGGCACATGGAGGAGTTTGGTTCCCAGAGAACAAAGGGTAAGTAAGAGGAGGAATAAGGAGGCCAGGTGTTATGGCTAATTAATAAGGCACAGGAGGAATCAGGCAGCCGGCAGAAGAAATGAGAGAAAGGTGGAGATCTAATTGCAAAGATTTCTTGGAGGGTCCACTACAGAAGAATCCTGGGACACTTCTATAATGCCTCTATTACAAGCTCTAAGAGATGAGCCTAAGAACCAAAGAGTCATGTCTAGAGAGGTGTGGTATTGATCTAAAATAAATCCAACTATTGATGTGCTGGTAAATGTTTAACAACAAGCTCTCCAACAACAGTAAAAAGTCCAAACTCTATACTTTTCAGTTAAATCCATACTATTAGCATTTTCTCCATCACTTTCTTAAGGTTAGACAATCAACAAAATAATAAATCAAACTCTGATTTGCTGATTTCTGAGGTAAAAATTCTCAAACTGGAAATTTAACTCTCAACTCTTGAAAGCAAATAGGACCTAGATCTTGCCCATTCCTCCAGACGAGTAGAGAAGTTTCTCAGACTCATGTTGAAACATTGTCTCAACAGCTAACCTTAACCTCTGGAAGGACTGGATACTAAGAGAAAGAAGATGTTATATATGGTGACTGCTCAAGAACATACACGTATATACATACACACATTTTTTCAATAATTAAATTACTTTGTTTTATTTCAGTGTTCTACAGTCTCTTCCATATATCTTAGATCCATCTCCCTCCTTCCCCACTCCCTGCCTGAGATGACATACAATTTTATATAGGTTCTACACATACGTTCCTATTAAATACATTTTCACTTTAGTCATGTTGCATAGAAGAATTAAAATGAATGGGAAAAATCATAAAACAAAACAAAACATAATACAAAAGAAAATGATCTGCTTCATTCTGCAATCAAATTCCATAATTCTTTCTCTGGATGTGGAAGGCATTTTGCCTCAAGAGTCCATTGGGAATTTTTCAAGTCCTTGCATTGCAATGAAGTACTAAGTTTACCAGAAAAAATCCTTGCACACTGTGGTTGTTGCTGTGTACAAAGTCCTCCTGGTTTTTGCCCCTTTCACTCAGTATCAGTTCATATAAGTCTTTCCAGGCCTCTCTGAAGTCTTCCTGTTCATCATTTCTTATAGCACAATAGTATTCCATTACATTTATATATTTATTCAGCTATTTCCTGATTGATAGGCATCCCCTTGATTTCCAGTTTTTGGCCACTACAAAGAGAGTTGTTATAAATATTTTTGTACATGTGGGACTCCTTCCCATTTTTGTGATCTCTTCGGCATACAGACCTAGAAGTGGTATTGCTGGGTCAAAGAATATGCACATTTTTGTAGCCCTTTGGGAATAGTTCCAAATTGCTCTCCCGAATGGTTGAATCAGCTTACAGCTCCACCAACAATGAATTAGTGTTCCAGCTCTCCCACATCTTCTCCAACATTTATCATCTTCCTGTTTTGTCATGTTAGTCAATCTGATAGGTGCGATGTGGTACCTCAGAGTTGTTTTGATTTGCATCTTTCTAATCAGTAGTGATTTAGAGCATTTTTTCATATGATTATAGATAGCTTTAATTTCTTCCCTGAAAACTGCCTCTTCATATCCTTTGACCATTTATTGATTGGGGAATGACTTGTATTCTTGTACATTTGACTCAGTTCTCTATATATTTTAGAAATGAGGCCTTTATCACAGACAGTAGTTGCAAAAATTCTTTCCCAGTTTTCTGCTTCCCTCTTAATCTTGGTTGCATTGGGTTTGTTTGTGCAAAAACTTTTCAACTTAATGTAATCAAAATTATCCATTTTGCACTTCATAATGTTTTCTGTCTCTTGTTTAGTCAAAAATTTCCCCATTCTCCATAAATCTGATAAATACACTATTCCTCATTCTACTATTTTATTTATAGTATCAATCTTTAAACCTACCTCATGTACCCATTTGGATTTTATTCTTGTGTATGGTGTAAGGCATTGGTCTATACCCAGCTTCCACCACACTGTTATCCAGTTTTCCCAGCACTTTTTGTCAAGCAGTGAGTTCTTATCCCAGAAGCTGGGATCCTTGTGTTTATCAAACAGTAGATTGCTATATTCGTTGACTACTGTGTCTTGAGCATCTAACTTACTCCATTGGTCTACCCCTCTGTTTCTTAGCCAGTATCGAATGGTTTTGATAATTGCTCCTTTATAATACAATTTGAGATCTGATAGGGCTAGGCCACCTTCCCCAGCATTTTTTTTCATTAGTTCCCTTAATATTCGGGACTTTTTGTTCTTCCAGATGAATTTTGATGTTATTTTTTCTAGCTCTAAAAAATAATTATCTGATAGTTTGATTGGCATGGCACTGAATAAGTAAATTAATTTAGGTAGAATTGTCATTTTTATTATGTTGGCTCAGCCTACCCATGAACAGCTGATATTTTTCCACTTACTTAGATCAGACTTTATTTGAAGCACACAATTTTTTAAAAGACCTATAATTTCATTGGGATAGGGAACTCTCAATGAAGCAAATCCTATTTGCATGAATAGGTATCTGCTCTGCAACTTATCGTTTTAGTGACTTGCCCCCCTCGTTAAGAGGTTAAATGACTTGCCCCTGATGACAGAGTCAGTATGTGTCAGACTTTGAATCCAGGCCATCTTGAATCCTAGATCAATTAGACCTAGATGTTTCTCAAGTGACAACATTTTTAAAAACTGACAAAATCTTAAAAGAAATACCTTGTTATATATATAGCTATCATTTTAGAATCAAATGTCTGTGCAATCAGATCACTGATTATCTAAAACAAAGCTCAAAGCAAATACTAAATTAGAAGAAAGGATAAAATGAGCCTGAGATGTTGTTTGCTATCACAAAACCTTTAGCCTGAACTGTTTAGAAAAGCTGCTAATTCTGGAAAAAAAAAGAGGGGGTATGGGGGTGGGAGGAATGGACAATTTAAAAACCAATAAATATAAGTCCATCCAGTGGTAGGTTATTTATGTAAAATCTTATTTGATTTATCAAATAGCTTATAAAAAAATGAATGATTTATTTACCTTTCTGCATGATTACCTCATAAGCAGAAACAAAAACATACAAAGTCATTATGGTAGGTACTTACTACAAAATTATATTTTCATTTATATCACTGCTGTTTGAATAAGAAGAGACCAAGATGGGGCATAGGCTTTAGAATGTTTAATGAAAACTATATTCTTGGATGTCTGTGTCCTCATGTAACTGAAGGCAAGTGAAGCAGCAATTTCCATTTTGAAATGAAAATGCACAAGAGACCAGTTTATTGTCACAAGCATGTTTTGCACTTAAAGGGAAAAAAATGTTTGCCCTCATCACCATAAAAACATAATAAATCAATTCAAATTCTTTTTTGAAGTAGTCTTTAAGAAGAAGTTATTGTCTATATATGCAAATATATTTATATACATGGGTATATTGATATACATATGTATCTTTCTTAATTCCTTTAATTCAAAACACTGCCTATCTACTTTTTTATGAAATGTTCTGTTACTCAGGAACTATGTTACTGTGGTAGAGCCCTTCAGTATAATACATAATGTATGACTATCATCAGCCTCAATTTATATTCAGCAGGTCTTGGTTGCAAAGCATCCATATCATTAATAGAGATAAACGCATTTACTCAGAGACTTCCGAAGGTACTATGTATGCTTTCTATAATGAAACCACTAATAGATCAAATGACATCCCATTTTTTTCCACCAAATGTTCTTGTTGCCTTGTATTTGCAGATTAAAATTTGTCAATAGCATTCATAAACTATCACTAACATACCAAGAATACTTCTAAACAACAGGCTATCTATGTGTTGTTCTTGTATGTGTCTTTGGAAATGAACAAAGGACCCACAGTCATAGGTTTCCTTATAATTGAATATCATTTTTTCCTAAAACTAAACCACCACAAAATAAAATACAAAAGCCAGAACACTTTTTTAAATTTATTTTATTCAAAGGAAGACTATGATACTGTTTAATTACAGAAGCAAAGGCAAATTCTTTCAAAGAAACCTTCAAGGCAGTGCACAAAATATTTTTTTAACTATGCAAAGCAGGTGACATGATTATTCTTACCTTCCCATTGCCCAGAAGAAATGGCTGTGAAAAGCAGTCTTATTTTTCAATTTTTCTTTGTTCTCTGACAGGGAGGCAAGGCTACTTTCTGGGAAGTAGGTTCCTGTTACTGATACATGACATCAGTACACCATTCTAGTTACAGATTATAGAGCTTCTGGGAGACCTTACTCCTTTTTCATCCCCTTCTCTTTTACCTCTAGCACCAACCACACCTATAATAGTCTACAGAAATAATTCCCTATCTAGGGCATTATTGGAATTATTGGACTGTTGTAAACAGAGTTTCATGTTATCTCATGATTACAAATACTTCATATTTATACATATGGTTAATTAGTCCCTACCATCTTTTCAATATCCATCTTGCCAATTAAATGACAAACCATGTCCTATAGAACTTAATCCTTTCAATTCCATAACTTTCACCCTGGCCCTTTCCTCCAACTGTGTTCTGACTGGTAAAGGCCTCATATGACCTGCCATGTATTGGCCAGCTCCAGCCATGTTTTTCACTTCATCACCCAACCATTTTTTCCTCATTGTATATATCTCTCCCCACTTCCACTCCTCCTTCCAATTCTGGAATTATAATCAAATCAATTTTGCAAGGACCACCAGATTGCATAAAGAAAAGTGAACCATAGGAAAGGGAGCAGTTCAAACATCCTGTGACAATAAGAATGCAACCAGGTTCATGAATAATTCTTGTAGTGCTAGCAGAGGCGGCATAGGAGATTTGAATGTTGTTTCCCCACCAAACTTTGGTGAAATGGACTGACAAACTTTTGGAATCCCTTGTTTCTTTCACTATCATAATATAGACATGGCCCATGACAGACACAGAACTAGGAGAAATTCAAGACTTTTGTTAATCCAGTATCGAAATGCAATAATATAACTTCAAATGTGAGGTCCCATCACAAGAATGAGAGTGGGGGCATCTTTCAAGGTTGGGGCCAAAGCATTGAAAATAAGCAGTGATGATGAAAGTGACCAAAGTCAGACTTCCAGGTTTAGTGCTACATATGCTTTTGTGGCATAGTAATGGCTCTGAAAGAAATGTGGTTGCTTCAGGTTACATTTTTAGCTAGCCCAGAAGGATTCCCAAAGGTAAACCTGGTTTGTGTTTGTACAAAGTAAAAGGTCATCTGTGTGCTATGACTGAGAAGTACTGATAAGTCCTCCTTTCATCTTCTATAAAAATGAAAGACAGCAAGAGTTTCTTCTACTTATAATTTAATGATCAACACCAGCAATTTATTGGTAGAATAATAAAGTCTAATGACTAGAAAGGAGCTTACAGGTTATTTAATTCCACCTCCCGTCTAGTACGTGAAGCTTTGTATGCTACATTCCTGAAAAGTTGTGTGATGGGAAACTCCTTCAGGAGTTTGGACAACTATTAAGATCAAGGACTATTGCATATTTGCTTTTGTATCCCTGGTACCTAAAACAGTGCCTTGCATGTAATAAGCACTTAATAAGTATATGTTCAATCCATATGAATTAAATTCTCTAAACTGAGGTGAATTCTACCTCCTTTTAATTTCCATTCACTTTTCCTAGTTCTTCCCTCAGGAGTTACACAGACTTTCTAATTCCTATCTTATAACCATTCAGATATTTGAAGACAGCAATTATGTCTTCTTTTCTCTGGAGTATCTGTCCTTCATCCCTTAAATGGTTCTAATATAAGATGGTTTAAGATTCTTTTGCCATCCTGGTCACCATCTGCTGCGACCATTCTTCACACAGTTCTATTGCTTTTGTTCCACTGTGTGAAGCATTGCTCATATTCAGTCAGTTGCTCTGGCAGTAAGCATTTATTAAGCCCCTACTACATGCTAGGCACAATGCCAAGTGCTGGGAATACAAAAGGCAAAAAACAGTCCTGCTCTAATGGAATTCACAGACTACTAGGGGAGACAACATGTAAACAACTATGGATAAACAATAAGTACAGGATAAATTCAAGATAATGCATAGAGAGCTGATCTAGATGAAAGGAACGTGAAGTGAAAAAATATTCTCCATGCTTTTTCTTTAAAACAGAATTTGCTGTCTTAAAACTTCTGAAGCAACATTTAATGTCATTTGGATGTCTAACTCTTGGGCTCTGCTTTGCAAATAAGCAATAGTAACTAAAATGACGTTTTTGTCTTTGTTTCTGTGACCCCCTAAAAATAAAATGAAATAAAGCAAACTAAAATGCTTAGGAAGACTGACACATTAAGTGCCTAAAACCTTAGCATTCAAATTTAGCACATCTGTTTCCCTTGAATACCTTCAAGTGGAAAGAAAAGCATTGAAGAGCTGTTTTCAGTCAAGTCTGACTCTCCATGACTCCATTTGGGGTTTTCTTGGCAAAGATAATGGAGTAGTTTGCTATTTCCTTCTCCAGCTCATTTTACAGATAAGGAAACTGAGGCAAACAGAGTTAAGTAACTTGCCCAGGGTCACACAGCTAGTAAACTTCTCAGGTCAGATTTGAACTCAGGAAGAGGAGTCCTGCTTGACTCTAAGGCTGGCACTCTAGCCACTGTGCCACCTACTTGTGCTAGAGGGGAGAATGGAAATCAAGAAACCCCTTCCAAGATAATTCTCATCTCCTTTCCAACTTTACTAAGAGCTTCCCCAGTAATATGAACCTGAATGATGTGTATATCAAATTAGCCAATCATCACCTTGGAAATCTGAGCGAACGTCTACCTCTATAGGCATGAGATTTGAGACTGGAGAAGTTAAGAGGAGGAGACAAGGTGGAGGGTGTACTCTGGGCAATGGAGGAGGGTAAGGAAGCAGGACAATTCTAGTCACAGCCATAGCTAGAAATTGGAACTTAAAGATATCAGCATTTTAGAATTTGGGGATCAGTGTCTCAAGACCTCTTTAGGCTCTACCCCTTGAAGTTTCCTAAGATCTAGGGTTAGTTCAGATATCCTTTACCTGAAATATATGGGGTCTATGTTTATTTTCACTAATCTTTGGTTTCCTTTGTAATCTCATATATTTTTATTTTATGGATTTCAAAATATTATTCTGAAAAGAGGTCTATAGATTTTATCAGACTGCCAAAAAAGATCCATGACACAAACAAGGTTATGAATTCCTGCTGTAGTCCAATTATTTCATTCCACAGATAAATAAATTGAGACCAAGGAAGATGAAGTGATCTGCATAAAGGTGAACAGAGAGTAAATAGCACAGAGAGGAGATGAAAAAGGATTGTTTAAAAAAAAAAAGGTACACCTGTGTAGAACACTTATTGCTACCTGGAGTCAGTTGGTCTTCCTCAGTAGTGGAAATAAAATGCCTTTTTGAGCAACTTCTGACTGAATGATAATTCAATCATGTAACTTCTCTTAAATGACTGATATACTTGTAAAACCAGAAGGGCTTAGAAGTACATTCTTTTATATTGTCCTGTGCCGCACCACAGCCAAATGAGTTCATCCAGACATGAGTAAAACTCAATGACTCACCAACAGTAAGAATGGCCAGCTTAGAAGAAAGGTTTTTAAAACATTAACACTTGGTAGCAAAATGGGTTCCACTCACAAATGTAAGAGTCTGGGGAGTGGCTTGGGGAGGAGGAGGGGACGCATAAGAGAAGAAATAGAGTCATCTAGTAAAAGATGCCACTTAGACTAGTTTGGTTGGATCTTTTTCTTTTCAGAATTGGCTTAGATTGCATTTTGTTCCGAAGTATTTTTTTAATTGAGAAATTTATGTTTTATAAAGCAAGCCCAAAAGGTATGTCACATTATGTGACATGCTTTAGAATTGGCAAAATACAAAATGATGTTTTTCTAAAAGCATTTTTCCTCTTAATTATTCAATTCATCCACTCTACTATTATATGACATTCCATAATAAAGTTTCTTTAGTAGATGTTGACTACTTTATAAACCTTATAAACTTTTAAGACTTCGTTAGTTACCATTACCCACTTAATCACAAGACTTTTATTACAGGGCTATGATTTATCTACTCCCCTTTAACCCAATAATTGTTAGGAACTTGGTTTACTGTATTTTTCATTTTTGGCAAAGAAGGGAGATTTTCAGAGGTGGCTTTTTCCCCCTCTTTCATATGAGGGTCTAGAGAAGATATTTACCAAACTATAGGGTCAAGTTCTGAAATATTTCTTTTTAAATCAGATCAGATTTTTTTGAGAGACTAGTTCTACTCAGCAAAAACACACAACAAAACAAAACAAAACTGCTTGGCTTATTAAATTTTTGAACCTCAATCACTTCTTATAAAATAAATTAAGAAAATGAGTCAGAAGCACATGCATAAAATTTCCCTTGAGAGAGTTGAGAAGAGGAAAAGTACTTTCAGAAAACTATAATTTTGGGTTTTGCCAAGCCTAAAACATTTGAAAAATAATTTGGAATATTTCATGAAGCTCAAAATCCCAACAGATTCATCCATCTTTCTCAACTGGGTAGAACATATGTTTTATTTCTACACCTAAACTTATCCAGTTCAAGATTTCTCCTGGCAATAGAAAAAGTTAAAAGAAATAAAAACAATTGAACAAGAAAAGCACCAAAACTCCGTGCAGAAATAATAAAAACAGTGAATCTGAGAAGAGTTAGTATATAAGTTATACTTTTTTTCTTGCTTCTAAACTTTAAAAAGTCATGC
Source organism: Bettongia penicillata ogilbyi (assembly GCA_023548195.1). Taxonomy (NCBI): domain Eukaryota; kingdom Metazoa; phylum Chordata; class Mammalia; order Diprotodontia; family Potoroidae; genus Bettongia; species Bettongia penicillata. Next base: position 11,700,857 of record JAJHZJ010000266.1, on the reverse strand, counting down.
AATATTTTCAGTGAATTCTGTCATCTAGCATGGTCAATATCTAGGATATTCTGATGAATCAAATATACTAGTTAATAGAACATTAATCACAGAAACCATAAGTGGACCAACAATTTTTACATAATTAGAATACAATAAAATATAATTAAGAATAAATCTGAGCCCATATCAAAATCTTCCTTTGATGATGCAGAACTATCTTGCAGTGATGAGTGTCTCAGAGTCATAATCTTTGGCATCACTTATCATTGCTAGGTAATTGTGTGGAAGTGTTGGTGAATTGAGATTTCCACTTGATAGAATGCCGGATAAACCGGCTTTGGTAGCAGTCTTTTATGTTGCATATATGATTGTTCCTGGTGACCCAGTTGTTCAGAAAGCTCAGTCTAGAATCATAGAGCTGGAGGGGACTGAAATACCTCATTTATCTATCTTTCTTCCTCAGAGTTGGTTCGGATTAAAACAATACCACAAATGTGTCAAGAATTTCTCTTCTTCTCTTTGTAAAGAGAAATTCCAAAGTCCTAGCAACATGGTTTAGTGCTTCACACAAGAAATTCTTCTTATTTCCTCTAACCTAAAACACCTTTAATATCAATCAGTAAAAAAATATACATACCTACATACACATACATATATGCATATATACATATACACATACACACATACACATACATATATACGTGTGTGTGTGTGTGTGTGTGTGTCCATGCTAGGAGAAGGGAGACAGAAGAAAAGAATGAAAAGATTTAGTCTCTCTCCTGGAGGAAACAAGTTTCTCAGGGATATGCAATATAAACTGACTTAAAATCCACTTGGTATAACATAGGTGTTAACTTTACCAATGACACTGTAACATCAATATTTTTACCTTTTTAAAAAAAATGAAAGATACACATCTATAAATAATTAATGTTAAAAAAAAAAATCTAACAGAGCCAAGGTGTGCTGGTGGCGCCTGCATTCCCAGTAGCTGGAGGAAGTAAAGGCTGACAGAGGTGGGGAACCTGGGGCCTCAAGGACACATGTGGCCTTCCTGGTCTTTTGACTGAATCCAAGTTTTACAGAACAAATCCTTTTATTAAAGGGATTTGCTCTGTAAATTCTGGATTTAGTCAAAGGGCTGTACTTAAGGACCTAGAGGGCCACATGTGGCCTCAAAGTGTCAGGTTTCCTCCCCCTGAGCTGCTAGTAGATTTCTTGAGATCAGGAGTTCTATGCTGCCACAGAGGTAAAGCCAGTCAGGCACCTACATTATGTTGGGCACAAATATGGTGGACCCTTGGGAGTTACAGATCACCAATTTGCTTAAGGAAGGACAAACTGACCTAGGTTGGAAAAACATAGCAGTAAAAGTTTCCATGCTGATCTGTATTGGAATCAGTCCTTGAGTAGCTATTATACTCCTTGCCTGACTGAGATAGGTTAATGTAGTATCAAAACCTAATATATAAAACCCAGAATTTAAACCCTTAATTTGCCAAATGTGAACATGTTTTTATTGTAATAGAAAAATTCCTTCTGCAGAAGAGACCTTACTTAACAATCTCTGTACACACACTAAGGTCTTACTTAATCCTCGCTCTATTACATATTTAAACTTGATGTTTTGTGATGCTATTTAAAACTAATTTCAAAAAACTTACATGCTTCAAAATGTATTTTTAAAAGCTACAAGATTCATTTTTATCTCATGTAACATGTAATGGTGATTGTGACACATTCCAGATTAAATGTAATAAATAACTTCACTGAAATAACCCTGTTATTTCTTAGATGTATGAGTTTATATTTAATATCCAAACAGTGGACAATTAAGATACTAAGATACAATTGTAAGTTATCTTGGAATATCTAATTTTGTAATTGGCCTAAACTAACCAGGCAGGTCTAATGTTTCAGGTCTGAGATAAAAGTGAAATAAAAAACTTATTATATCTAACATTTAACAAAAGGAGATTTACTTAACCATATTAGGGGAGAGATAAGTCACTTACCCCTGTTTGCCTCAGTTTCCTTATCTGTAAACTGAGCTGGAGAAGGAAACGGCAAACTACTCTAGTATCTTTGCCAAGAACACCCAAAATGGGGTCACAGAGTTGGGCATGACTGAAATGACTTCCCACAATGGGACAATTAAGTCAATGGGAGGCAAAGTAGCACAATGGATAGAGAGCTTGCCTTTAAGTTAGGGTGACCTAGGAGCAAGTCTGCTTCTGACACATACTACCTGGACAGTCAATGAGTAGGGAGTTCCCCAATCAACCTGATGAGATTACAGAGTGTGAAACTATAGAAGAAAGCATTGAGTTACCCCAAGAATGTGGACACAGGGAACTAATAGGTCATACAGACGTCAAGATGATTGGATAATAGACTCTGGGAAGGAGGCACTTTACTGAGTGAGCTGCCTACTTCTGTATTTTTTTTTAAGATCACTTTTTAAAGTGATCTGTGAGATTATTTTCCCTTTTTCTCTCACTGATTCTCTCTCACTTAAAGCCGAGACCTCTTGTTCAGAAGAGAAACCAAATACTCAGCAGAGTGGTTTTGCTTTCTGGTAGGTAGGATCTGGGAAGGAAACCTGTGCCCATATACAGTACGGAATCAATAGACACAATGGGATGTATAACAAACGTTTGGGAAGCAGATTTCAAAGACTTCAAAGGAAGGATAAATGAGCTCTTATAGCTCAAAATTCAATAGGGGAAGTCAGTAAGTCATTTATTAAATACCTATTATGTGTCAGGTACTCTCCTAAACAATAGGGACATAAAGAAAAGCAAAAGACAGTCCCTGCCCTCAAGAGCTCACAGTCTAATATGCAAGTGGTTATGTACAAACAAAATACATATGGGGATTAGTTGGGCATACTCATGAGAAGAAAGCCATTAGAATTAAGGACACTGAGATAGGCTTCCTGTAGAAGTAGGCCAGATTGTAATTGGGACTTGAAGAAAGCCAGGGGAGCCAGAAGGCAGATATG